>JAQISU010000081.1:10600000-10990000 GCA_029339505.1 Unio delphinus
AGTTAAATATCAAATAAAGATGCATTTCTTTAAGTTTAAGAGGACTTTCTAGCGACTTCAGTTGCTTGGATGACTTTTGACGGCTCTTTCAGCACATTGAGTGACTTTTTCATACTGAGGAAATGAGTGATAAATGCCTTTGCAAAGGCACAGTAAAGGCATCCAACATGGACTGGCCTTGTCAGGTATCGAATACACCACCCTTAGATTACTAGCTCGAATGGAGAGTGTCTTAGGGTGTGACTGGCTTTGATTGGCTTTTTTACCTTGTACTTTTGTCTAACTAAAACACCAGATTTTGCATGAAGCACATACAAACACATTAACTTGGCGTCCGTGTCTAGCAAAGGCAAGTATATAACAGGATAAATTGTATCTGCACGTGCATAACGAGCCCATCTACTAATGGCAATATATATATATATATATATATATATATATATATATATATATATATATATATATATATATATATATATATATATATATATATATATATATATATATATTCACTAATTAGTCTAGTCAAACTGCAAACAACAAAGATCCTGATCACAGAAGCAGAATGCGTCCGCAGATCAGAGCAAGCATATATTGTTTGTTCTGCTGATTACTCTTAGCAAAACTGCATTGACCCAGATCAGCCGGCGCATCATGCGTTGACAAATCTAGGTCTGTACAGTTTGCAGTTGGACTCGTTTTATAAGCCAGCATATACGGTAGTCTGTTAGGCGCTGAAAAAGTACATAACTAATAAAACCTTGTTGCATCTAGGATTTTGCCGAGTTAGCATAATCGTGACGTAGAAAAAAATTTGTATAACTGCCTTGCGTTTGAAATTTTGTGCGCATGTCAATTTTTTTAAAATCTGCACTAAGTAACAGATATCCTACTTACAAATGTTAAACTGTTGGCAAGATCTTTATTATTTTTTCTTTTTATTTCTTTAGCAATTAACCTGAACAACAGTCTATCAACTAACTAAAAACAGATTGCTTAAGTGGAGATATGTAACTATTTCTGATACAACAGGTCCTGTATCCTCAGAAAGTTTCTGATATAACAAACCCGTTAACCTTCTAAATTTTCTTTTGATACAAAAGGCACGAAACTCGAGCATAAAGCCAACAATGTCTAATTAGTTAGACCTTCTGTAACTTTGATTTGGATAAAGGTAAAATTGTATCATTTTCAGGACTTTTTTATTTTGGGTTTCTGTACTTGAATGCTTACGTTAAATTACGTACTTATACTCCTAGAATCATATCTGATTTGGGAATTTGAAAATTCAGTTTTCGTACTCAGCAACCAACGGGTTCTTATAATTAGAATTAATGAGTCAACGGGGTAGCATCTGTATTATTTTAAGAGAGAGAGAGAGAGAGAGAGAGAGAGAGAGAGAGAGAGAGAGAGAGAGAGAGAGAGAGAGAGAGAGAGAGAGAGAGAGATTCATATTAGATGAACTTTCTTGCAAAATAAAAAGGTGAAGAATTATGTTGGCACTGGGAGAGTGGCGGTTTTGTCTGCAAGCAACTAATGTGCTGTTTATATATATATATATATATATATATATATATATATATATATATATATATAATAATAATAATAATAATAATAATAATAATAATAATAACTTTTACTTACGCCATTCACCACACTTCTTATAAATGATTCACATTCAAACGCGTCTTTCTTGGCAGCGTCGTTGCATTAATGTTTGCGTTCACATTCAATATAGCTTTATCTTTAATCGCGAATTCCAGATCCAATTCTGTTTTATATTGACAGTGATACCCTTTCTGACTGTATACTATTTAGTTTATAGTTAATTTGTTTGGACTATCTGCCTGATTTTAAGATATACTTTACAAATCAGCCGTGTGAAAAGGTGGGGAAAAAAATAAAACAGATGGGGTTTTTTTCTCAGGAAAAACTCGAGAAAGTAGTTTACCAAAACAACTCCTTTAATTGCTAGTAAATCATTACAACACGCCAACAAGTGGATAATAACGACATGCTTATCACACTTTCATCTTCTAATATTACATACGGCAAAATTTATACCGTACTTGACCTAAATCGAAAAGAGGTACATGCCAATAAAATGATATGCCTCTATAATTTTAAAATTACATGAGATAAAAAACAAACAATACTGATTTTCCCCATTAGCCAAAGTCTTAAAAGCAAACATTTTTTTAATATTTATTTCTGTGTATTCTTACATTTTCATTTTCTGATTACAATGATGTACAAACTGTAGCATTATCATTCACGTGGTGTCATTTAGTTCCGGACAATAGATTTCACGTTTAATTTAAGGGAGTACCAAATCAATTCAAACCTGGAACACGCATTAACTTTCCAAATAGCTTAAAGCCATTTCAATATTTTATTTATTGGTTGGTTAGGAAAGAAAGAAACAGTTATTATGGAAAAATTAACAATAGTATTTCAGGCAATCTGTAATGTAAGACTGACTATTCTTGTAATTGCTGAACAGTGGTGGTATTTTGGTTCAGTAAGACCATTTATTAATACTCATGAGCTGGAGACTGTGACCTATTTTCATGCGATAATTTTCATAGGTATATTCATATGGCGTACGAAAAGGACAAACTGTCGGTACCGTTGCATCGGTATCAAATTTGCATCAACGAAAATTTGGCGTAGCCAAGATAAATGGATATCGTAGCAGTGATATTTTGATACTGTTTCTATGGCAAAGTTGAATATTTGTTGTACTTCATACGTTTGACAGACTCAGTTAAATAAGACGGCTTGACACATTAATTCAATTGCAAGTTATATTTTAGTATTTGTTGAATATGCATCGATGTCTACTTGAAGTAAAACCTGTATGCCTAATGTATTGTGGTTAATGTTAACAAAAGATTTCTTAAATGCAAATCCTATACGTTTGAACACGCTACGAATCATTCTGTATAAGACCATTATTTTGTTAAAACAAAACTTTTAAATGCAACATAGATTGATATCAAATGGATTCGTAAGTATGCCTGCATGCATAAAAACCACATTGATGTGTAATAAAAATACACATCATTAATAAATTTCTTTCCAGGTATGCAATAGACACCTTCTTAGCCAAGTTGCTGTAACTGAAATCCTGTATCCACCGACTACACCAACATGATTTCAGAACGATTTGATTTACTTTCAGATGTTTGAAAACTTCGTTTCCATTGGCTCAATTCCAAGGTCACCAAAACATGACCCTTAAGCGGTCGTCGTCAGATCTTCACATAGCACAGCGGAGATCTGATTTTAATCAAATTTAGAAAGTACCATAACTATGCGTGATTAGGATTTTTTTAAATATACGTATTGTTAACAAGTTTTCAGTGATATCGCTACGATGTCTGTAGTGTGGTAGTTTATAGTGATGTCTAGCACTGGGGCATCATGCCGCAGACCCAGTCACATTATCCTGACACCAGGCCGAGAAGTCCTAAATACTAACCTCTTAATGCTGAGCGCCTAGCGAGGCAGCTGTTAGTACCATTTTTGTAAGTCTTTGAGTTGATTCAACCGGGAATCGAACCCACAACATCCAGAGGCGTACGCTCTAACCACTAGGCCACCGGAGCGGTCCCCATAACTATGCAAATATCCGTCTAACAGTATGTATATAAAAAAATCACCGCATGTAGACATTAATCAGATATCGACATGGTCACATTTATTATTACATGCATGAAAAGAATTTGGAGAAAAGTGGTAGCATGTCTAATAAAATAACAAAAGGGGAATAAGCTTGTTATTTGTTTGAATATATAAATTTACTTTTATCTCAAAATGTTGTAGTGTCTTTTGTTTATTTTTAGGGCGAAATGTATGAATCTGTTGCACACAGGGAATTTTAAACACAAAATGGCGTGTGCGCAATTGCAGCATGGTTGCCAATATATTTACCCAATGTCAAATATTATTACCAAATTTTTTAACAGGTACTTCATTTAATTGTGAAGTGAGAATTTTACAAAAATGATCTAGATTGTTCTTTGTTCAAGTTATCGTTACTAAGTCTAAAAGATATTTGTTTCAATAATTGTAAGTCCGTGTCAAGTTGGGGTGGATGGTATGACAGATATCCCCCACTCCTTTAGAGTTTTTGTTTATTGTCATCTAGTAGATGATCGACCATGATGTTATTGCCCGGATCGAATAATGAATGACATAAAATATGAAATTAAGTAATGGAATAACAGAGAACTGAGCAAAATTATAGAATATAATAACACGAGGCCCCGTACCGGTATATAAAATATAACAATTTAATAACATGTGAATGATTCGCTTTCTCGCAGAAAAAGTTACAACATTATGCCAGATTAATTTAGCCGTACTATTACTGAGAGAATAGATCTCATCATATGATCGAGTGAATGATCGAACTCAGATTGCCTGGCATGACATCATCTGCGCTTCCGGGTTTCTTCCCCAATCGCTGCTGTTGGTGATCGGTTAGCGTTTCCGTTTATTTCCTTCTCTTTGTCTGTGCCTCTCTCTCTCTCTCTCTCTCTCTCTCTCTCTCTCTCTCTCTCTCTCTCTCTCTGTCTCTCTCTCTCTCTCTCTCTGTTTATTTCTGTCTCTCTCTGTCTCTATCTTCGGGTCATCAACCTCTCTGTTATAGTCTGCACTATCTTTCCTCTGTGTAGTTCGTATGAAGGTATCTTGTTTTTCCTTAAAAAATAAAAACACCTAACTTAAATTCTGTCATGTTTGTTCCTTCACATGGTGTCAACAAATATTTCAACTCTTTTCGTCAGATATCGTCTATCGAAATCATCGGAACTAGCGATTGTCAATCGTACTAATGCACAAACAACCTAATATCATAAATTGAGGTATTGTTAACGGTTACTGCTTTCTTAACTGAGAAATATGACATGTTTAGTTCTCCCTGATACTATGATTGGCCGATGTAATACTGATCCTAATATTATACCGTCAATTCAGTCACAACTTAATTACACACGAATTAATGGATTTCTATCTTTGTCATAAATACGTTACTTACTTAATAGTGATTCATTGACATTTCCAGACAGAGAAAAAATACACAGTCCTCAGCATAAATTACACAAATCATTTAATAAAGATAATTTATATATTCACACAATTTACGCTAGAAGAAATGCATGCGATCTTACTACATGATGTCTTGTACATACAACAGCTATCCGAATTCATTCATAAGAGAATATTGTATAACAGTCTTACAACATGTGAACAATAAACATGCAAAATTCTTTATAAACTCAATTAAAAATCGAAATATGAATGTAAACGATTAAATTCAATACTAACTACATCATTATGTCAATGAATATACATTTCATGCAATCGACACAAACCCTGCTCTTTATTCGAGCCCTCGTTTACTTATAATTATTGAGTTTCCTATGTCCTTCTCTGGATACGAGTCTCTAAACGTTACACCCACCCACCCCCACACACCCCACCCCACACACATACACACTTGTTCTTTCGACAATTTGTTTAACGAGAGCATTTACTTATTAATTTTCTCTGAGTCCTTCAGAATTTCCTCCTGGACAGAAAATAAACTTGGACTGATTAATTCTACCGCCAAAAATCGTTATCACTTCCATCGCAAATTCTCCCCAGTCCACCTTTATTAATAACTTTCTGGAAATATTATTCTATGACGTCTGTTTCAAATGGACCACAACTTTCAAAAATCTTTTCTGGCTTGTTTCCGTTCTCATCACTTTTTACTCCGTGACTTAACGTTAATAATTCATTCTTATCTGGCTCAAACCGTTTGCCAAGTGGGCCCCGATTAAAACTCAACGCCCCAAACAAAACAAATTCTATCTCTCGCAGCCAACAATTTATTGCGAGAATATTCAATCTATATAAATCGTAAAAGCATGTGTCATGCTGACCACAAAAGAATGTACTGTGAAATTATCTACAGAACTATTCTACAAAAGTTTGTACAATTTCGGTCAGATATACATTGTAGCCAGTCTGATCACTGCATTCCAAATTCAAGACAGGACTATATAGAAGCATGTTTGGGGAGCGAGTAAATCTAGACCAGATTAAGAGGCCCGAGTGGTCTAAAGCGCTTTTCGATACGGATCACTGCTATCTCACCTCTGCGTGACTTCGAGTCTCAAATTCAACCAATGTGAGAAATCTTGCCATTCGCTTCTCGTGGGTCGGTGTTTTTTCCCGGAGTTTTCCGGGTTCTTCCTCCACCATTAATACTGGCCGCCGTTTGTGCTGAAAAATGGCGTTAACCCCTACAACAATAAGACCAGATTACTGAATTATAGACCAAAATTAGTCCAGATTCCAATATTATTGATGAAATTGAGACTGTAATTTTGTCCCTGATGCATACTCCAGTCACAACAAATGATCATGGCAGATGAAGTTTTCGGTGTGTGTTTGCATGCATGTTATCTAATTGCTCGCCTGCACAAGCGTGGCTATATAGTGGCGATTTAGTTTTCATTCTAAACAGATTAAAAGACATATTGTGACAAAACATCAAGAAGGTAAACCATTTCAATTAGACGTAAATATGTAGTCTTTCAAACTGAAAGGCAAAACTCTTCAGAAATCACTTGCAAATAAACGTAAATATTTTGTCTTTTTGTATTTTTTCAAGATAAAACGATAAAAGACCAAAGTTCTTTAATTAAAGATGAAGGATAATAACCTTCACACATGTAATCAAAATTTGATAAATAAAACATTCTTTGGGAAAGTCAAAGATTTTATTTCTTTATCTGAAATATAATGATCAAAGAAAACTGCTTGATCGAATTCATGTCATTACTAAATCACTGCCAGTTACATTCATGATTAAAATTGTTGCTTTCAAACACTCAACTCAATTCAATTCCAGACTTCACGCATTAGTAGATCATTTATTTCGTCAGTAGGGAAAGAAACGAGATGGTTCTGACGAATTACTTTAATTATTAAACGTTTTACTTTGAAAGAAGGTACAAACCGAAATAAAATATGTTTACGAATTCATTACCTTTTCACAAGTAATGCGTCTGAAATATTTTCTCTGCATCATAATTACAAATCTGTTGCTTTGGCCTATTAAGATTTAAATTTACTTTTCAAAAATCAAATATCCAGTAAGCATTGACACGTTTAAATTTGAAAAAGATCACATGCGTATTTATGAAGAAATACACTTAAACATATATTAAAAGTCACCTGTATTAAGCTATCACCTGTCTAAAGCAGATAATTTGTAAAGGTTTCTTGCTTAAAATTAATGTAGAAATAAACCCCAGGAAACAGGTACTTGCTACAAACAAAAAAAAAAACAACACTTCCTTTTCTCAGAGGTGACTGCCCCATACAGGATTTTAATTTATACAGAAATACCATCTTTAAAAAATGACCCGTTACTTTCTTAACACATAACTTTTGCTACATGTGAGATGAACAAACATGGCTTTAGAGTACGATTTGTAAATTGTAGAGTATGATTTGTAAATCGACAGATTAATCCATGTGAGAAGAACAACCATGGATAAAGAGTAATTTGTAAAATTTGACAGATTAATACATGTGAGATGAATAACCATGGATAAAGAGTATGATATGTAAATTGTATAGTACGATCTGTAAATTGACAGATTAATACATGTGAGATGAACAACCATATCGGTAGAGTATGATTTGTAACCTGACAGATTAATACATGTGAGATGAACAACCACGAATGTAGAGGGATTTTTAAATTGACAGATTAATACATATGAGATGAACAATTTGGATGTAGAGTGATTTGTAAATTGACCGATTAATGCATATGAGATGAACAAACATGGTTGTAGAATACAAATGATAAATTCATATATTGCTACTTGCACGTTGGAGAGAGAGAGAGAGAGAGAGAGAGAGAGAGAGAGAGAGAGAGAGAGAGAGAGAGAGAGAGAGAGAGAGAGAGAGAGAGAGAGAGAGAGAGAGAGAGATTCTTTTATTCCTCCATTTTCTTACGATTTTAAGACAAAATATAACAATGCAATGAAATACATAGAATCGCAAAAATAGTGGAGTCGTTATTTATGACGTCCACTGAATTATTTCAATAGCAAACAACAAAAAATAATTCCATTACTAAACTATATATATATATATATATATATATATATATATATATATATATATATATATATATATATATATATATATATATAGTGTTAGTTAGTTAGTTAGTTAGTTAGTTAGTTAGTTTCCTAATCGCTTTGCAATCCAGTACAAGTATTTAGTTCCTTATATTCTCTGTGAGTTCTCTATTGAATCCAATATATAATGACCTTTATCTTAATAAAATAATGGGTAGATAGTCTGAACACATTTATCCATGCTCCAAGTTCTAAACGTTCTGATATGTCATTTAAACCACCAAGTAGTATAATCAGTATATCATCATCGATCTGATCACAGAAATCACGGTAAATCACTGGAGCCATATACGAAATTAAACTTTGCATCAAGTGGTATCTGTCATCTAAGGTTAAGGCACAATTCATCGAAATGCTCAAAATACGGTCATAACGCATTTTGCCACATAGGGGACACAGTCCAGGTCTTGCTTTTGTTCCGCCTATACGAATTAAAGTCCCATATTCCATTTTTATATTTGAGTCAGTGCAAGCTCTTTTCCACTGATGCTGCATTTTTAGTCCTGCGTTAATTTAAAAAAAAAATCTAGAGAATCCCTATGATGGATCGCTAATACTCATTTCATGTTTTCTCTCTTCAAATATATGTAGTGTTGTCCCAATTAAGTTTTTCCATGTTATTTTGTCCGTAAATTTTCAAGTGAAAACAACGTCGTTGAGACAGACTCCTAAATCATACTGTGTGAGTAAAGTATTTATATCATATATAAGAGAGTTGTAGCTATGTTGTGGGTCAAAATCAAATTTCCAACAATCCAGAAGAAAACTTTTTTAGCAGTTAAGTTTGCTGATATTCTACACATGTGACCAAGGAATACGAGTTTTTGCTTATCATTGTGAGCTTCCATTGATATCATTCCCAAGCATGATGTCGTAGATCCAATAGGCTATCTTTGATGGAAACCTTGTACTCTCTGGGTAAAATATCGTGGTATTTTCTCCATTGATTCAATACCCTGATATGACATACTAAACCAGAGTTCTGAGCCATACAAAACAGACGGCAGTATAACTCTTTCCCAGACTTTCACATAAACTATAGGATTCGTCCCGTCTGCATTTAATCCAATTGATATAGTGAGTTTGTTACACGTTTAGCTTTATCATAGGAATAGACTATATTGGTTGTGAAAACGTAATTCCTGCATATTTCACTTTTTTGGGGGGCTCTAGGAATATTATGTGATCCCAGAGAAATTCCATTTGATGAGGACACTTCATTTTTTAAATACTAAATATCATCCAATTACTCTTGTTATAGTTATCTTTCAATTTCCACTTTTGTGCGTACTTATAAGTTGTATTCACGAGTATTTGTAATCCATTCATCGTAGAGCTTAGTAGAGTAGTGTCGTCTGCCAAAAGAATGCCAGGTATGTTCATCTGATTCACTGTTATCCCTCAATTAGTCATTACTAGTTCATTACATATGTCATTTATGTACACGAGAAATAGAAAAGCCGACATTACACGTCCTTGACCAACCCCTCTCCGTAACGTAAATGTGTACGATATACATCCTCTACATGTTACACAGGCACTTGATTGTGTGTAGGAATGGGCGATTATTCTCCATACTTTTGCATTATTCCTTATAATTTTAGTTTGTTTTAGAAGTCCACAATGCCACAGTCTATCGAATTCCCCCCCCCCCCCCCCAAAAAAAAAACCCCCCAGGATATACATTAGAGTTATGATTATTAAAGTACATCAAACATTCTTGAAGAGTAAATGCAGTAGAGATAGCTCCAGCCTTCCTATGAAATCCAAATTTACAAGGATGTGAAAAGTTTATTTTGTCTAAATACTTTTAAATTCTAGTGATCAATATTTTTTCAAACAATTTTTTCCAGACAATGTTAATATGTCAATGTTATACCACGATAATTCACCGGATCCGTTTTATCTTTACCATTTTGTTTCTATATAGCTATAATCATCCCACATCTATATACATTAGGCAAATACTCATAATGGATCATGTAATTAAAGAGGACAGTTTAAACTCTGATTAAATATGTTCCACTATACATTTAGCGCTCATTCGATACGCAATCAATGCCTGGTGATTTTTTTTTGTTATTAGAGACTTGGTATGCTGCAACACTTCTTCCTCTGTAATATTTTACATTTTATGTTATCAGTCTCCAGTTTGCTTTCTTCGTATATTTTCTTCATTTTGACACAAGCATTTTGTTCCTCGTCTGTTGTACCACTTAATTCAGAAAAATAAAGTTTCCACAGATAGACAAATTCATCCAAATATTATATTCTACTCCTCGAAATGCAATATTATCATTATCTGATTTATCTTTCCTTTTTTCCCGTATGACTGCATAGAACTCGTAAATTCCCATTTCTTCACTCTTTTCTATCTCTTCAAATATGCACTCTTTGTATAGCCTTTTCTCTAGCCTATGTTTCTTTCTAAACGTTCTTTTTGCGCCCTTGGATTTTCTTTTTATGTTACGCTCTGTGCTTCTAGTTTTTCCTGCTTTGATTCATTATCCGCGCGCTTTTATCATATTCTGATGTAATTATTCAATCCCACTTTTCTTCCAATATGGTTTCAAGTGAGATCTGAATTCGGACTTTGGAATATATTTGTCTGATGCAGTTATTACACTCTTAGTTATCAATTCATTATACTTCTCTATATCTTCTATCTTTTTACACTCATAGGTGAAATTCAAGAATGCACTAACCTCAGATTTATACATGCTCGTTTTTGGTGGATTTGCCAAGTTACATTTCATTCTTGGACATACACGGCTTTTTATTTTCCTTAAATATATCTTTTGCAAGTGCCGCTGTAATAGGTAGGTGATTCAATGTTGAAAAATCAATTTTGTCATTTACTATGTGTCGTTTTACATCGCCTCTAATTATTTCAGGTATTAATATATAATCAAGTGTGGACGTTCGTGACATGTCTTTTGATCTATACGTGATGTTGTTCATACATACATACATACATACATACATACATACATACATACATACATACATACATACATACATACATACATACATACATACATACATATCTAATTAAGCTAAATTTAGGTTATAAAATAATATATATTATTTTTTTAAAAAACCCAACTAATTAGGTGATTTAATAAGAGAAAATATAGAATGTTCAAGACAGTTCAACAAACACCAGTAAACCCCAAACACCTCTAATTTACACATTCGCTAAGCATTTATTTGGCAGTTGCTTTACTGTTCCAATGGCCCTTCCTCAACAATGTTTGAAATATCGATGTCTTTCACTGAGATTTCTGCTGCACGTGGAAAAACACAAATTTAGTTATGTAATAGCTAGCGCTGGCGTTTGAAACAAATTATATTTCGTGTTCTTGTCCAGAACAACATGCCCATGAACAAATAAACTAAACATCTGGTAAAGTTTACGTAATAGTTTAATGTAAGAAGCCAAAGTCGTAAACATAGCTTTAAATACAGTAACAGATTCTTACCTGTGTGTCTTTTTTATTTTAAAAACGTAGCTTTAACAATGGGTCATATCATTAAGATGTCTGCAGTGTGTGCCGCAGACATTTCGCATGATGTCCCACCCAGTCACATGATGCTGACACCAAGCCGACAAGTCCTAACATTAACCTCTTAATGCTGAGTGTCAAATGTGGCAGCTGTTAGTACCATTTTTGTAAGTCTTTGGTATGACTAGGTTGGTTTTGTTTGTTTGTTTAATTAGGATTTTAAACGTAGCTTTAACAATTTTTTAGTCATATCGCTATGATGCCTGCAGTGAGCCAGTTTATAGTGATATCTAGCACTGGGGCATCATGCCGCAAACATATAGAGCGATGTCCCACCCAGTCACATTATCCTGACACCAGGCCGACCAGTCCTAACACTGACCTTTTAATGCTGAGCACCAAGCGAGGTAGCTGTAAGTCTTTGGCATGACTCGGCCGGGGATCGAACCCACGACCACCCGCTTCCGCGGCGGACGGTCTAACCACTAGGCCACGGAGCGATCTGACTCGGTCGGGGATTAAATCCACGACCTCCAGCATCCGAGATGGACGCTCTAATCACGCGGTCCAGATACGTACAAATCATTCTCAAAAGTGCATACTTATATTACAGCGTTTAAACTCAGATCAACACTTCTTTTGATTTCCTCAGTTTGCTTGAAGTATCCATATCTACTTTGACCAGAAAATAAATTACCGCCGTAGGCATTCTGATGACTTTTTGAAATTATAAATTTAATTAATTTAGAACGAAATAATAATACACGGTACAGATTTAATGTTATATCCATATGCTATGTAATTAGGAACCATAGACGTTTTTACAATGTACAACTCATTAAAGATTGACTTTTCTATTAGTATTAAGCAGGTGTCTGTAAAAACACTGTTATATGTACTCTGAGACGCCAAATTCACGCTAAATATTTCGTTCAGTAATGAATAATCACACAGTTATCTAATATGTTATAAGTTGATAGAGCATTTGTCTTGTAATCTTGAAGTTGTAAATTCGAAACCTGTCCTGGTCAGCCCGGGTGGGAAAACATGTGTCCTTGCAAGGGAGTTTGCTTTAATTTCCTGGGCATGATATGGTCAATAATGTCCTGAATGCCCCGTTGTCGCCAATAACAACAGGGATATTATAAACGTCATGTTTGCTACAAACCAGTCAAAAATCGACAATCTGAAAATCATCAGAGAAATGGAAAAAACGTGGAAAAAACAACGATCCATTTGACGCCCGTTTCCTGCTCTAGAGCAAGGGAGATAATACAAAAGTAATTGTCTAAACGATCAAATACAGTAACTTCGCATGCAGCCAATATTGTGTATTTATTCTACAAGGCTTGGGAGGATTTAAAGGGGCCTATGGGGCTATTAGGGTCGGGTTGGGTTGAATTTTTAAAATAATGTTCAATTTTATGTGTAAAAGAATGTAGTCATTTATGCAGAGCGAATAACTGTCTTACAATTCGAACGTTTTAATTTTCAAAAATCCGGACCGAATCCTGTCAGGCTAAGGTCTTTACTGATATTAATGTTTATGCTGTGTTTGGAACAATTTAGGTAGACCGATATAAGGAGCACGTTCTTTTTACTCAGTGGTATCGTCAATTTAAAGATGGAACTTTAAAAATCCATTAGATGATTATTATCACCCCGATATAGTGGTGCAACTTGAGTGAGCACTGTGGGCATTTTGTCCATCCCCGTTTGTACCCCTAAATTTGACAAGTCGTTATATAGTTGGATCATTATGGCATAAAGGTACCAATTGTACACTACCAAGTAGGTGGAGCTTAAAGTGTACTGCATTCAGAAATAAACAACACCACTATCTGTGATTGGTGCATTATGTTGAGGATTTTATCGTTGTTGCATTAGGGTTTAACGCCATTTTTCAGCAAACGACAGGCTATACATGACGGGGATGAACCCGGGAAAACCCCGAAAAGAACCACCGACCCACGAGAAGCTGCTGGTAAGTTTTCTCACATACCCACATTGGTCGAATCCGAGACTCGAACCCACGCAGACAGAGATGAGATGGCAGTGATCCGCAACGGAGAGCGCTTTAGACCACTCGGACCCCTATGCATTAAGTAAGATTTGTAATTTCTGTTAGGCTTTTTTTAAATACCCCCCCCCCCCCAAAAAAAAAAAAAAAAAAAAAAAAAAACAAACAAGTTAAGCCTCTTGGCAACATGTCAGATTTAGTTAGTTAATATCTAAATCACATTTTGTATTTTTTATGATTTTAAAAAAAAAAATGTGGGACACTTGGAGAAATTTAGTCTGTTGTGACTTAGATAACTCTTACCCCTCTCTAGTTCCAACAGAGTTATCTCTCTTAAATGTAATATAGTACTTGGTTTTGTCCTTGTAAAATTGCCAATCTAAGATTGTTCACTGTGACAGTGTGTGACATGCATGCTGAAGTAGGATAGAAAGTATATTTATTTCACAAAACATTAGCATTCAGGTCTATGGAAAAACAATCGGTACCGCGATACCTTATAAGGGGAAGATGCACATACAATATATACTTGACAGCTCAAACAAGTTGCAACGCTATTGATTTCAGGAGCAAGCTACAGAAGAGAGAGAGAGAGAGAGAGAGAGAGAGAGAGAGAGAGAGAGAGAGAGAGTATATAACAAAGAGCGCTTTAGACCACTGGCGGGGACCCTCGAAAAAATATTATATATATATATATATATATATATATATATATATATATATATATATATATATATATATATATATATATATATATATATATATATATATATATATATATATATATATCACTCGGCAGACCGCCACTGCAACAAGAGTTGGTGTCTTTAATTATTGAGTCATAATAATTCTTTGACAATCAGAATGTAATTACGGATTACATAGATACATTTTATGACGTAGGGTGTAGTGTCCTGCTGTCCTGCAGAAAAAACATCAGCTTAAAAAACTATTATTATTGTCCACCCCAAAAGTAAGATTCACGCATACAATAATAATTTGTCTTCGGTAAGTAACCCATAACAGTATGAATGCCTTGTGCCAACAACAGAAAGTCTAAAAGTATGAATAGACATATTTATTCATACTTTTAGATATACGGTCTTCTGTGTAGGTTGCTTTGTAAATAACTTACCGAACGTCATGACGTCATGAATTAAATACGAATAATCATGTTAGCAAAGCATACAGGTTACAGTGACCTATGGTTTAAGGTGTAGAGCTTATAAAGATGCATCCAGTTGTCATGCTTCTTAACTCTAGCGTGGAAAGTACAAACGAAATTAACTTTAAGCACAAAATCTTAACAAAATGACATAAACATTCAAAATAGGTCAAATATATCTTTATTTTCAAGAACTTCAGCATAGGAAGCTGTAAGAAAACCCCAAATGCCAAAGATAACATCGATATTGACCTCGAATCATAATGTTAATGGCGGGGGGCGGGGTGAGCAAGAAACAACAGCGACAGCAAAAAAGAAAATTGTAAAAGAGACTAGCAAAGCGCAAGACATGGAGAAGAAAAAAAAACCTGCTCCATCAATACAAGCAGCAGCAGCAGCAACAACAACAACGATGACAACTTAACATCTTAGAGACAAACAAAACAGATCCCGGTAAAAACAAGCCGGTAAGAAAACAGTGAGAAGGAAGTAAATCGAAATCAGCAGAAAACGTTATCACAAAAACAGTCTGAGAAAGCACACGTATGCGACCAGCCTTAGAAGTGGGGGATGGGTCCATTAATGAAGGGTAGTATTGTGTCTCAACAACAGACGGAATATCACAGGACCGTATTTGATGCTGTCATTCAACTACAAAACGGGGGATGTGTTGACAAGAGAGCTAAAATCAATTTTTTCCATGCAGCGGGGAACATCAGTTCACAGGAAGGGAGAAATATGGTACTGTACCCATGGTGACACTGATTACTACAACGGGCCAAATAGCCCAGCCCTTTTTTGGCCGCAGTTCACACCGTACAGCACCCTACGGCGAACCAGGCGAACGTTTATATTAGGACAGAATTTGTTGTAAAATTAATAAGATAGACATGATCTCTAAGTTGTATTAAAGTACATGTTTCACGAAAAATTATTGACATAATTTTCTACTAAAATACATTAAGATTAACTTCATTCATTTCCATATCACAGCTATATACTATTTTAATAAGTTTCACTATTGATAGTAAGGCAACATTGGCTTGGATTGTAAATTACTCTTGTAATAGTCGGCAAGAATTGTTTGTTTTTATGGTTTAACGCCATTTTTCAGCACAATATAGGCTATACATGGCGGCAAGTATTAATGGTGGAGGAAGAAACCGGACAAATCCCGGAAAGAACCACCGACCCACGAGAAGCTACTGGCAAGCTTTCTCACATAACTACATTTGCCGAACTTTAGACTCGAACACACGCAGACAGAGGTGAGATGGCAGTGGTCCGTAACGAACAACGCTTTAGACCACTCGGCCACTCGGGGCCCCGTCGGCAAGAATAATATGCTCGTTAAGCTACGAGAACGCGGACGAAGCACGCCGGGAATTTCAGTTGGGTTAGTGGCTTCAATTAGATGCACTTCCAGAATCCCAATTTGGAGAGTGATTTTAATTAGGTGCGTGGGTTGCTGATTCGTAAAATATTCACACACTCATGAAATTCCAGTTAGGTGAGTGGTTTTAATTAGGCGAGTGAGCTGTTGATGCATCAAACTTTCAGTCGAATGACGTAAACAAACATGGTCGTCCCTGTAGTAGGGATGGGGATCTCTTTGTGGCTAGAGTGAATTTAACATCGACATGTGTTGCACTATCATAATTGGTCACGTGGTTGCGTCCGAATTGTGTATAAAAAGAGGTGCGATACTCGCCCATCAGTGCTTTCATTCTGAAGCCAGAAAAGACTCTCTCTCTCTCTCTCTCTCTCTCTCTCTCTCTCTCTCTCTCTCTCTCTCTCTCTCTCTCTCTCTCTCTCCTACCATGGACATTGACATTCCTTAACTTAGAGTAATTCCTTCTCATAGCACGAAATGAGAAGAAGGTTATGATAAATCGCCAATGAAACTTACATAACAAGTGGTGGAGAATAACAACAATACATACCAAGATTACATAACAAGAGGATAGAGAACAAATTCGACAACTTTACATAACAATTGCAGGACGACTATCATGAATAAAGGTGTCACATGTATAATTATGATCCACGAGAGAGACTCGCACCAAGGCCTTTACGAGCATCAAACTTCACGCCGTCAGCTACGCTACGTCAACTACGGATTGACGAGACAATTCTTCTGTGATTTTCGAACTTTTAGCCCACAAGAAGGGTCAGTTCTAAAACATCAGCACCAGCATCATCACAAAAGGAACGAACATAATTACAACTGAGAGGCTTACCAGCATAAAATGGATACATGGTCAATGAGAATTCTTCCTGCAGCAACACTTGAAAATCCCGTTTCGTCCAATTTATACTATACCTAGTCCAGCCCCAAATTCAAGCTACCTGCAACTCAGAGTGAAATATCCCTATCCATGTCATAAACAGATTTCCATGAGTCCAACAGCAACATCTCCGCCGCATTGACAGTTTCTTTCCAGTCACACTGACTTGAACTTTAAAAATTTGAACTCTTACAATAGTACAGAGACTACGTGCATTGTTTACTATTCATTTAATTCGTTTCATAGGAAGAATGTTTCTGAACTGTGGTAATTCATACACAAGTATGTTTTTGCTCTATCTTAGTGTGCTTCTTAAAATACAAAATTACAAAGTTAATGCGTTAATTTCAAAACATTTCCAAAACCTAATCTAATGTATGCTGTATTTAATTTCTTATTTAGTAACATTATTATATTTTATATCTACTACAGTCTTGATGCATTTTCATGATTTCAAGGTGATTAGGTGATAATTAGATAAATGGTTAAATAAGTCTTCTCAAATTATTATCTGTAAGTGTATATAAGCAACACAAAATGTCTAGCTGTCATTTTTATCCGCGTAGTTGAAGAGATGATTCTGCTGTAGTATATAGGAGAAAAAAGGGAAACCTCGAGTTTATAGAAACAAATATAATGAGATCATACAGCATATTGACAATTGTTTGAAAAGTTTGAAAAATAAGCACCTAAATTCCTTTCGGGCATTTGACGATAGGATTAATATATACCTGATAACATGTTTAAAACAGAAAACTCTTAAGCTTCTAATTTTTAAGATTAGAATTTTTCTCAGGTGTCTTGCTCCACTGTTAAGACGTCCTTTATTTTTTAATAAACTGTCATCACGTTATCGCCAGTCAACCCGTTTACGTATTGAAGGACCCTCATTAATTGCTTTAAATGACCACTCCTTTGCTCTTCATACTACTACATTGTACTCAGGAATAAACGAATTGGGACTACATTCATTATTACTTAAATGAAAGCGGAAGCAAAAAATGAAACGTTGTTTCAGAGCTGGCCGGCGTAGAACAGGAAGAAGAATTCCAGTTATCTCCCTTTCGACGTTTCCAGCCAAACAAGTTAAAAATTCGAGTGCTAATTTAGATAAACTGGTGCAAATCCCTATTAAATTGTCAACCGTTGTGTCAACGATCCTAAAGATACCACTACATATTGCATTATTCAACGCCCAATCAGTAGGACCACCTGAAAAGGGCACAGAAATAGTTAATTGTATCAACGATTATAACATCGACGTCTTCTTCCAGACAGCAACATGGCTAAAAACATCAGGCAATGAGCCCAAGTGCGCGGATCTAACACTAACCGAGTACTCCATCAAGTCGTTCCCACAGCACTCTCGTGGAGGTGGAAAATCCATGATAAAATGTCTTAAACAAAAACATCCTTCACTTTCTGCCACACATCGTTTGAACTACTCCAAACAACACTCACGCTGGAGCAAAGGTCAGTCCATATATTCTGACTCTACCTTCCTCCTCCTAGAAGAAAAACAAGCTGACACAATCTCTCGTTTTGGAGCAATTGCCGAATATCCTGGAGTATGGAAATTAATTAGGTGGCAACCTGATTATTCTTGGAGATTTTAACTTTCACTTTCATAGTCCTGGATACCCATACACATAAAAACTTCTAGAGTTCATGTTTTCAACTTTAAACACTCCGTTAACCAACCAATCCATAACAATAGTTACATTTTAGACTGAATTCTTCATTGACTTGATGATAATATTCTACGGTCCACCCTTGTATTCAGCGAACTTGCATCAGATCGCCTCTGCATTATGTGCCAACTGGGCGTATCAGTTCCTAACCCTCTACCTTTATTAGCTACTAAGAGAAACCTCCGTGCACCAAAGTCATGTGAACTTGATCCAATTCCAAAAGCACTGCTGCTTGAGTGCTTAGATCCAATATTGACTCCACTAACTGGTGTTATTAATACCTCTCTATCATCTGGGGGATTCCCATCATTTTTCAAAACTGCCATTGTAAACACCCTATTAAAAAAACTCTCGACCATAATGATTTATTGAACTACCGTCGATTCTAATATAACATTCAAATAAAACAAATCTTAGAAAACGTTGTTCTAACCGAACTTGTATCTCATCTGAATTCAAACAGTCTTTATATCAATGCACAGTCTGCATATCGCCCTTGCCACAGTACTTAAACTACTTTTCTGAAAGTAGTTAATGACATGCTCTCTGCTCTGGATAACGGAAAGCTTACAGACCTCACCCTCCTTGATTTATCTGCAGCATTTGACATAATTGATCATAATATATTGCTTCACCGTCTCCAGCATGTATTTGCATTCACGATACAGCCTTACTGTGGTTCCAGTCCTACTTGGTCAACAGGACACAAACTGTATTTGCAAATGGATTACACTCCAGTACAGTTGATATATGTTGTGGTGTTCCATAGGGGTCGGTTCGTGGATATGTTCCTATCGTTCTATACACTCAGCCGCTCTGAAGTGTCATAGGTCATCATCCAGTGTCTCGCCAATTGTACGCTGACGACACCCAAACATACAAGTCTAGCCACCCAAATGAAATTAATGATATCATCCAATAAATAAAGAGGTGCATTTCTGATGTGAAATCATGGATGACATGTAACAAGATGCAGATGAATGATGATAAAACTGAGACCATTCTGATCACAACACACAAACTTTCTCATCCACATCCTTTACCTCAAACACTAAATATCAGCAACACCAACATTAAATTCACACAGTATGTACAAACCTGGGTGATACACTGGATAGTATTTTCATATTCCACCAAAAATAGCATGAAAATATGCAAGGCTGCATATCTGCAGCTGAGACGCATCAGCTCCATTCGCAAATATATTTCAGTTGATGACACTAAAACGCTTGTGTGGTGTTCATTAGTACTTTCAAGACTGGACTATTGCAACCCAATTCTGTCTGGTTCCGTTCAATATATACTCCAGAAACGTAAAACAGTTCAAAACACACCAGCTCGGATCATCCTTAGAGTACCACGATCAAAGCATACCTCCCTACTACTCTTTTAGCTTAAATGGCAATTGATCTTCGCTTTATGTTTCTGTCTTAGTAATGCATTGCAGATTACTTCAGTTTGTCATATTATTAGCGACCACTGTCAGTCTTTCCAACTGTGTCGCGTAATCTTTATGCAACTGATGCTGTCAATGGCTGTAATCGTAGTATGATACTGTCTGTTTCTTTTTCAGGATCTCTCTTGATTTAATTAATTTTCTCAACCATAAACATTTATTAATTTAAGGATTATGCCATTGTCAGTTAAGGTGATCAGCCCTGTTATGTATAAATTTCTACGTCTTATTGACATACCAAGTTTGTTCTAGAAATATCGTTGACGCAGTGTTCTCATTACATCTAATGTACAACTCTTATCACCTAGCGGCAACGTCATGCAAATCGGGATAGTGTGTGTGTGTGTGTGTGTGTGTGTGTGTCGGGATAGTGTGTGTGTGTGTGTGTTAATGATTTTGATTGTGAAGATAGCTTCAACCAATTGTCAACGATATCGCTATGACGTCTGCATTGTAGCAGGTTATAGTGATGTCTAGCACTAGGGCATCGTGCCGCAGACATGTAGCATGATGTCCCACCCAGTCACATTATCAGGACACCAGGCCGACCAGTTCAAACACAAACATCTTAATGCTGAGCGCCAACCGAAGCAGCGGCGAGTACCACTTGTATGTATGTATGTATGTATGTATGTATGTATGTATGTATGCATGTATGTATGTATGTATGTATGTATGTATGTATGTATGTATGTATGTATGTATGTATGTATGTATGTATGTATGTATGTATGTTAGATTTATTAGACACGCCGTGTCAAAAGGGGGGTTCTGTCTAGTATAGTGGTGTATTCATTTAAAGGGCGACCGTCATTACTGATTAGAACCGTTGTTTATCCAACACTCAGACTGACCTCAAGTACAACACAACCTTCAACTTCTGCCACACATCGTTTGAACTAGTCCAAACAACGCTCATACTGGAACAAAGGTCAGTCCATTTTTTCTGTCTCTACCGTCCTCCTCCTAATAGAAAAAAACAAGCTGACTGAATCTCTCTTTTTGGAGCAGTTTCCAAATCTTCTAGAGTATGGAAATTCGATAGGTGGCAACCTAATTATTCTTGGAGATTTCAACTTTCACTATGACTGTCCTGGTAAACCAAACACGTCAAAACTCCTAGATTCCATTCATGTTTTCAATCTTACAGTCAGTTAACCAACCTACCCATAAACTTGGTCACATTTTAGACTGGTTTCTTTATAGACCTGATGATAATATTCTGCAATCAACTATTGTATCCCAAGAACTTGCATCGGATCACCTCTGCATTGTATGTCATCTCGACGTATCAGTCCCTAACCCTCCACCTCTATTTGCTACTAAGAGAAACCTCCGTATGATAAATAGAACCAAATTCATGCATGACATTCAAGAAAACCTAACAACTTTCTTACATCCAACAGCGGAACAACTTGATAACTGCCTGCGTTCATTGCTTGAAAAACATGCCAAAGCCACCAAATGCAGAGTGTTCTCCTTGGTATAGCAGTGTTAGGGACCAGCTTCGCACTGCTAAAAGACATCGCCGAAAAGCAGAGAGGCTTTGGCTTTCCACCAGACTCACTATTCATAAACAAATCTACGAAGCCGCTAAGAAGAATGTCACAAACATAGTACATTTAGCCAAATCATCCCACTACAGTTCTAAGATCACGGAGAGTTTCAGCTGCAAAGAGCTCTTCGAGATAACTAACACACTAATGTCAAGGAACAAATGTACACCACTTCCAATGACCTTATCTCCACTAGACCTACCAGACCAATTTGCAAATTTCTTCAATGACAATGTTCAAACCATTAGAGATTCGCTTGACAGCACAATTTCAACATATTCGTCACCATACAGGTATGATGCAGAATTTCAGCGACAACCCTTAGGAGTATTTGAACCTGTTTCTATAGATTTAGTACGGACAATCGTGATGAAAATTGCACCAAAGTCTTGTGAACTTGATCCAATTCCGACATCACTGCTGCTTGAGTGCTTAGAACCAATATTGCCTTCACTAACTGATGTTATTAATATCTCTCTCTCATCAGGGGAATTCCCATCATTTTTCAAAACTGCCATTTTAAAGCCACTGCTGAAGAAACCAACACTGGACCATAACGATTTAAAGAACTACCGCCCAGTTTCTAATTTCCCTTTCATATCAAAAATCTTAGAAAAGGTTGTTCTAACTCAACTTGTATCTCATTTGAATTCAAACAGTCTTTTTAGCAATGTACAGTCTGCATATCGCCCTTGCCACAGTACGGAAACTACTCTTCTGAAAGTATTTAGTGACATTCTCTCTGCTTTGGATAGTGGAAAGATTACAGTCCTCACTCTCCTGGATTTATCTGCAGCATTTGACACAATAGACTATGATATATTACTTCACCGTCTCCAACATGTATTTGGCATTCAGAATATAGCCTTACAGTGGTTCAAGTCCTACTTAGTCAACAGGACACAAATTATATCTGCAAATGGAACACACTCCAGCCCAGTTGACGTATGTTATGGTGTTCCACAGGGATCTGTTCTTGGACCTGTTCTTTTCATTCTGTACACTCAGCCGCTCTCAAGTGTCATAGATCATCACCCAGTGTCGCACCAACTGTATGCTGATGACACCCAAATATACAAGTCTAGCCACCCAACTGAAGTTGATGCTACCATCCATGGAGTAGAGAAGTGCATTTCGGATGTGAAATCATGGATGACATGTAACAAGCTGCAGATGAATGATGATAAAACTGAGGCTATTCTGATCACAACACAAAGACTTTCTCATCCACATCCTTTACCTCAGACAATAAATATCAGCAACACCAACATTAAATTCTCACAGTCAGTACGGAATCTAGGTGTTACTCTAGACAGTACTCTCACATTGCACCAACATGTCATGAACATCTGCAGGGCTGCATATCTTGAATTGAGACGCATCAGTTCCATTTGTAAATATCTTTCTGTTGATGCCACGAAAACACTTGTGTGTTAATTAGTACTTTCAAGACTGGACTATTGTAACTCAATTCTGTCTGGTTCGTCACAATATTTACTCCAGAAACTTCAAAAAGTTAAAAACACAGCTGCACGGATCATCTTTAGAGTACCTCGATCAGAGTACTCCTCACCACTGCTCTATACCCTACACTGGCTATCAATTCGATACAGAATCAAACACAAAATTTGTTCTCTGTGCTATATTTCAATGACAGACTCCAGTCAAACATACCTATCCAGCCTCACCCAAGTGTATACACCAGCTAGATCCTTACGCTCTTCTTCTGATAATCGTATACTCATTGTTCCCAAGGTGAAAACAAAGTCATATGGACAACGTTCGTTTGCATACCAGGGCCCAGCGACGTGGAACGAATTGCCCATTGAAATTAGACACAAAGACACAGTGGTCCCTTTTAAGAGTGCTCTTAAGACTCACCTGTTTCGACTTCAGGGACAAACTTAGCGACCTAATCATGTTTTGTATCTTATATATTTTCAGCATGTTTTTATGTTTTCCAATTTCATTGTTTTTGTCATTTGTTGTTCTGTAGTGTAGTCATATCATTATTGATGGTGTATAGCGCTTAGAGCTTTTAAAGATTAGGCGCTATACAAAGTCCTCATTATTATTATTATTATTATTATTATTATTATTATTATTATTATTATTTTTATTATTATTATTATTATTATTATTATTATTATTATTATTATTATTATTATTATTATTATTACTGCTAGTGACATTTTAGAGTGCCATTTTTCACGAAAAGTGTCAGACTTGAGAAAACGCAGGGATTATGTTACTTAAAAACAGGCAGGTCATGCTGACCAGATGTAAGCGACTCTGAGAGAAAAGCGTGGGAACAGACATTTATTTCTGATTGATCACGGTTAAATAATAGGTGTGTTTTCACACAAAATTTCGTAGGACTTAATATCGCCTTATTTCTAAACTATAGTTATTTTTCTGCAAGAGAGAAACCAGAGATAGAATTATTTACTAAGACTCCGAATGTTATTTAGAGAAATACATTCGTTAAATCGTCGTCCAGAAGAAAAACCGCCAAACTAAGGGAGTGACACACCAAGAACACAAAGGTATAGTGTCACAATTCCATGTAATTTGTTGATGAAATTTATATAATGTTTGCTTTAGTTTAAAGGTCTTGAATGATTTCATTTGATACATTTGTATAATAATGTGCTTTTGTATTATGAATCGAAGGATCCTGCATGATTTCATTTGATACATTTGTGTAATAATGTGCTTTTGAATTATCAGTCGGAATTCTTACCTTAATTCTTAGTTAAGAATGACGTAGTGTTAATTTATGTCGTAAAACACTATGCTGAGTTATGAATAGGAAATGTTACGTTAATTCTTGAATTTATCATCTTATTGGCATGATGATTAAGTTCTAAGATATTAATGCCTTACAGTAGTAGATGATTTAACGACAGTGTATTCAATTTATGTGCTGTGTAAATTCAGGCGGGGCCAGAATTCAAAGCCTCGCTGTATAGTGCGTTAATGTATTAGGTTTAGGCATAACGAATTAGCAATTTATTTAACTACAGTCATTTGAGGACATGAGTAGTTAATCACTAGCCGTAAAGTCTGTTACCACTGATAGAATTATCTGATTTTCGAACCAGGAATAATGAAAATTCTCAACTGTAACAGTTGTAACGAGAGACTTAGGCTTGTTTTAATTTATGTTGAAAGGGAGGAAATAGCTTTTTGGGACATCTTGGAGTTACGTAAATTGCGACGTACACTTTGGAAAAGGAATTGGCAAACGGGAATTGCAGTGAGCGCATGATACAGTGAAAAAGTCCGGAATCGAGCGGAAAATCCACGGGTGCAGATTATCTAGAAACTTATAAAGAAGTTTTTTCTAAAACCAACGCTGAACTCAACAGTGAGCGGGGATCGAGGACTAGCAGGTTATGAAAATCGAACAAAGCGTTGACTTCGATTGTACCACTCGATCCTATGATGATTTAAAGCTATCAGTAATAGATCGGCTAATTTGTTTAAATCTATTTCAAATTTTATTGTAATTTGGTGATAGTTTTATTTCTAAACAGCGTGTGTTCCTAATCAAAGGAAGTTTTCAAAATTGTGTATGTACTTGATTAAATTGTTTAATTATCTTTACGGGGCTCGGAGTTGTTTTGTTCAATATACCCACTCAGGTTACCATATACATTCTCTTACTCGAACCGGGCAGTAATATCGAGGGCGGTCATCTCTTAGATAACGAGTATCAAAGGGGAGTGGTTTATAGTTATTATTATTATTATTATATGTTGTACAATACCCCTTGACAAAGTGGGACTTAACACTTACCCTTTGACAAGTGGGGCTTATACCATACTATAAATGAAGAACGCACCACCCGCCACCTGACTGTATGTATGTATGTATGTATGTATGTATGTATGTATGTATGTATGTATGTATGTATGTATGTATGTATGTATCGAACCCACGACCACCCACGTCCGCGGTGGATGCTCCAACCACTAGGCCACCGGAGCGATCTGACTCGGTCGGGGATTGAACCCACGACCTTCAGCATCCGAGATGGACGTGTTATGTAATAAAATGTTATTGTTATGTAAGAAAAGATGTTGTTGTTGTAATAAAGGTTGTTGTACGGCTATGTTGTGATTAGCTTTACATAACCTTCTTCTCATTTTTTGCTATGAGAAGGAATTACTCGCATGTTAAGGAGCGTCAATATCCATAGTGGTAGAGAGAGAGAGAGAGAGAGAGAGAGAGAGAGAGAGAGAGAGAGAGAGAGAGAGAGAGAGAGAGAGAGAGAGAGAGAGAGAGAGATAGCTCTCTTAACCGCGTGCCGTCACGATGTTAAATCAGCTACATCTGTATATCTGTAATGAGAAGTCAAACATCCATTTCTTTTGTCGGTACGGAACTGACCTTTTATTTAATTAAACAACACAAATATATTAACTACATTCTAGAAACACATCTAAAAACATTATAATAAAAGTTCAAGCAATACATATTATATTTTCCTTTTTCAAGCTTTCCAACTTCATTTATTCGTATAACTTCTGTATTTTAGAATATTATACAAATAGTTAATTCTCAATCAATTTCAAGATAACCAAAAGTGTAAAAATGTAATGACCATAATTAATGTAACAATTAATTTAAAGAAATGCATTTTACTTATTTTAAAATAGAATATTGATTTAGAATATATTGCTAGATAATATTCTTTCTTACTTAAAGAATATTTTATTTAAATATTAAATCTAAAATGAAGTTGTTGGTAGCAATCTTAACCTTACAATAAAAAGTACATAAATATAATTAAATATAAATTATTTAGAACATTTAAACATTCCGTTACAATATATTATCAATGAAAGAATTCAGTAGCAATGTTGCACACAAAACAGTTTTACTATTAAAATCTCAATCATTAAAAATACTTATTTCTAAAGAAGTTACGAATATATAATTATTTTACCTGTAATGAGAAGTCAAACATCCATTTCTTTTGTCGGTACGGAACTGACCTGACCCTTAAATGCGTGGTCTTTTATATGCATCCTGTGTCAGGTTAACGTACCCTTGGAAATAGATGTTCTATTCTCAACAAGTAAATTTCAGTTTTTCCTGGTCCAAACCGGCTTAATTTGACGTCATCTGACATAAGGTATAACTCAGATTTGTAGTTCGTTTGGCATTAGTTACGTCCGAACATGATAATCCCTAAATATTCTAAATCAGGAACATGTTTAATATATTTAAGCCAGCAGCAATGTCCGTCAATCTTTAGATAAGAACCATTTTGTAGAAACGACTGTCCATCATTAGTTAAAAACCATTCTGTATTTACGTTAGCACGGAAGCTTGTTCTATGTCTCACGATAAGACTTAGGGGTTCACTGACTTTCAGTAAGATTTCTTGCTAATGCCTGGTTTTACAAAATATATATCTGACTGATAAACTTAAGAGCTGACTGACTTTTGTTTTATAACCTATTTTCACTCGATAATGTATATTTGTATAGCTAACGATTTGCGTTGCCAACTTATGCTTCGTATATCAACTATTTTCCTTCAATTAACATATAGTTGTGCTTTGGAAATAAATGAAATTAATCTTAACACACTTTTAGAACTTACTTAATATAAATGAATAAAACATTACTCTAATACAATTTAAAGAAAATATCAATCTTATTAATTTTACTGAAAATTGAATCCTAACAGACGCTCTAACCACGCGGTCCTGATTTATACAAATCATTCTCAAAGGTGCATAATTATATTAAAGCGTTTAATTTCAGAACAACACTTCTTTTGATTTCCTCAATTTGCTTGAAGTATCCATATCTACTTTAACCAGAAAATAAATTACCGCCGTTGGCATTCTGATGACTTTTTGAAAATTATAAATTTAATTTTTTTAGAACGAATTAATAATACACGGTACAGATTTAATGTTATATCTATATGCTATGTAATTAGGAACCATATACGTTTTTACAATGTACAACTCATTAAAGATTGACTTTTCTATTAGTATTAAGCAGGTGTCTGTGAAAACACTGTTATATGTGCTCTGAGACGCCAAATTCACGCTAAATATTTCGTTCAGTAATGCATAATCACACAGTTATCTAATATGTTATCAGTTGATAGAGCATTTGTTTTGTAATCTTGAAGTCGTAAATTCGAAACCTGTCCAGGTCAGCCCGGGTGGGAAACCACGTGTCCTTGCTTTTCAGTTTGCTTTAATTTCCTTGGCATGATATGGCCAAGAATGTCCTGAATGCGCCGTTGTAGCCAATAACAACAGGGATATTAAAAACGTAATGTTTGCTACAAACCAGTCAGAAATCGACAATTTGAAAATAATCAGAGAAATGGAGAAAAAAAAAAAACGTGGAAGAAACAACGATCCATTTGACGCCCGTTTACTGCTCTTAAGCAAGGGAGATAATACAAAAGCAATCGTCTAAGTGATCTAATACAGTTACTTCGCATGCAGACACTATTGTGTATTTAGTCTATAAGGTTTGGGAGGATGATGTATGTAGGGTCGGGTTGGGTTGAAGTTTTTAAAATAATGTTTAATTTTATGTGTTAAAGAATGTGGTCATTTATGCAGAGCTAATAACAGTCTTACAACTCGAACGTTTTAATTTTAAAAAATCCGAACCGAACCCTGCCAGGCTAAGGTCTTTACTGATATTAATGTTTATGTTGAGTTTGGAACAATTTAGGTAGATCGATATATGGCACATGTTCTTTTAATGAAGGTTTTTCCTGAGTGGTATCGTCAATTTAAAGACGGAACTTTAAAATATGCATTAGATGATTATTATCACCCCGATATAGTGGTGCAACTTGAGAGAACACTGGGCGTTTTATCCACCCCAGTTTGTACCCCTAAATTTGACAAGTCGTAATATATTTGGATCATTATGGTATAACGGTACCAATTGTACAACACCAGGTAGGTGGAGCTTAAAGTGTACTGCATTCAGAAATAAACAGCACCACTATATGTGATTGGTGCATTATGTTGGGGATGTTATCGTTGTTGTATTAGGGTTTAACGCCATTTTTCAGCACACGGCAGGCTATACATAGCGGCCAGTATTAATGGTGGAGTATGAACCCGGGAAAACCCCCAAAAGAACCACCGACCCATGAGATACTACTGGTAAGCTTTCTCACATACCCACATTGGTCGAATCCGAGACTCGAACCCACGCAGACAGAGATGAGATGTCTGGCAGTGATCCGCAACAGAGAGCGCTTTAGACCACTCGGCCACTCGGGACCCCTGTGCATTATGTAAGAGTTCTACTTTCTGTTAGGATTTTTTTTAAAAAAGTTAAGCCTCTTGGCAACATGTGAGATTAAGTTAATTCATATCTAGGTCATATTTTGCATTTTTTTTATGACACATGGGCGAAATTGGGTCTGTTGTGACTGGAAAACTCTTACGACTCTCTATTTCCAGCACAATTATATCTCTTAATTGCACTGTAGTACCTAGTTTTGTCCTTGTCAAATTGACAATCTAAGATTGTTCTCTGTGACAGTGTGTGACATGCATGCTGAAGTAGGATAGAAAGTATATTTATTTAGCAAAACATTAGCATAGGGAAGATGCACATACAATATATACTTGACAGCTCAAACAAGTTGCAACGCTATTGATTTCAGAAGCAGGCTGTGACATATTGTAGTTTACTTGTTAGTTCTAATTAATAACTGCTCCCCTTAGTAGTTGCAACATTAGATAGGGACTGCTCCCTGGATAGGGGGCGCCGCGATACAATATAGAAAGTTATGGACGTGTACTGTGAAGGTGTGTTAATAAAGACTGTTCAAGCAACCTGAGACTCCCTCATTTTCCATGACATGGTGTCAGAAGTAATTCCAAAGGATACATTAACTTTTGTAGTGAGTGAAAATGGCGAAATTCCAGGCACAGGAGAGCTTTAACTTTGGGAAGCCAGTGGAGTGGCCGGATTGGAAACAGCGTTTCGCGCGCTTTAGGATCGCCACCAGGTTAAACAAGGAAGATGAGGTAGTTCAAGTAAGTTCACTAATATATGCAATGGGGAAAGAAGCAGAACAAATATTTAAATCGTTTGAGTTTGCTAACGATGATGATGCCGAGAAATACGCCCCAGTTTTACAGAAATTTGATGATTACTTTGTCCCCAAGACCAATGTGATCCATGAAAGAGCGCGGTTTCAACAACTTAGTCAAATACCAGGAGAGTCGGTGGAGGAATTTGTAAGAAAGCTGTATGAAATTGCCGACCATTGTGACTTTGGCGCACAAAAGGATGAAACAATAAGGGATCGTCTTGTAATTGGAATTCGGGATAAAGAGGTTTCGGAAAAACTACAAATGGAGGCTGACCTCACCTTAGTGAAGGCCATACAAATAGCGAGACAGTCAGAACTGGTAAAAAGTCAGATACGCGACCAAAGTCAGACGCTAAAAAATTGGGATGAAATCTCTAAACAGAACAAGGCATCAAGCATTAAACCATGGTCGACCAACCAAAATGGACAACGTCAGTGGCGCAAACTAAATCAGATTGATCAAACAACAGCACAACAAACCTGTTACAAATGCAACAGGCGGCATGGTAGAGGTGAGAGATGTCCCGCTAAAGGAAAACGGTGCAGAAGTTGTAACAAACTTGACCACTTTGCCATTGTCTGTCGCTCTAAGAAAGTAAATGAGGTCACATTTAATGAAACACCAGCTACAGATTATGCAGAATACCAAGAAACATTCTTCCTTGGCTCAGTAACTATGTGTGACGATGATAAGGAGGCATGGCGTGTGATTTTGAACGTTTGTGGAGCCCCAGTTCACTTCAAAATAGACACGGGAGCAGATGCAACAGTTATGTCTGAAGCAACATACAACTCTCTTCCAACAAGACCAAAGCTTAGACAATCGGAATCCAGGTTGTGTAGCCCTGGAGGGATTCTGGATTCAAAAGGCGAGTTTATGGCACTTACTACATATAAGAAAGTATCATACCAGTTTCGGGTATTTGTCATCAAGGGACAACGTGCCAATAATCTCCTTGGTCGTGCAGTTGCACACGCAATGGGTCTTATGAAAATAGTTGAAGAGATCAACAAAACAGCCTTTGGGCACTTTGGCCTGTTGAAGTGTGAGCCAGTGAAGATCACTCTCCAGGATGATGCCAGGCCATACAGTATAGCTGCACCCAGGCGTGTTCCGTTTCCTTTGTTGTCGAGGGTGAAAGAAGAATTGCTCCATATGCAGCAGGAAGGCATCATTGAAGAAGTAACAGAGCCCACAGAATGGTGTGCGCCTATGGTATCAGTCCCTAAGAAAAATGGCAAAGTCAGAATTTGTGTTGACTCGAAGAAGTTCAATGTAGCTGTCAAACGGGAGAGATATATGCTCCCTACTCTAGATGATATATCACCGAAGCTGATAGGCTCCACTGTCTTCTCCAAACTTGATGCAGAAAGCGGATTTTATCAAATACCCTTACATCCAGAAAGTGCAAAACTGACCACCTTTATTACTCCGCTGGGTCGCTTTTGTTTTAAACGAGTTCCATTTGGTATTATGTCGGCTCCAGAGATTTTTCAGAGAAAAATGACAGAACTGCTGACTGGCTATGAAGGGGCTGAGGCCATTATGGATGATATACTCATTTATGGCAGATCGTTAGAGGAGCATGACAGACGACTAAATTTGATTATAGAAAAGCTCAACAGGAGTGGACTGAAGCTCAACAAAGAAAAATGTGAATTTAGAAAGAATAAATTGGAATTCTTTGGTTACGTGATTAGCCAGGATGGCATACGCCCCAGTCCAGCAAAGGTTGCTGCAGTGAAAGAGCTTCCTGCTCCATTAAATATCAGTGAGCTTCGTCGCACCATGGGCATGATCAACTACCTTGGTAGATTTCTCCCAGACTTATCTACAATAATGCGACCAATTTTGGACCTGCTGAAATCAGACACAGCCTGGTATTGGGGCCCGGACCAGGATTATGCCTTCACGAAAGTCAAGGAGATGCTGACATCCACGCCAGTCTTAGCATTTTATGACCCTAACAAGTTAACTGTTGTCAGCGCTGATGCCAGCAGTTATGGAATTGGTGGGGCAATATTCCAACAACATTGAGAAAAACTCAAGCCAGTTGCCTTTTGTTCAAGAACACTCACCCCTGCAAAGATTAAATATGCACAGATAGAGAAGGAGTGCCTTGCATGTGTGTGGGCTTGTGAAAAGTTTTCACGATATCTTGTTGGACTGGACTCGTTCAGATTGCATACAGACCACAAACCTTTAGTGCCATTGATCAACACACATGATTAAGATAAAGCCCCTTTAAGGTGTCAACGACTGTTGATGCGGTTAAGACGCTTCAACGCAAAGGCAGAGTATGTTGCTGGGAAGCTTTTAGTAGTTCCAGACACCCTTTCTCGGAACCCTCTCCTGGACCAGGACGCCACGTACGAAGAGGAAGTGGAAGTTTTTATAGAGTCAATAGAGGCATGCAGGCCAATTTCCGATACGAAATTAGAACAAATAAAAGAAGGTTACAGGAGTGACCACAATCTGCAGACTGCAATGACCTTCACCAGAAATGGATGGCCGGATAAGAAAAATAGTTGTCCCCTAGATGTACAACCATACTTTGCTGTACGCAGTGAACTCTCAGTTCAGAACGACCTATTTCTCTTCAGGGACAGAGTTATTATACCTACAGTCGTGAGGCCCGGAATTCTGGATAACATTCACGAGGGTCATCAGGGATTAGCCAAATGTCGTGAAAGAGCCCAAAGTTGTGTATGGTGGCCAGGAATCGCGAGACAGATCCAAGACAAAATAGAGACATGTGAATTTTGTCAGATTAGAAAGCCAGCACAGAAGAGGGAACCATTGAAGACAACCTCTCTACCAGACCGACCATGGCAGAAAATTGCAATTGATATTTGTGAAGTCAAACAAGAAAGATACCTGGTAGCTATTGACTACTTTTCACGCTATCTGGAAATTATGCATCTAACAAAAAAAACCTCCCAGCAAGTAATTGGAAAGCTAAAGAGCACATTTGCACGATGGGGAATCCCAGAAATTGTAGTTTCAGACAATGGGACCCAGTTCACTTCATCAGAATTCAAGGAGTTTGCGGAGAAATACAACTTCAAACAAGTATTTACCAGTCCTCACTACCCACAAGCGAATGGTGAGGCAGAAAGTGGTGTCAAAATAGCAAAATCTATACTTATGCAGGATGATGTATTCCTTGCCTTGATGGCTTATAGAGCCACACCGACGGCTGCGACAGGTGCCAGCCCAGCACAATTGATGATGGGACGCCAGATGAGGACCACCTTGCCCATTATTGAAAAGAAGTTAAACCCCAAGTGGCCAAACCTCAAAATCATCAGGCAGAGAGACCGTAAGACAAAACAAAGATATGAATTATTTTACAACCGGCGCTACACTACACGCAATTTGCCAGATATTAATGAGGGAGACAGCGTCAGAATCAAATGGCATGGAAATGATAACAAGTGGTCAACACCATAGCCCAAACACTCCAGTGCGGACGTTAAGTGGGAGAGTCGTCCGAAAACCAGCCAGATTCAATGATTTTGTCTAAGAAAGTGACTTTTATAAATGTGCCAACGCGTAGTTTAGTATTCGATTTCTGAATTGGACTTTTAGGTTTCTATAGTATTATATTCAGGACTATCTTGTGCAAGTTTACAGTAACCAATTATATAAATCAATTCCGTTAATTTCTATCAGTGGACATGTCAGATACAAAGACAATAAATTCATTGTTTACTTATTTAATGTTTTCATATTAATGGAATTGATTCATTGTGTTTCTTATTTACTAATAAGCAAAATCTTATGTTCTGATAATCTTAGAAGAGGGGAGATGTGACATATTGTAGTTTACTTGTTAGTTCTTATTAAAAACTGCTCCCCTTAGTAGTTGCAACATTAGATAGGGACTGCTCCCTGGATAGGGGGCGCCGCGATACAATATAGAAAGTTATGGACGTGTACTGTGAAGGTGTGTTAATAAAGACTGTTCAAGCAACCTGAGACTCCCTCATTTTCCATGACACAGGCTATGCAAGAGAGAGAGAGAGAGAGAGAGAGAGAGAGAGAGAGAGAGAGAGAGAGAGGTATACGCCAAACATGCTACATGTTGTATAATAATACTAGGCATAATTAATATTTACCCGCTGACCTGTGTTCAAACTTCCGTAGAGTACGAATTAAAAAATTCTAACATACATGATATAATTAAATTACAAATATTTATTAAAACAACAGAACAGAAAATGCTATCACTTGAGTCTAAAGAATAAAAGATATTGAATTAAAATAATACTGTTATACAGTTTGGAGAATATGAAATTCGTATTCTACGGATCTTCGAACCCAGGTCAGTGGGTAAACGGCACGCATCACCTTGCCTGCAAGCAAAAGTCCATATTTAATAATGAATCTGAATTAGAGACGGAAAACCATTAGTATTATAAATGTATCATTTTGACTTCATCGGAATAATGGATAGGACATATCCACATGCACAATGACGTAGAAACATTTCTCATAGCATGGAATATAGAAGACATCTGAAGCAAGGTACAATAAATCAGCGTTTGACACTATCGTGAAGTGCGATATTGAGATTACGTTGATGTCTCTCTGAGTCGATTACAGTTAATTCAATATCTCTTTCTAGCCTTCTTGCAGTCTCTCCGCTAATATTACTTTTGTGTTTTCCTCCGACAGCATGGCTAACTGAATAATGTAAAAGTGCTAGCAGAAGGCAACGAAATAGATGCCATTAAAGAGAAAATCCAAAGGCAGATTACAATCCAGAAAGAGGACGGTACAATTAGATTAGAATCGTTGCCAATGAGCCACCCCTTTCGGCAGCGAGTATACGTCAGCTCAGCCGTTTTTCGCATTAAAATATGTCTCGTTGTAAGGAATAATAACCAGATTGCAACACGTATGTGCTAGACCCTGAGGCTAATAAATCTGTGTCATTATGGTTACGATGTTAGCCTTGTGATCAATGAGGTGTCAACCCAGTTATGTAACATTGCCATAGGAACTCGTGACTGGCGCCTTGTTTTGGCAAAGCCAGTAATATAACATGGTCATACCATGGTTCACAGGTAAGTGATTCAATCCTATGTTGGCATCAAAGGAACATCAAGTAAGGGTCGTAATTCCACCCTTGACAAATTGCCGGGGAAGGGGCAAGGTCTGCTAATTATTTAAACCATGGGTGCATCGACATCCACTTGGAGTTGAGCAAGGCGTGGCCACTATTGGAATCGCAAGCTAAAATATGGTGTCTTGCGAACCAAACGACAGTAGTCGCTTTATCATCTTTCGGAAATTATAAAAGAAGATAAGGTACTTTGACGTCATTCTAAATTGGCGGGAAACTTTGTTATTCTGTGAAATACAAATGAGCTTCTAACAGGAAGCTTTTATGAGCTGTAGGAGACAGAGGCAATGACCCTAACGCAGTTGGTCCAAAGTCTCTGTGAGAGAAAGAAACAGGAGTGAATAAATTGTATTATTATGTCAAGTGTGAGTAACATCCAGTAGTATCATAATAAACGTTTTAGAATGAGAACACGCGTGTCGGAAGAGTAGCGTAAGTTTCTAAGATGGAGTCTACACGTGGGTGAAGTCAGATAATTATATTGGACTGGAACAAGTCACCTAAATGTAGCATACCGATCGATAAATTAATTATCGTGTTTCCAGCATATTAATAACAGTTACATAGCTTTATGCTAGCCGACATTTGCTACGCGAACATCTTTTACGATAATGTTAGAACTATTTTTTTTTTCCCATAGCAAATACAACCCTGCATGAAGATCGTTGTGAAAGTCGTAAAATCATGGGATTTACATTTTTTTTACCTATCTAAGCTACCAAAATCTAAAATGCTTATTGTTATACCACTATATCCAAGAAACTAACATTGTGGCGGCGGTACCAAACGTGCTGCTTATATCACAAGGCTCAACTGGTTATGTTGACGTTTTTAAGTGGATAAGTGGCATAAATATGCTACCAGAAATGGCATGAGTGGGAATTGCCATGATCGTGGTTATTGGTCGAATTTTCGTCCTATTAAGTCGACATAAACAAGTGGGTATGTCGACTTAGATTTTACAAAGGTTGATTTAGTTCTGGTCTAAAGACGACTTATTTGTAGTTATGTTAACATATTTGAATGAATATGTCGCCATTTTTACGTGGAAGTGGCAAGCGATTCGCAAAAATCTGCCATCATACAAATCTTCAAAGATAAAATGGCATCAATTGATGCTCCTTATCCCGTTTGTACGTGTGGAAAAAAAATGGTTCTACACACGCTGTACAAGCACGTTGTAGAAGCCATCTTTATTACGTCACTATAATGATATTTTAGTGCCAACTGTTTTTGCATAGACCTCGATGCTAACGCTTGGTTAAATAAATATGATATCCTACTTCAGCATGTGTGTCGTACACTGTCATATTGCTAGACTGTCAATTTGCCAAGGACAGAACCAAGTATTACATTTCATTTAAGAGAGATAACTCTGCCTGAACTAAACAGGGCCAAGAGTTAGCCAGTCAGAAGAGATGTAATGCCAGTGACATCATATTTTAAAAAACGCAAAATACTAAATATAATCTCGATATGAAGTAACATAACCTTAAATGTTGTCATGAGACCAACGTTTTGTTTACCTGACAGAAACTGTAACTCATACGTAATGCACCATTCATAGATTGTTTTATTTTTTAATACACTAATTCAGTAAGTTCGATTAATGACTAGAGTTAATTCAGTTAAACTAAACCATGAACACTCCCTAGTTGAACCACAGTGACGTAATCAGTGTTCTACATTCTAACGCGATATGTTCCTGTAGTCACAATTTGGCAAAAGAGGAAAGCTGAGAAATGTCAAAAGTTTATATTTACCAAAAAAATGCCAAGTAACACAAATTGTTTCTAACTGTCATTAAAGCTATATCTATCTATCTATCTCTGTCTCTGTGTGTCTGTTTGTCTGTCTGTCTGTCTGTCTGTCTGTCTCTCTCTCATATATATATATATATATATATATATATATATATATATATATATATATATATATATATATATATATATATATATATATATATATATATATATAATCCTAGAACTTCAGACCAGAGGCCTCACTCTGCAGACCGCCCCCGCAACAGCAGCCGATAGACCAAAATGGTGCTCCCTTGCCGTCGCCTCAAGCATCATACAGCGCAGAGGGATTTATAATGATGATTGATATTAACAAAAATAAATTATTAGATTTAATAAGTAAGTAATGTAATCATGGGAAAGTCTCTGCGGAAAGGTAGATGCTAGGTTTACTTAGTTGTATTAAACACTGACGAGCTTAAGGTATTTCTTTTTCATTTCTTTAATATCACTCATCTTGAACTTAATCATATTTTCTTTTCTAATTTTGTCCAGCATTGAGGATTATTTGACTTAAGGATATATAACATTTGATGTAAAGCACTAATTTTAGTTTTAACCTTCAGTTACTGATGCCTTGAAATGTATGAATAGTCAAATACGCATCAATATTATATTAGTCCGTGACTTACTAACAGTGTTGCTGAAATTGTGATAATACTAGAGTACTGCAGTTTAGAGAATTTTCAGATGTGTTCGACTTGTGTCTAATCCTGAGTTCCCTGGCTTGACTTTAGCATGTCTTCATAACAGTTAGGGTAAAAGGGTACAGTTTAGGAGCTATTTTGTTGCAACTAAAGATATATGTATCGACCTAACTCCTTGGCATTTTAGGCGACGGTGCAGTGCCATGTTTAGAAATGCTGGGATTTTATCACCATGTTATCGCGTTATTGTTCCCGCACGTTAGAGGAAAGCCGAGATAATGAACCTATCTCCGAATGTTAAAGTTAAGAAGTACCGACACCCAAGGATCGGTATCCAATATAATCGCTAGTAAAATGTACGAAACATTACGTTATTTACTTGCACGATGGTAAATGACGGAAGGACAAACTTGAATTTGCATAATGTTATAATTTTGAAACCAGCTTTAAAAAAGATTTCAGTATATACATTGTGAGCATACAATTTCATGTTGTTGTAATTGTCAAATTAAATAAACACAAATTTAATGCTGTGGCATGTTAAAAGGTAGTCGTGTTTTTCAATGGGTAATTCTGAATGACCCTGCGCCTGTTCGTTCATCAGCCTCTCTGTGACAACGGAGTTCATCTCTTCATTTATTGAAAGTTTGGATTTTTGCCAAAAGATCGATTGGTGTCGGCTGTCTCCCTCTGCCTTTGCATTTGGGTTATTTTTTAAAATATATTTCCACTTTAGCTTTTTCTTTGCTGATTAGGCTGCTAAACTGAATGTTTTTTCAAAACAAATTCTCGGCTAATCTATCTATCTATCTATCTATCTATCTATCTATCTATCTATCTATCTATCTATCTATCTATCTATCTATCTATCTATCCCTTAGTCTTGCCGACTGTTGGGGCACCACTGATGACCTGACAACCAGCTTCCTCCATTCCAATCTGTTCTCTGATACTCTCACTGTGTCACTCAGCTTCAGTCCTGTCCACTCTGAGATGTTATCCTCCCATCTTTTCCTCTGTCTTCCTCTCCTTCGCCCTCCTTGCACAGTACCTTGCATGATTGTCTTAACAAGTCCTGTTGATCGTGTGACATGTCCATGCCATTTCATTTTGCGCTTTTTCATAATGGTCAATAGCTCTTCATATGGCCCAATGGCTTGCTTAATTCTGTTTCCCACTTCCTCATTCGTGACATGATCTCTATATGTAATGCCAAGCAACCTTCGAAAGTATCTCATTTCAACAGCTCCTTTCGAGATCCGCTGTGAGGGTCTATGACTCACAGGCATATAGGAATACAGATGCAACCAAGGAGTGCATCAGTCTGATTTTTGAGCTAACTGAGGTGTTTCTGTCTTTCCAAACTGTCTTCAGCCTTGCCATTACTGTTATTGTCAGCGCAATCCTGGACAATATTTCTGGTTTCGATCCCTCGTCTGCCACGATGGCTCCTAAGTACCTGAATCTATTAACTGTTTCCAGTTTTTGGCCTCTAATCATAATGTCAGTGCTGATGCCACTGGTGTTGTTGGTCATCAATTTGGTCTTCTCTGCACTGATTTCCATACCAAAAGCAGTAGCCATCCTCTCCAGTGTTTCCACCAACTGAGCTAGCTCCTCCTCATTTCCTGCAAGGCCATCAATGTCATCAGCAAAGCGCAGATTCGTTATTATTCTGCCTCCAATACTGACAGTTCCTTCATGGTCTTCCAGTGCATCTGTCATGATTCTTTCAAGGAAGATGTTGAAGAGAGCAGATGAAAGCAAGCAGCCCTGTCTGACTCACACAGTTGTCCTAAACCAATCTCCTATTTGACCGTTAAATCATATTGCGCTGGTAGCCTTGCTGTAAAGGCTTTCTATGACTTTGATCAGGTTAGCGTTTATGTTGTACAACTTCATGGTGGACCAAAGGGCTGCATGCCATACCCTGTCAAACGCCTTGTTAAAATCTATAAAGACATGATAAAGACCTTCTCAGCTAATAAGTTGGTGTAAATACTCAATACGATTTTAATATTTTTCTATACCTAATCATGAATAATTTTTTTTGACGAATTGTCGCAAGACAAGGTATATTGATGAATCAAGTTTTATATAAATAAAACTTGTTATTATTTCTCCCTACTAATCTGCTTTATGTTAGGACGATTAATTGTTTGGTGTATATTTGCAATACGGTTTGAATTCTTTTCACCGAACTAGCTGACTGGAGCAGTTTTCGAAAGAAACCAATGGTACAGTGGCTATTTTGACTTGTCAAATGATTCTAATCATTAATTTCTTTAACGTTTGAATTGTATTAAATCTTTATAGGCCAAATTATTTGTACGAAGGTTCATGAATTGTGTAGTCATTTTTATATATCCTATTTCAGTAAAGTCCTCAATAAGGAGTATTCTGAAAACTGGAATCTTAGGTAGAATATTGGTGTTACTTCTATTTGATTACATGGAAGTAGTTTACTGATACTGTAATTTACATAAGTAGTTGATGCAGAGGTGCAATTTGCGACAATTATTATAGCGCAATATGCATATCAGATTGCATCTCCATCTAGTATACATAGTTCGGTTTTTAAAGGTAAGACACCTGGTTGTTTAGTATTCTAAGAAGCTCGCCTTTACCGAACAATCTAATGTCACCTCTGTTGGTTCGAGTTTTTGTGTCGGCCAATGTGATTTTATGAGAGACTTGCCAGTAATCAAGGAGTGAACTCTTAATCCCTGTCTAGCGTGTTCACTAAACATATAGTTGTACACATGTTGCAGCTATTCACATTTGATAAGTTGCTTTTTCTTATATAGTTTAGTTTTCATCCAAATTGTTTAAATAAATTAGAGACACCTATTATTTAAACATGAATGTTGGTTTAGATCATTACAAACATAGCATGGTTAGTTTTTTTCTAACACTCAGCGCTGAAGACATTCAGTCTCCGTGAGTATACTGAGACGATTGGGGAATATTTACTTTTGATTTAAATCGTTGTTATGTGTCATTTAATATAACTACAGAATCTTACATTATTTTTGTCTTACATTTCTCTCTTTTCCCCTTTCACTTGTCAGCTTTTCGATAATTTTGCCATCATTCATACGCCCAAAGACATTGTTAACATAATGAATGATAATAATCCGTTACGTTCGTTTTTATCACGGATTTTTGCCTGAACCTTGCGACGATGTGAGAGAGAGAGAGAGAGAGAGAGAGAGAGAGTATTTAAAAGTCCGATTTAGAACCTTAATGTAGGTTAAGAAAAACAAAAACAAAACAATGCCTTAAATAGTTTAAAGTATCAATGTGTCTTCTAACGAAAAAATGTACAGTAATATCTCGACAGACCATTACACCTGTAAACAATAAACAAAAATCCCATGTAAAGTGTAAACATAATATAACGACGACCAAGGTTCTTGTAAGTTATTTGGTTTAAGTTCAGATTCAAGTGTTTTATCCAGATAAATTTGATTTTTTCTCACTTTAACATATTTCCCATATGTAAGGAATATATAATAAGTGGAAATTGATCACAGATCTAGAGAGTATATAAACAATAGCCTAACGCCATTGACGGATCGCAGTTTCATTTCAATGTGATTTTATGGCATACATTTAAAACAAAAACATGCTATTTTTAATATATTACAACATTCCTCTACCGCTCATGTGGTCTAGTAGTTAGCGTCCGCTAAGTTAAAAATCCAACACACACACACACGCACGCACGCATACATACGGCATTCCTAAAATGAAGAGTTGTCAGTGTTTATATTCATTGCGTGTATAATGACTATACAATGTTTTTCACCTTTGTTCATAAGTTTGCGTCAACTCAGTTTTACAAGATATATACATTCAATGATTGCACATGCCTTCACGGATATTAATTAGTGTGGTTTGTACCAATCTATGAGGAGGCCGTGGTTTATTTAGAATGTATTAGCTTTGCATAACGGAAGTTACAGCTCAACAAAAACGATCAACTATTGTGAAAGCTAACTGAGGCGCAGCAACTGATTGTAATGTATGCGAAATAAAGGATAAACTTACAGAGACGTGTGTCACTGGATGTTAGATGACTGACACAATAATAATAGGAAATTTCAACACGAATCACCTTTTAAGGTATTGACTTCTATATCATTAAGAATAAAACACCTGTATGAAGCTTTACTAGTTGTTTTTTCAAATAAGTACAAAAGAGGACAGAAATACACATCACCACCTGTTTGGAGCTGTGAACCTGATTATTGTATTAGATCAAATACACACATTCACTAAGGAAACATAATTCTTATTTACTATTTCATTCTGTAAAAAAAGTCATTATGTGAAAACTGCATTAACCTTTACAGGCTAATTCATTCCAAAGAAAATTTTAAAATTGATATATGCGTAAACTGCACAAATGTATTTTCGTTTTAGAGACAACAAATGATTTAATATTTTGTATTGCTCCAATAGCATCGATATTTACAAATTAAGTTTACACTATAGTCTCTTTGCGTTAAGTCCGTTCTCCTTTTTCGTCATGTGGCCAGCCGATACAAAGAAGTGGAGCCGTTAATGTCAACAGTATATGCATGTTTTGCATAGCATTCGAGGGCGTTGATGCACGAGGAATAATCACATGGCCACAATTGTTACAAGTGGATGTGTCGCTGTGATGCTAGCCAAATACAATGCGCTAGTCAGTGTCGGACATGTCAATCTGCATCGTGCATCGTTACTGAATGCCTAAATCATCACCTGAAGGACATCGTCCACCGAGCTGTACATTTGTGCGAGAGGAATTGCAAGCCGCTATAGAAAATACGGAACTGCCACCAGGATTTGTATTGACACGTTAACCAGTGTCAGTCGTAAGTTTGTTCATAACAGTACGAAACATATAAGTGGTGATTCCATCCATCGTTGGTATAAGAGGGCAAAAACTCACTTTGGAGCATCAGTATTCGCCATTGATAAGCTTCTTGGATATAATCAGTTTTGCGGTATGTGTGTATTCACATCGATCTCGAAGACATTCCACTTACAGGTCGTGCTTGAGATTTTTCTACAATCACCTTGAAAGACCCTTTACTTGAATATTATTTTCAGAGGCGTTTGCCCACCACATCTGCTGACATTTTTGATTTGACAATGATGATCCGCTATGAAATGAACGTTCGATTCTCAGATGCTGAACAATGTAAGCAATTCGAGCTCAGTCTTGGTTTCAACAATACTGTATCTAAACCCATACCCGCTGATAGGAAGTTATGGGCGTGATCGAGCGTGTACATGTGTATGGCAGTATCACGAAAGTTTTCAAATACAGCATCATGCAACAACACATCAAAGTGCAGATACAGCTCGTGATAGTCACAGAGGCTACTACATTCGAATGTGGTCCAAACTTTCTTTCGTAATCTTCTTCTAAGATACCTTCACTTGACAGCGATAAATGAAACGCTTTGATCGTTTTCACTGAGTTTCGGCAAACCTGTTCCATTTGTTCATATACTCGTATGGAGACACACCTTTCCTCGTGAACAGGTATGTAATGCTTGGATGGTGTCGACGAGTGATTTTGACGTTTTCCACCGTCAGATTATTCGCTAACTTGCCCAATGGTGAACTCATTAACTTATCAAGTTGACAAAATGCAACTGACTCATCCCAAGAGTCATGCATTTTTCCATGTTGTTTGGGGATTACGTTTATCGGCGATTTTAATGTCGTGGCTATTGTTAGCATTATTAAGCGACCATCATATTCATGCAGGGTATGAAACACCAGAGAGATTTGTTGTGGATTATACTGCAAATTACATGCGTTGTGTGCAACTTTTGTGTACGCACCAGAAATGTAGCAGTGATCAAAAACTATGGAACTGGGAATACCAGTGTCATCGTTGAACAGGCTTTGCTCTTTATCGGTGGAAGGAAAGAATTGGCCCTTCAGTTAAAGCTTTTTTGCAAGTCCATCAATTAGTAGTTGCGGAGAACTCACGAGTGCTATCACCAGTCATAATTTTGTCTGATTGTGAATAGAGCTGCTGAAAAATCCATTTTGCTGTAATTTCGATCGATCTTAGAAGCACCACAACTGTATTTAATGCGCTACACCTCTTGCATGACAATGGACTGGCGACTCTGTGCAGCGCCGGATTAAGCACCGTGGAGGCCCATAGGCAGTCAAACTTTTGGGGCCCCAGACCCATGGTCACGGTTTCATGGCGGCCCCTGGGTGCCCCTAATGGGGCCCATAAAAGTCGCGGAGCCCATAGGCAGTTGCCTACTCTGCCTAATAGGTAATCCGGGACTGTCTCAGCGTGTGTTTAACAAGATCATTAAATACAGCTAAAATATTACAGTTGTCTCTAATCACTTTAGTTATTTGTGTGTACCGCTGAGTAATATAAATCACATTATTTTTATGTCTTCTTCTAGAACATATTCTTTACGATATATTTCGCCGTTAGATCTTACAAATTGATCAAAATTTCTTTTGTCTTTGATACAAATACTTCCATCTGGTCTAATAAGGTCGTCGTCGTTTTCAGAACTCTGAAAGAGCCATACTGACACAGGATCGTTTTTACTTATTTCGTGAATAAAATCATACATTTTTCTTCTAGAATCTTTTTCTGTGTAAAATATTAAGGTTTGATCCTGCGGACATAATGTTACTGCGTTAGTCCACGCGTGCGCCTTATGATAATTAATTTCAATTGAAACTCCTTTTGATTCATATTTTGATTCGTATAAAATCTATCCGGTTATCGTTGTTACTGATATTGGGAATTTTAGTTTCGTTCTAACTTAGATACATCATTAATTGTAGCTCCGATATTTTTGACTAATTCGACCTTCTTATTTAATTTTTCACATTTTAGATCAGTTAAACCGTTTACACGTATCACGTTTGTAAAATATCCGATTACTCGTTCAGCTACACAATTTAGTTTTGAAAAATTCATCGGTTTCAGATTATCAACACTGGATTTTTAATTTATCGGATAAAGTCCATAAATAACAGCGGTTACATGATACGGATTTTCACAATACGGTTTGTCAATACCAAGCAACATTCCTGGTTTGGAATTTTTACTCAGTATGACAGTTTTTTTGTTATGAAGAACAGGATCATATTTGTCACGATTAATCCAATCATCTGTTTCTGTTAGTACAATACATTTCACTCAGAAAATTATTTTCGATTATCGAGATAATTAATGATATTTGCCCCCCGTTTGTCGTTGATCGTAGGATCGCCACAGTCAGTGATTTTGAACACTGACCATACGTGAGATGCGCCGTCTCTGCTAAATTCCTTCCTGGAATCGTCAATTTTATTAATCAGATGTTTATTCCTCGGATCAAGCAGAGTTTTTATTGATAAATCAAGAGATATTCTATCTTTAGAAGGCTTGATTTTGGATAATCTCCCAAACTTCTCCATATTATATTTTAAAAAAGTATTTAAAGAAAAAAATATTATATATCAAAGACTCAAACAACAGTTCATGATAGGGTCTTCAACATCTTGTAATAAATCTTGTGTAAATGAATTCTGCCGACATCTTTTGCAAAGTGTATGGCGATGAAGTTTAGGATCTAAACCGTATTTACGATGTGGTGTTGGAGTTTGAGGAAAACACAATCGTGTTTTCAATGTGGTGGTAAAAGATACAGAGAGCTCAAACGGTATAATGATTAGAAGGATACAGACAGTAACAAGGCTATACAAATGAAGAGAATTATTTGTCTAGATTCTCAAAGTAGAAATTTGGACAAATAATGATTATGTTAGGATTGATTTTTTAGTAAAATTAATAAGATTGCAATTTTCTTTAAATTGTATTATTAAAGCAATGTTTTATGCATTTATAGCAAAACGTTGGCAACTTAAATCATTAGCTATACGAATGTACATTATTGTGTGGAAATAGGTTATAAAGCAGAAGTCAGTCAGCTTCTAAGTCTTAGCAGTGAAACATACATTCCGTAAAACCAGGCATTGGCAAAAAGTCTAATTCGGTTAATAAAAAAGTAGAACAAACTTCCGTACTGACGTAAATACAGAATGGTTCTTAACTAATGATGGACAGTCGTTTCTACAAAATGGTTCTTATCTAAAGATTGACAGACATTACAGCTGGCTTAATATTTTAACTTGTTCCTGGTTTAGAAAATTTAAGGAATTATCATATTTGGATCTAACTAGTGCCAAACGAACTACAAATCTGAGTTGTTCCTTATGTCAGATGACGTCAAATTAAGCTGGTTTGGACCAGAAGAAACTGATTTTTACCTGATGAGAACGAACATCTTTTTCCAACGGTACGTTAACCTGACACAGGATACATATAAATAGACCACGCATTTAAGGGTCAAGTCAGTTCCGTACCGACAAAGAACATAGATGTTTGTCTTTTCATTGCAGCTTCGATTCCGTACCTGTCCCCAAGACATTTCCATCATCGGATGACATTCTTTATCTGGGAACTCAACCTTTCTCTTCTTACTATCTTCCTGAGTTCCCAGCATGTGTTTATGAGATCGATCTATAGAACATTCCAGCCAATCATCTCATAAAAGTTGGTGGAGAATCGGGGTAACTTTGCATTACGAATATACAATTCAGCTAATCCAAGGTAGCCTCCGATTAAAAGTTGATGAATAAAACCTAAATCACGTGGAATCATATCAGAAGAGGGCACAATACCGGATAGTAAACGAGCTAGCGTTTCTTCAGGTATTGCGAGGTATGCTGCAATGCTAACCGCTTAAAATAATGAGTTTGGGTTGTTATATAATACTGTGCCCCTGGTTATTGACAGAAATAAATGTCGAGCGACCGAAATATCAAATTTGTACATGGCAAAGGAAGTTCTGGACCACATGGGGAGATCCTGTAATATTGGCGAGGCTTCAACTACTTTTTGAAGTTCAGGGTTTCTTAAGATAATGGTTTTCTTTTCACCAAAAATAAATGTAATAGAGTCTGCCATGGTTGATATGTGGATTGAGTTGTTTTTAGTTTTTTTTTGTTTTTAAATTTGATTAACTTGATTTATTTATTTAGTAAAAGGTATTTACTTATTTTAGTCCAAGGTAGGTTTTGTTTATGGATTTGTAATATATATCTATATCCGGCGTCGTTTTATCCGACGGTATGGTGCTGAATTTGAAAAGACAAAAAGAATAAATATATAACTTGTATGTTTCAAGTAATTTTTTTGTCTTAGCATAAAATAGTTATAGAAGCAGCGTTAATACGTGTATGTTAAATGAACGATTATACGGGTTGTTATTCTATCTGTGTGTATATATATATATGAGTATAACCCATTTTGTAAGAATAAGAAGACGACGAATTTATTATTGTATTATTATTATTTCCATCATCGGGTGACATTTTTTTATCCGGAACTCATTCTTCTCTTCTTCCTTTTTTCCTGAGTTGACATTCCAAAAAAGTTCTCATAAAAGTTGGAGAAGACAACATCATGAATAAAGGTGTCACACGTATAACTATAATCCATGGGAGAGACTCGCACCAACATCATTGATATCATGAGACATTACGCCGTCAGCTACACTACGTAAACTCAGGAATGACAGAACAACTCTTCTGTGATTTTCGTATTTTTTCGCCCACACAAAGGGTCAGTTCTAAGACATCAGCACCAATATCATCACACCATGGGAATAACAACAAGTACAAACTGAGACGTTTACCAGCATAACATGCATTACATCGCCGATGAGTATTCTTCCCACAGTATCGTTTGAAACATCCCACATGTCGAATGTATATATACTTAGTCCAGTACCGATATCAAACTACCGCAATCCAGACTGAAATACACCTATGCCATAGACCCAGATTTCCATTGACCTAACAGCAACATCTCCGCCGGACCCAGACTCAAGGACAGCCGCATTGACAGCGACTTGAACTTTTTACAATTTGAACTCTTTCATTATTACAGACAATACGTGCATTGTTTACTATTCCTTAATATACAATTCATTCATTGGAAGAATATTTCTGGACTGTAGTAATTTACACAGGTATGTTTTTTGCTTAATCTTTTTTTGTTTCTTATAATACAAATATTATAAGGTTAATGCGTTAATTGATATTCCTAAAGAACTGATCTAATTTTTTGCTGTATTTCTTATGTAGTAACATAATTATTGCTTATATCTTCTACAGTAATATTCATCACAGTTGTAATGTTTTGTCTACAGAGCTTGAATGAAACACCTGACGTTTCTTGTATCCTTTGCCTACGCTATCAAAAACCCTGTTCGTACTGAAATCTGAAACTATCGTATACATGTGATACGCTAACAGCACATTCAACATAGTATTACCGTATTTACCTGTCTGAGGGAGAATTGTAAATTCTGCCTAGCCGTCTAGAACTTATTGACTTCAGATGTTTTTTGTTTGTCAGCCAAATGGTTCGACAATGTTTTAGAGGTTTTACTCTCACAATTATCATACCATTGTATGAATGTCTGTACCTTATGGTACGTACTATAGGAACGGCTATAATGCCTACCTTCAGCCAGACGAAGTACTCCTTCTATGGTTTTGCAACATCCATTGATGTTGACTTAAATGTATGTTGAAATGCTATAAAATAGTCAAAGTGTCCGAGCGATTACTCGAAATCGAGTACACGTAATGCATAGCTCTCACGATATGAGCAGCTATTGGCCTATATACGGCCAGCTTCTGAGTCAAATTGGTTCAAAACGATAAAGGCAATACATTCTCTTTCACACGTCACAGATAATACACGTACATTTCAAATATGTACTAGACCATACCGTACCAAACGCTTAAATGATATGTTCATTGTTCTTAGGTTAATTCAAAGGCGATACGTATTTCATACCCGCACAGGTCAAAGTTGATTGCAAGTGAACATACGTCATGATTATTAAGGCTAGAACAACATTAAATTGTCAGTTTCCTAACTCTTGATTAATACTACATTTTTACGCCATCTTCATTACATCCATTCTTACTTCAAAGCTACTGTTAATTCTTTGTTGAACTAGGAAGATCATCTCAATATCGGCTTACTAGCATTATTCATAAGAACAAGAATTCTTTCATTACACTTGGCTGAACCAATCTAATACCGTAGTCAAACATACATATGTTCTGCTGATGTTATGCAAATAAATATAAATGAGAAGAAGAGACAAAAGAAGACAAAAAAGAAAGAAATAAAATAAAAATTGTAAACTAAAATAGAAAAAGAAAAATAAAGATACCAAGAACTGCATGCTACTGTTTTGTGTTACAATCGTTTGACAAGACTAGTTTCTATGTAGGTTTTGTAGAATTTTATATTGTAAAGCTATCTAAGTTACGTAAACTTTTAAATTTTTATTTAATGTCGTACCACGTTACGTTACTGTATTTTATGAAGGTATTCAATGCTGCTTCCATTGTATTTTTGGGGAATTTTATCACGATTTTTGCATTGTACTTTTTATTGTATTTGACTGAGTATTGTGCAATACACTTCCCATTGTGTTTTTTGGGAATTTTATCAAATATTTTGCATTGTATTTTTCTGAATTTGATTGAGTATTTTGCAATGTACTTTCTCATTGTATTTTTTGTACTTTACCTAGTATTTTGCAATGTATTTGCAGTGTTTACATTGTATCATTAAACTTTGCGAAAATGTCTCGCAATATTTTTTCTTTATCATTGTATTTTTTATCTTTCACTTTTAATCTTGTTTTGATGAATGAAATTGATTTTTCTTTTCGAGCCTCGAGGACTCGGCTCAAATAAATCAGAGGGTATTGTTAGGATTGATTTTTTAGTAAAATTAATAAGATTACTATTTTCTTTAAATTGTATTATTAAAGCAATGTTTTATGCATTTATAGCAAAACGTTGGCAACTTAAATCATTAGCTATACGAATGTACATTATTGTGTGGAAATAGGTTATAAAACAAAAGTCAGCCAGCTTCTAAGTCTTATCAGTGAAACATATATTCCGTAAAACCAGGCATTGGCAAAAAGTCTAATTCGGTTAATAAAAAAATAGAACAAACTTCCGTACTGACGTAAATACAGAATGGTTCTTAACTAATGATGGACAGTCGTTTCTACAAAATGGTTTTTATCTAAAGATTGACAGACATTACAGCTGGCTTAACATTTTAACTTGTTCCTGGTTTAGAAAATTTAAGGAATTATCATATTTGGATCTAACTAGTGCCAAACGAACTACAAATCTGAGTTGTACCTTATGTCAGATGACGTCAAATTAAGCTGGTTTGGACCAGGAGAAACTGATTTTTACCTGATGAGAACGAACATCTTTTTCCAACGGTACGTTAACCTGACACAGGATACATATAAATAGACCACGCATTTAAGGGTCAAGTCAGTTCCGTATTGACAAAGAAAACAGATGTTTGTCTTTTCATTGCAGCTTCGATTCCGTACCTGTCCCCAAGACATTTCCATCATCGGGTGACATTCTTTATCTGGGAACTCAACCTTTCTCTTCTTACTATCTTCCTGAGTTCCCAGCATGTGTTTATGAGATCGATCTATAGAACATTCCAGCCAATCATCTCATAAAAATTACAACAAATAATATTTTTATTTAAATGAGCCAATCATTTTTAAAGCATCCTACCATCAAGAATTATGAAGGATCTCGTGATGGTGTAATCAGACACGGTCAACTAAATATACCTTTAGTCGGTCTTGTCAATATACATGGTTATCTAAGATTTACTGTTGGGGAGAAACAATATATCTGTCATCGTGTTTTTTCAAGAGTTCCAATGGATTGATCAAAGAAAATCTTGTTATCGATCATATAAACGGTATAAAAATCAATAATAAGTTATCCAATTGACGACCTATCACACAAAGCCAGAATTTTGCATGTGGTGGCACTGGCAAATATTCAACATTTGCCAAATCAGTTGTATCTACAAATGTTGATACCAGCGAACATATAATATTTCAATCAATGACCGCAGCTTGTTGACATTTTGATATTAACATGCGTGCGGTACAATATGTCGCAGAAAATATAACCAAATCTGCTACCTCCAAAAGATATAAACATAAAATTATTTTCATTATTGTTTGAGCTAAGCTAAGGGTAGAGTAATTAAGCGGTTACGTCGATAATATTTACTAGTTATTTATTTTTTGGGTCATCATTCAGCAATTAATTAGTGATGATAAATGAGACCTTCAGTATGAAAAATGTGCTACAAATCTCCGTTCATATACTACTCTTTACTTAAAGTTAATGACCTGAAGGTAGGCAGTTAAGTGTAACATATCTTATCCGTAAATTGCAATTCATTTTGTCATCATTAGTAATTAATTAACCATCTTTGTGATAATTAATCAGTAACAAAAAATAATTCTATAGTAGAAGGATATTTATAGTTTTTAATTCACAAACAAAACCAAGACAGAACACGCTGTGCAGCTGTTGTTAAAAATATGCAGATTTCAAATTACCTTGTCTATTACAGACATATTTTGTATATTTACCCTCTCTGCTGCAGCAGCAGAGAGGGTGAATCCTACAACGTTTTTTGACAAAATTTTGATTGAAATCTTAAAACGAGCCTTCCTACGATCTCATTTTAACCAAAAAAAATGTCTCAGAGGCAAACCCTACAACGTTTTTAGACAAAAAATTTATTGAAATTTTAACGAGTTTTCCCTACGAAATCTCATTTTAACTAAAAAATGAAAACAGAGATTTTTACGATTTTTTAATTAATTTTGGTCGCAACGTCGTTGTCACTCACCCTCTCTGCTGCTGAACTTTCAGTTCTGGTTAATAATTTTTTTACGATTTTAACCGAATATTTGATCGAGTCCGATACGATATCGTGTCCGAGGATCATGTAAATTTATTGTTGCGAATCCGTGTGGTTTTGACTGAGCATGACTAAAGAAGTTTTTAAATTGATTGAAGTCCATATCAGAACACCATGTCTGCCAAATATTTCTAAGAGTATGAGTATCAACTCCGTTGAATACAGCAAGAATATTGCAGTTATCTCTGATCACTTTTGGAATCTGAGTGTAGCGTTGAGTGACATATATCACGTCAGTGTTTTTATGCCTGCCTCTGGAAAAGATCCTAGCAGGATTTTTTTGTTTATCTAACATTATATCGTCGTATACGACTAAATTGTTAATATCTCCATCAATATCATCAATGCTCGGTGCTTCATCGATATCTGTTATAAACTCAATAATACCCTCTCCGGATTTTCTACCGCGCTGTCGTTAAAATCTTTTAGCACTTCATAACATCGTTGATCATCTACGCTAGGGGCAATTAAATACAACTTATCCCACTTCATCCATCTCATTATTAAATTGAGTAACAATTGCGTTTTACCGGATCCAGATGGCCCGATTATAATCATCCGGATAGAGTTTGGTAGCGCTGCATGATGCTTAACCGGTTCTCTTGTTTTAGTCGCTGAAAAATCAATTATATCCATATCTCTATACATAAATTATGGATCTATATTGTATGAAGTGTAAAACGCGTACTGGCACAGATGACGTGACGACGATTACAACTAGGAATAAGAGATCAGCACTAACTGGTAGATGTGCAACATGTGGTATAAAAAAGTTTAGATTTGTTTCTACAAAATCAAAGATTTTACAATTCGGAGATGTTTTAAAAAAAAACGAGGAGGTGATATCGCAGCCAAATTGGCAAAGCTCCCTGGAACCCCATGGGCAAAGTACCCCGGAGAAAAGCACCTTCCAGGATATAGCTACTGTGGCCCCGGAACACGATTAGATATCAGACTTGATGATCAAAATCAACCTCGACGTGGTGAAGAACCGATAAACGCTATTGATAAGGCGTGTCACGCTCATGATGTCGCATATAAAAGCAGCAATTTGCAGCACAGGCATCTCGCAGATGTGAAATTAATTCATGCATTAAATGCTATTCCTGATAAATCCTTCAAAGAAAAATTAGCTTCATGGTTAATAAAATCGGCTATGAAAAGCAAATTGATGTTAGGTGCCGGTAATTAATAACAACATGGAATCTATTTATTATTCTCCAAAAGGATACTGGCGGGGTAACGCTGCAATCAATAAACTCGCTAGCGCCGCAAAAGTGAAAAGGGCCACTGCGGCTAATTGGTTATCCAAACAGGCTATATGGCAAATTTATCTACCGGCGCCTACACAAATTAATTACTCGCATTTTGATGTGACTGTCCCTAATGAAGTTCATCAGGCTGATATATTATTTTTGCCACATGATCGTGGTTACAAATACGCGTTAACCGTAGTTGATGTTGCGAGTCGATACAAAGAAGCAGAGCCGCTGAAAACAAAATCATCAACTGAAGTCGCTTCTGCATTTGAAAGGATTTATCGAAAGGCTCCTCTGCGTTGGCCAAATCTATTGCAAGTTGATCCTGGCAAGGAATTTCAAGGCGCTGTTTTATCAGCGATGAAACATCATAATGTTACCATACGACGAGGGCATACTGCGTTACATCGTGATCAGGCAATTGTAGAACGATTTAATCGGTCTCTTGCTGAGCGGTTATTTGGATATCAATACGCGAAGGAGTTTATTCAGGATAAAAGATCCCGTGAATGGGTTAAGAGATTACCAGCTGTGATTACCGCGCACAATAACGAGATTACTCGAACAATTAACATGAAACCTATCAACGCGATTAAAAAGAAGTCTATACCTAAAATGGAAATAGAAGGAATTTCGCAAAATGATTCTAGCGTTTCCCAACCAATTCTTGGTAGTAATGTCACTGTTAGGTATTTATACGAACCAGGAGAGTTGGAAGGTGGCACAAAAAGGGCTACTGATCCTATTTGGAGTGTTACTGCACACAAGATATCTACTATAACACGATCAACTGGTAGACCTCCAATCTATAAACTGGATTCAACTGCCCCTCAACGGGGTTTTACACGCGAACAACTCCAAGTGATTCCTGACGATACTCAATTACCACCTGAGGGTCTTAACTAGCGCCGTTGCGTCTATTGCACTCAAGACAAGTCAACATCACATTGTTTCTGACATGACCGAGACTGTTATTCTTTCTGTCTACGGTAAATTGGCGAGGATCCTTATCCGAATACTGCCAACGCATTATACAATTGCAACTTTCGCAGTGATTATTCTGTTGTTGTTTCAGCGTGATTATTAATCCAGCATCAATGTCAAATTCTCGTTGTTTTCTTTTGTCTTGTTGTTTGTAACCGGATAATTTTTTATCAATAATTTTAACATCAATATCATCCATTGTTGAGTCATTATCGTCATCATTGACTTCGTCAACAACAATTCTTCGAAGTTGATTTATTTTTCGTACTCTGGATACTGCAAGATAGACTAAATTTGACCATTCGATGCGATTATCTACCATCCAAACAATTGTATCCGATATAGTCAATCCCTGTGAAGAATGTATCGTCGCTGCGTATCCTAGCGTCCACGGGGATTTATTAGCACGCAATGCATCTTCAACGACGCTGATATCAACCAGCACAATATCATTTAATACAAGAATTTGTTTTTCACTCTGTCCTGGAATATCAACTTCGATATTCTGTTTTCGTGTATCCGAAGGCCTATAACACAACGGTACTGGAAGCGTTGCAAATTTTTCTTTATGCAATTTAAATAACTTCATCTGAAGTGCGTCTCTGACAATTTTTCTACTCGCGATTATCAAATCGTTTGGTCTCCATGTTTTCCAATAATCATTCATTGGAGTCTCTGAAATCACTTCACGCGCTATTTCACACTGGATTCTATCCGGTTGTAATCTAATTAGCGCTTTGAATTCTCGTAATCGTTCATCAAGTGATCTATAATCAGTGTTAATTTCTTCATAATAATCTACAAAACCCTTTAGCCATTCATGTGGGGATGCACCGATAAATGGTGGTGGTTGGCCGTGATCCCCGCACATGACGACTTTTGTGTTTTTGTTTAACAACCACTCAAGAAATGTTTGTAATACATCTAATGATACTGTGCATATTTCATCCCAAATTATGATTTCAGGAATGAATTTATCACCCATACGCTCAGGAGTCCATTTATCACCCTTCCATCGAAAGAAGCTGTGATAAGTACAGGCATTTACCCCTCGTTGTTTCATCTATCTGGCGAGTCTGTGAGTCGGTGTTAGCACAATCATGTTTGTGAAATCCGTAGGACTTTTCCCACGGAATAATTCGATTGCACGAGTTGTCTTACCTGACCCACCACAACCGTTTAAATAAACTGTCTTGTATCTACAGATTGGATCAGATACCGGTGGTGCATTAGAAAATTCTGATTGAATTTCAATACGGTTACAACAAAGATATTTATCATCCATGGCAACGTCTGCGGATTCGCAATACTCATGTAGTGTTTCCTTTTTAAATCGCCAACGCCCCCAATTTTCCTCGGGATCTGTGAATGCCGCTACAGCTGATTTGTATTTATTATGTATATACATCGAATCAGTGGCTACTCTAACTGCGGTATTAGGAAATCTATTTATCATCGAAAATAGATTAATACAAGCATAGGCTAGCATAGAACTTCTTAAGTGTGTGTACTGGGAATTATATCCATCACAGTAGGTAACAACCGTACCTAATTTTTCACCATTGGATAGAAAAGCATCCTTACGGGATACAAGTTTTCCCTGTTTCGTTAAATCCGCTACAATAAAATCGTATTCAGCGACGTCTATGATCAACCGCGAAGAATATTTTGCATTGTCGTATCTTCCACCCTGGGTAAATTTACCGATTATTCTTCGTCCGAAATCCTTTGCTTGTTCTTTTTTAATTTCAAATACCTTCTTAGACCTATCCATGATTTGTTCTTCATTGAAATCTGGAAACAGTTTTCGCTGTTCGCTAATTATTCTATCTAGATCGGGTTGTGGTAGCCAAACTTCTTTCTGAGCTCGATAGGATATAATCGCCTCACTGACAATTAACGATATTAGCACACCACAATCGATCATATACCGCAATAACACTATTGGCATCCAGGCCTTTTCAGATAGGTGTCTACCAAGCCAAACATAACTACACGGATGTAACCCTGTAGCTAATTCGAATGATATCACACGAGCGAATCCAGTTAAATCAAAATCAGGCAATGGACCATTAATCGCAACACGAGTCATTTCATGCGTGGGGTGTCCAAATCGTTTAAAATAGTTACTACATTCCCCATACCCGAGAAAACTTCCAGGATAACACGCGGATATATCAATTGAAATCATACCATCACGTGAGTATTTCGTATTCCACAGTCCTCCATGACTAAATTCGACGCAACTCAATTTAACGTGTTCGAGAAAATCACTTCGTGTTGGACGCCATGAGTTTTTTTCTCTTGGAAAGTGAGCTACCACTGATGGAATAGTAAAACTATCCGTGAGTAGTTTTTCATGGAAACTCTCCGGTGAAAAATCATTTGCAATTTTTCTCATTCTGTTATCTAACTCTTCAACGCGATATAATTCACCATTTGGTCTTACAAATTGATCGAATCCTATTTCGGGATCTTCATCACTTTATAGTAACCACACTGACACAGGATCATCTTTACACAACGCGTGAATAGCATCGAATAATTTCTCTTCATAGAAAACATCCCCGACGAATTCCTTGGGGATATATTTCACGATTCGTTCTCGTGGAAATATTGTTACTGCAGCCGTCCACGCGTGTTCGTTATGATCAATAATTTGTATTGGAGCTCCATTTTTGTAATATTTCGGTTCGTATAAAACTTCTCCGGTTATCGTCATAACGGTTATTGGGAATCTTAATGATGTTTCTAATTTAGCTATATCAGAAATCTTTGCACCGTTCTGTTTCACTGTCAGTTCCCATTCGGTTATTTTCCTACGTCGCAGATCAGTTAGTTTATTTCCTCGGGATGAATTTGTGAAGTGTTCCATTACCCGTGTTGCTACACAATTCAACGTCGAAGATAGTTTCATAGAAGCTAGTTTTGCGATATCGGGTTTATCATTTAGCGGGTATATTCCATAAACGACTGCTGTTACAGGATAAGATCTCTCGTAGTATGGTTTGTCGATTCCAGTTAGAATTCCTGGTTTGGAATCTCTACTCAGTGTGATTGTTTTTTTATTCTTGAGGATTGGTTCAAATTTATCCCTAATAATCCATTTGCCATCGACTTCGATAATGAATTTTATTCGGAAAAAATACCTTTTTTCCCCAACACGTGAAATTATCACTGTTGCTTTTTCATCATTCATGGTAGCGTCAACAACACCATCAATTCGAAATGTTGACCAACAATAAGATGCTCCATCACGCTTGAATTCATTAAAACAGTCTCTGATTTTACTAATCATGGCTTTATCAAGAATTGTATTCTTTGGTGTATTAGAAACTATATCAAGATTGAATTGAGCATCTTTCCAGGGTAATCTCTTGGACGTTTTTTTTGGTTTATCGAGATTAAATTTAGGATTAATTTTTAATAATTTCTTAAACTCTTTCATGTTTCCGTCTATTAAACGTTTTTTGGGTTTATCGAGATTAAATTTAGGATTAATTTTGTTACGTTTTTTGGGTTTATCGAGATTAAATTTAGGATTAATTTTCAATAATCTCTTAAACTCTTTCATGTTACCGTCTCTTGGACGTTTGAGATTAATTTTGTTACGTTTTTTGGGTTTATCGAGATTAAATTTAGGATTAATCTTCAATAATCTCTTAAACTCTTTCATGTTACCGTCTCTTGGACGTTTGAGATTAATTTTGTTACGTTTTTTTGGTTTATCGAGATTAAATTTAGGATTAATCTTCAATAATCTCTTAAACTCTTTCATGTTACCGTCCACTAGACGTTTTTTTGGTTTATCGAGATTAAATCTAGGACTAATTTTTAATAATCTCTTAAACTCTTTATCAGGATTGAATTGAGCATTTTTCCAAGGCTTAATTTTCGATAATCTCTCGAACTTCTTCATACTATAATTAAAACAAGCATTTAAATGAAAGATTTATATATAATGAATCACTGCAAATGGCTCATGATTGGATCAACGACTCCTTGTAACAAATCATGTAGAAAGGAATTCTGTGGGTATCATATGCAAAGCTTTCGTCGTTGAAGCCTTGGTCCATTACCCTGCATACGATGTGGGGTTGGGGTCAGGGGAGAATCGCAGTTGTGTTTGAGTTGTGGTGGTAAACGATACAGGGAATTGAAGCGTTATTATGACAAAAGAATAAAAAATGGACAATCAATCAGAAATTATGACCCTGAAAAAGTCCTTGACAATGTCAGTATCAAGGATAAAGTCATAAGAACCCCCCAAGACTACATCGAAAGATTTTCCAAAGATGTAATCATTAGACCAAACAATGAATTAGACAAACAATAGTATAGTATATAAATGAACCAAGAATTCAGACCACACCCTGTGATCACAAATTATGAAGCATCTAGTGATGGTGTTGTAAGACACTGTAGACTGAAGAAACCAGTTGGTTCTGACAATGGTGGGGGATATTTGAAGTTTGGCGCTGGAAGGAAATTTTATTACTGCCATCGTTTCGTGTACGAGTGTTTTTATGGATTGATCGAGGATGATTTTGTTATTGATCACAAGGATTCTAATCCAAAGAATAATTCTTTATCAAATCTAGAAGCCGTTACTCAAAGTGAGAATACCAAACGAGGGAAGACTGGCACTTGCAAAACGGTTGGAAAGAGACCCGTAAAATCTTTTAATACGATAACTAACGAAGAAAAAATATTTCAATCGATAGCTAGCGCCGGAAGGCATTTCGATATTTGTGGACCCTCAGTACGAAAAGTTGCAGAGGGGATTTATCGATCTGCGATTTCAAAAGGGACTGGACAGAAAATTCGATTTAGTTATGTCTGATGCGTCATATTTTTCATTTAGAAATATATAATTGTTATAGAATAATGAATTCTGAAAAAATGAATAGCATTATTGATGAAATTTCAAAATTGAAAAGTCAGGATATCAAACTATCAGATGGTTTAAATCCTGATCAAATCATGTCTGATTTTCAGGATATAGAATACGGAGTTAACAACAATAAATATATGCTGCCAAAGCAATACGCGCTCATCAAAAGAATTCAGAATTCTATTCGGGACTCTCTTGCATTCTCCAGTGACGTAAGTGTGTTCGCTCCGTTATATACTATCGTAGAACGAATACGAAAAGAATTGGGTAGCGAATACGAATTGAAAAAGGAGGTTAATTCTAAAATTAGAAACCTACGGGCGTTAATTTTAGAAAATGAACAATTTTGACCGTGACCGATCTTCAAAGAGATTTTGTCCGTGACCGACCCTCAGAGAGATTTTCATTTTTTTTTTTAGCATTGTTTGATTGAAAATATCAAAATCGATAGGCCGTTAATGGTTGGTTTAGTCGATATGATGATTCCGATTGATCAATGGAAAAGTGGGGAAAGTGTGGAAAATTCTATATAAAATAAATAATATCACACTTTCCCCATCAATGATAACGCTGTTAAAACGCTTCCATGATCGTGTTAAAAATCATCTGACATGTAACAAGAATGAAGGAAGTTTGATATTAATTATTTTATATACAATTTCCACACTTCCTTCATCAATGATAATGCTGTTAAAACGCTTCTACGGTGGTGTTAAAAATCATCCGAAGTGTTGAATTAACTGAAAATTGTTTTACAATTGAAAAATTGTTTACGATTTCAAATAATGGTCAATGAAGCATTAACGACCCGATTGGCTCGTGAACGACTTGATGCAATCAAGAAATTTATACCAATTCGCGACTCTGTAAGAAATAAACTGCAACAACGACAGAGTTTACAAACTGATTTTGCTGTGGGATCCGAAGAATTGTTTAAACCAGTAACCACAGCGACGAAAGGGATAGAGCGTGCTATACTGGGAGATGTTCCCGAGACGGGGAAATTTGTTATCGGTGAACTCGAAAAAATAGCAGCGAAAACTGAACAAACAAAACAGGCTGTACAAAAAACAGAATCAAAAAGAACAGTAGATGATTTACGCGTGAGGTTTAACGAGGAAGGGTTAGCAGAAATCGATAAGACTGATCCAACAGAAATTCCTGCGCTTGTTGTTACGACTTATGAAGACAGAAAAAAAATGTTGAAACCAGAATATCATAAGTTTGTTAAGAATTTAACTCATTGGGCTGATATATTCTACAAAATCAAAACTAAAAAAAGTCAAATTAAGACAGATAGTGCATCATACATTGAATATATCAATGCGGTGGGTATAGTGTATAAACAATATGAAGAGTTTAAACAGCAACAAAAACCGCGAAAATTGCGAGGAAAGCGACAGCAACCTGCAAAGAAAGTAGTCTACTCACCTAAAAAACAACAACTACCACCTGATGATGATGATCCTGATTATTTACAAGAAACGGATTTAGAAAAACTGGATAAAGCAACTGGTTTTAGCGGAAGTGGATTACCAGATTCCAGTGAAAACGCTAGCGTTGGAAACTCAAAGAGTTTCTGTCCTGGTAGTGTTCTCAGTGATATATCACGATTAGAAGTTCTTGTAGGAGGTTTCCGAGCTGGAAACAACTCACCGGAAATAATTAATGAAGCATCTGATATCTGTAGACGTTTATTTCAAGGCGGTATCATAGATATCAGCACATATCGAGATTTCATTGGTGAGTTAGTAGAAGATTATCACAGTGACTGAGTAAAAACGCTAGTGTTTCCAATTGAAAAATGGTTTCTGATTTCAAATAATGATCATACATTACAATCATGATAAACCAACCCCCGTCTATGTAGTTAATTCACGGTTTCCAGTTTATAAAGCATACTATGGTGATGGTTTAGGTAATACCATTGCGGGGTTATTTGCAAGAATGGCTCCAAAAGTGATGCCGTTAGCTAAACAATTATCAATGAAAGCAATTGATGTTATTCGTGATAAGGGGATTAGTGCTGTTGGAGATTTTGCCGGGAAAGCGTTTTCAGCCGCGAAGAATAAATTAACATCATTGGTGAAATCACGAAAAAAGAAACCGTTACCGTCTACCGCGGAAATGCATGCACGGGTTAGTAAAATAATAAATAACGCAGTAGACGAAAAACTAGCGTCGATGGCTTTAACCCCCGACCAAAGCAATATTGCAAATATGATAGCAGGAAGCGGCTTTAAAAAACTACGTCGATGAAAATCGTTTATGATTTCACGATTTAGACTCTGATAAATAGAATAAAATGTTCAAAAAGTCACATGATCCGGCGTTTGATATAGACGCCCCAGTTGGTAAGGATGATTCTGTACGCGATTATCAATATTACGCCTATCATGCAATAGACCCAGATAGTCGATCGCGAATTGAACTTCAAGTTCATGATATCAGTAAATACTTTCTACCCGCTGAAGCGTTTATCGAAGTAGAAGGAAAACTTGTAACAGCTGCTGGAGCATCATATCCAGCTGGTACTCAAGTCGGTTTTGTGCCGTAATGGTATTATAGCGTTATTTGAGAGTGCAAGATACCTCATTGATGGAAAAGAAATCGAGTCGATAGATCGCGATGTTGATGTGGCTACAACAATAATCGGGTTAGCGAGATATTCTGATGATTATACAAGATCAGCAGGACCTTCTATGATGTTTGCAAAAGATGTTAAAAATACCGCTGGAGGAATTCAATTTGTTGTAAGACGACCAAAGAATAATGCTGGCACTGCTAATATTGATGCCGAGGATATGATTATAAGCAACGACGTTAATTTCAATCTAGGAGCCGCAACACGTATTTCAATGTTGCAAGGGGCGCATAAATCATTTTCATGCGCGATTCCACTGCATCACATATTTGGATTCTGTAGATACGTCCGAAAAGTTATCTACGGGGCGAAGCATACAGTAGCGCTTGTACGAAAGGGTGATGATAATGACGCAATTTGGAGGATTCCAGCAGACAATGCAAATCCCAATGCTGATGCCGGTAAAGTTATTTTAACAAAAATATCATTGTGGATGCCAGTGTTGACTCCATCAATCACTGCAGAAGGACGATTACTATCATTTATGGACCAAGGAGGAAAGTCGTTGTTGAGTTGGTTAACCGTGAGTACAGATGTTAAGCAATCAAATCTCAGCGGGTTATTCACGTGGAATCTAGCATCAAAACAAGGTGTTTCAGCTCCACGTCATATATTTGTAGCGCTACAGGATAACACACGAGTTGGCGATCAACGTTTCAGTCATATGATATTTGATCCATTAGGTGTTAAAGACGTCTCACTGAGAATAAACGGCCAGCAGGAACCATCCGAAGATGTGCAACTTGATTACGGTCAAAATCATATTGCACGCGTGTATCATAGATTGTTGTCGTTCATGGCACGCGATCAAAATGTCGATACTGGTTTGCAAATATCACAATTTAATTTTAAGAATCTATATCCGATCTATTACTTTTCGCTGGAACATCTCGATTTAACAAGACAGTCTGTAGTTGATATACACTTTAGAGCTAATGTGCTTCGTGGTGCTATTGATAATTATAGAGCGGTTGCTGTCATTCTCAGCGACAAATCAATGCTACTCGAAGGTGTTGGCGGAAGAATGAGAGTGGTAGATGCGCCAGTAGAAAATCTGATTTTCATAAACATGTAATTGAAATCCTCTATTTAGAATTAATCTATTACGTATAATGTCGTATAATAATATCAATGTGTCGTTGACACCTGGTCAATTAAAAAAATTGCAATCCAAATCAGCTAAGCAATGTGGAACCACAATTACGCTGAAACCCAATCAAATGACTGGCGGGGCGAATAAATTATCGCTTACAACTCGTCAAGTAAAACATTTCAATGATGCACTTGTAGCAAAAAAAGGTGTTCAGATTACTATTTCTGCGGCTGCTATCAAAAACATGGAAAAAACAGGCGGTATATTCTCGTTGCTAGCTGCGATTCCAGCGTTGATTGCGGCAGCAGCCCCAGCGGTGGCTAAAGCGGCAGCGTTAGGGGCTGTTGGTACCGCGGCAGGAATGGCACTAAAGAAAGCAACGGGGAAGGGTTATAAAAAAAGTGAAAAGGGTCTAAGACTACCAGGAACCCCGTATTCGTGGTACAGCGGAAAAGGTCTAAGACTAGGACCAGTTTACTAGTTGAGGAACCGATGGTTCCTATGTCCAATTTTGATTTAATTCATGCTGCTAAAAAACTCGCCATAAAAAACTTCAGAGGTGTTTTTATGAAAGATCAATTACCAACACAACCCAACAGCGTTGAAACCGGTATCATTAATCTCGATAACAGCACCGGACCTGGTACTCACTGGGTTGCATACGCTATTGATCCACGTGGGATTGTCTATTTTGATTCATATGGATTAGCACCGCCGAAGGAATTCATGCGTTATATAAAAACTTTTCCAATGAAGACTTGGTATTCTACGCTACCAACACAACAATTAAATGATCCACCGATATGCGGCAGCGAAGTATTAAATGTTCTTGATGCTATTTCTAACTCCTTGGGTAACCCAAGGGGAAAACCACCTCATGTTGTCGTGAATGAATACACCGGCAATCGCTTTTTAGAGAGAGAGAGAGAGTTTTACAATAATATGATTGATATTTGGGGAAGACCTCTGAAACCTAAACCCGATGGCGTTGCAACCGGTGATTCTAACAAGGATATAAAAAAACTAATCGAAGATGAAATCGCTGAGACGTTAAATTTAACAGATGTTGATCCCGGGGAAATAGTTGTATTTCAAGATCGTCAGGGTAAATTAAAAGGCAGTAATGTGTCGTTGAATGATATTTTGGTTAAACAACAAAACGCAATCGAGGATACTATCGCGTTATTTTCCGATCAGGGTAAATTGAAAACTAGTATTGTGTCGTTGGATGATATTTTGGTTAAACAACAAAACGCCGCTGAAAACTCTATTGCGCTGTATTCCAGCGGCGGACGACTTAAACCAGGCGTACTTGTGTCTACGATCACCGACGCAATTGCCGCCCAAGACAGCATGATTGCCACCCGCGGCCGTGAGCTGGATGATCATATACGAGGTTATAATAATTTTCGCAAAAATGTCATTCATAAATTCTTTGGAACCCCACTTGTGGTTGGCATGACTCTCGCTGAAATCAAAAAACTTTCTATCGCTATTCTTTTTTAACAAGGACGCGGAGAGGATGATGAATGAAAATGAAATCAAGGCAAATTATCTTGATATTTACAATGATATTTCTAAACTAATAGAAAATCTTGAAAGAGTGCAAAAACCCACTAACGACGTCGTTGTTAAGTTTTTTGGAACCCCGCTTGTGGCTGGCATGACTCTCGCTGAAATCAACGAGTTTATCGGCAAGCATACTCATAATGCCTACGTCGCTAATAATTTCTTTGGTGTCCCGGTTACATCTACAATGACTCTCAAAGATATTAATATGTTTATGGTGAGACAAACAACACTTAATACCATCGTTGATAAATTTTTAGGGAGAACACCTGTCTCTGAAACCACATCGTTGACAGGCCCGACTCTCGCTGAAATAAAAAAAACCTATCTCGACGTTTACGACGATATTCTTAAACTAAAAGAAACCTCTGAAAGGGTAAAGCATGGAACCTTTGATTGGGTAAAAGAATCTAATGCTAAATTGAAGGTCAATATCGAGAAGTGGCCTCATGGTATCTACAGGATGACGTTAATCTCTAACAAGCAATTTGATATCATCGTAAGCGGTAAAACCTACTTTGGTGGCACCGCAACAGTAATTATCGGAGGTGAAGAAGAATTTGAGATTATCGCGGTTGATGACACCGTTAGAAAAGATATATCCTGGTGCTTAGAATTCGTATGCGAAGTAAATAACTAAATTGAAAGGAAAATCCTTTAGATTTCACAATTGAAAACGCTAGCGTTTTTAAAATAAAAATGATTTCATCAACGCAATGTCGCTATTATCAGGTCAGAGAATTTCAAAATACACTCAAAACCCTCGCCGAGGAGTATCAAATAAACATAAAAAAATACCGACGAAGAATCACCGCGATTGATATTACTATGTACTCGGTGTCAAGCGTTCTCACTGGTGCCGGAATAATACTAGCATCTGTTACAATGATTGCCCCGGTCGTAGTTCCAATTTGCATTTCTGCGGTGGCTACAATCGCGGGTATATCAACCGGGATAACAAAAAAGATATCATCATGCAGCCAGAGTAAACTGCAAGATTACTTAATTCATTTTCATATTGTATCAACCGCGTACTCGCAATTATCCTCGATGATATCGTCGTCACTCGATAATACAAATATATCAGATAGTGAGTTCTCAGCGATGCTCAGTATTTTTGATTCCGCGATATCAAAATTAGAGAGACAACAACAGTATAACAACGATGACAACACCGATGGAATTAGAAAACACGAGCCCAAAAACCAGAATGATATCAATAACATCAACGATATCAGATCCTGAGTTCTCAGTGATGGTCAGTATTTTTGATTCCACGATGTCAAAATTAGAGCGACAACAACAGTATAGCAACGGTGACAACACCGATGGAATTACTTCAACAAATAGTAGAAAATACAAACCCAGTACAAACAAGTATGATATCAATAACATCTACGAAACCCGAGTTTAGTGTAAATTTCCCTAGCCCAGTCCCCGTGAAGGAGATAGCGCTAGCAAAACTACGAGTGTATCACAGTTGGCCTAATATCAGATCAAAATCATTTGGTGGTCAACAACCGAATAATTCACTAGTGTTCGCGAATAAGAATAAAGAAGACGGGACTCCAGACTGGAACGTCGTTTCAATACCAACCGGATCATATCAAATTGAACAAATCAATAATGAATTCGCGCGTAGAATAAAATCGATAACTGGAAAAGAATCAAAAATAGCTATAACGGTTCATGAACCCACGCTATCATCTGCCATTGAAATAAGCACAGAAGGATACGTCGTAGATATCTATCAGAGTTCTATTAGAACCGTACTAGGATGGCCTGAATTACCACCCGGGGGAAAAACCGTTGATATACCCGAACCACAAAAAACTGATTATATCACCGACGTGATAAAACCCGATAATCCAGTAAAAAGTTATAGAGAGTACAATATAGCTATAGAGTTTTTTGGGTTAGGACACGAACATTTTATAGGGAGTGGACTATCGAGTGTGTATCATTTTGTTAACGAACCTAGAATCGTTGAAAATTTCACAGCGATGAATAATGATTTTTCACTGTTGTTAATATCTATTAAATCCGGCTCTCTCACCCGAGATGAATTTATCAGCGTCGTAGAAACATGCAATAAAATTATCGACGATATGGAACCATTTAATTTGAAAATTATTCAGGGTATATTAGATGACGATAATCCCCTATCGAGAACAGAGTTTGCAACAAAATTTAATATCCCCGTCAATGATATTTCAACATTTAAACTACCAGGATATAACGTACCAGAACTAAAAAAACTTCTCAGTGATACCATCGATGTTGGTTTCAAAATAATTCATGATGCATGGAAAAAAAACAGCATCATCGGAAATAAAAACCCTTAAACATAATAATGACCCAGACGGTGGCGGCAGACATATCGCTCCGTTCAACGTGAATATTTCATCGGTGATAGCGTTAAATTTAGTGTGTGACGTTATCGAAGGAAGCTATCAAATTAATCTCGAACGATCAAATCAAGCTCAGCAAGGGTATATTCTTTATTCGTTTGCACCAATAGCCCCTCCAGGATTTTTAATAATTGAGTCTCCGGTTAATCCTGTCTATATGCGATGCCATAATGATTCGCTAACGAGAATTAATTTCAAACTCACTGACCAGTCCAATAATCTGATTGATCAACAAGATGAGGTGTTAGCGATTAGTCTGTTTGTGAAATCTTAGTGATTTTCATCGTAAATTGCTTTGCAATTTTAAAAATTATTAACCAGAACTGAAAGTTCAGCAGCAGAGAGGGTGAGTGACAACGACGTTGCGACCAAAATTAATTAAAAAATCGTAAAAATCTCTGTTTTCATTTTTTAGTTAAAATGAGATTTCGTAGGGAAAGCTCGTTAAAATTTCAATAAATTTTTTGTCTAAAAACGTTGTAGGGTTTGCCTCTGAGACATTTTTTTTGGTTAAAATGAGATCGTAGGAAGGCTCGTTTTAAGATTTCAATCAAAATTTTGTCTAAAAACGTTGTAGGATTCACCCTCTCTGCTGCTGCTGCTAATGTTTAAAATGTCCATGCAGTCTGCAGCGAGCAAAGCTCAATAAAATTGTTTATGTATTATTTAAAGCTTGAGAGATGCTTGTATCTGTACATGAACCGTAACAAAAAAAATCATATTTTGTAAGCGAAATCAGAATATGTTTGATTCTTCTAAAAATATTAGCAGAAACAGTGCAATTCCCCATAAACTCCTAATCATACACGATGTCAAATGCAAGGCCTGATAAGACAGAAGCAGCTGCACTGGTGATAACTGAACCAAACACGCAGCCTACAAAACGACCCCAAATGGGCAGCGGAATTACAGCTTGGCCAATAATTGTCCCAGCAGAACGTCCAGCAAAAGAGCCAAGTGCTCCTGATATCCTTGTAATGATTCCCCTGTTATAGTCTCTTTCACTGATTATTCCAGCATCACGGGATTCATTTAGATCATTTAGATCTGTTGCGAGAGTTCCTATTACGAAGGCAGTACCCAATGCAACTGTTATTACCGATATAGATGAACTTGGTTTTAGAAGAGCGCTTTTACCTACTGTTTCAAGTGCTTCTTCCGCTACAACATTTCCGGCTGCTGTAGCAGCTCCAGTTGCTTCAACTACATTTTTCTCCAAGGTTTGAATGCATTTTGCTTCTGCTTTCTCTACTACTGCTTTCCCTATTACTTCAGCGGGCGATATCGAGGAGACACCATATACCAATGTACTAATCTTGCTTTTCTTATTGGAAACTGCATCAACAACATCTCCAAATGCCCTTTTTAATCGATTTCTGCCCTTTATCTGGTGACAGTAAGGCGTTCCTGTTAAGGCCCAAATCACAAAATGCTCACAATTATTAATTGCTAGCATATATTTTTCTTCTCCAATACGTGAGTGGGCACGACTGATAGCTTCCTCCTTCTCTTTCATGGACTGTGGATACCCATTAGAACTTATGCGATAGACTCCTTTTGTGAAATCCATTTTGTCAAATTTCAAAAATGTTTTCTCTACCTTACCAGAGCAATAGATGGTTGATCCATAGTGAATAATATCAACACCTGTAGGCTGTACGTTTAGAACGAAAGAATGGTGGCGATAACCCATTCTCTCTTCTGCTAAATGGGAAACTGGATCAACTTCACTTACGAACTGAGATAAGTTCATCATTTGTCTATCGGAAAGAGGTGGATGTGCACTATACTGAAACGAAATTGTCAGAAATATAAAAAGAATATTTATAATGACAGTTTTCTTCCACTAGAGAAGTTTAAAGTAGGGTGATCTTTGAATAAAGTAGCATATACGTAAAAATACATACATACATACATACATACATACATACATACATACATACATACATACATACATACATACATACATACATACATACATACATACATACATACATACATACGTATGAGAGCAAATAAAATATAGTTTTTTTTACCTGATTAAGATAAGTAAATATCTTTTTACCTATTATGCCTATATATATATATATATATATATATATATATATATATATATATATATATAATGTAGATCTGCCTCTATCTCATTCTGTGTAGATCATATTGCCACTAGGTAACAACACCTGTACAGTAGGTGCCATAAGAGCACCTGGTCTCATACCTTTATAAAAAGTCTTAGGTAAATTTACAAGACTTGCAAATGTATGCAAAACAAGGGTTAATTACACACTGATTATACTGGCAATGCCATTGTCCGTAAATAAACGAATATTGATGGCTGATAATACTAAAATTGCATATCTTACTACGAATACAAACATTGAGAGCTGATAAAATTGCCTGTGCTGCAAAGAGATTCTGCAAAACTGTCAGATACTTGCTATTCGCAATATCACAAGAATTAATTTGAAACATAATTCATCTAAAAGCAAGTACTAAAACAGAAACAGAAAGGAAAACCAATTTTCACTTATACTGAAACAAATCGATGGAATTCACAAGCAACGAATTTTTATGAGAGACTCGGGTTCGTTAAAATAATTTGCATATTTAATTGCCTTAGTACCAAAAGCCAAAAGTAATTAATACACAAAACATAAGTTGCTATATTCGGTAACCTTTAAGTCGTAATAATTCTTGTGGAGGAATTAGTCTTGGACAAGGTACTTGCTGTGAGAGCCTAAAGTCAGTGGTGAGTAAACAAGGGAATAAATGAACTAATGAAGCAAAATGAAGTATCCCATAATGGCCCTGAAAATTTCATTGATTAGAACAGTTGTCGAAAATGGTCTTGTTTAGATTTTTAACAGCTTCAGTTTATATTTATCTGTAAAAGTTTGCACGTTACCAGAAGCTTAACAAGGTATTATGCATCAGTTTATTTTTTGGCGTGAAACTTGCACCAGGTACTGAAGGATTTGTTGATACATTGTCAGTTCGCATCGAGTCTTTGACAATAAAAGTGTCCACCCTGAGAAACATATTCATCTACCATAATAGCAGAAATAATATAAAATACTATGCGGCCAATGTCAACGATCATAACGTGCTCTAAAGTGTAACTTAGCAAGTTGAAAAATCCAGCTTTGCATTTCTTGAGACTAATATTGAACATAGGTGCTCGACACAAACTTAATGTTAAAAGACAGTAATAACTTGAAGGAGAATATCATAACGAGTGACCAAAAAATTCTCAGATTACCCGTTCTGACATAGTACCTTGTCAATCATACTATAAATGAGTAAAGGTAAGTAACTTCCAAAATCTTCTTTTCATTCTTTACCCCACCATCGCTAGGCAAAATTCCGATGTGTTAACCCTAGCTACACCCTGGCAGATTGTTCAGATAGTTCAGTGCTTTATCCCAGAGACATCTATTAGATTTCATGAGTTGTCTACATTAGTATGTAATGCCAATGAACAAGAAGCGTGTAACAGCAGAAAATTGTGAACATCGGCGGAAAATGGTTGGGGCAATTGACCTCCAAAGGCTACTTGTGACTATATACAAGAGAAAAACCATTATATGTGTATTTGAAGGAAAGGATAAAATCGTAAAATTTCGGACCAGCACTGGAAAATTAATTTTTTTCTGAGTCCATTCCAGTTTAGCTCGCCTTGTCTCAATCACGTAGGAACAGTGTTCAAACTTGAACAACTTGATTTTGATTGGATGCTGTGGCTTGCTACCGCATTAAATGAAATTGACAGACCCGTAGCACCGAAATATCTGAACGATCATCCAAAGGTGTAGATAGTGTTAACACATTGAAACTGGCTAGTTATGGCTTGACCCTCGATTACTTCTGCTGTCTCCGTCTTTGAAGGCACACGACAATATTTCTGTTCCTCGCGTCATCGCTGATTTTTCTGCATTGTACCAGACTGAAATTATGGACTCTGAAATGTACAAATTACGCGAATTTTGCCAGCCGGGACAATATTACGCTCATATGCAACGTGCTCGTGTGCCTTCAATAACGGAAATAGCAGAAGGAAATCGAGGGTCAAGACGTGGAATGAATGTTACCTTGTCTCTTTTATTGTATTATAGACAGGGTCCTATGTCAAAACGGGCCAGGGGTTGGGGTATCTGAGGTGATTTTGTCACTCGTTATATTTTTCATTTAGGTTATTACTTTTGTTTACAACATTAAGCTCACGTCGAGCACGTGTGATATTTACTTATCAGAATGCATGAACGAATTTGCGCCTTGTGCTTCCTCAATACATGGATTAGATTTTACTCTTGGAATTGACGTTTTGGAAATCCAGGTTATTTCATCGAGAAATGAGGACTGGCCATCGCTTGGGAACAGCTCGTTCACCCTATAAACATGCATCACCAGATGAAATGCAATGCACATCCGCAGTTTCAGACCATCCTCCTACCGAAATATTCATTAAATTGGAAAATACTGGAGTGAAATCATGCAAGAAAGATTTGGTGCACCATCAAAGATTCTGACCAATTTTGGTTAAATCTGTCACAAATGCGTGTTCTACATTATTTGCGTTTCAGATTGGGATCATATATTTTGATTATTGCTATTCAAGTCTAACTCAGATTTCGAATGTTTGTTTCAAAAAGAATAATGTTGATTCATTTTGTCCAGTTTTATAGCTTTAATTTATTTGGGCTGTTCTTTACTTCTTTATTTGTCAATTTAATTTTTAATTAAATAGGAAACTTTTTTTAACAAGGTAATCATTTAAGTTTACTTTTTGAAATAATGTCACATATGAGCAGCACCAATTTGATTTATTCATTATTCTAATGAAAATATTCGTGTTTATCAGTTGATTGAAGGGTAATGTTAGGAATATGGTCATTTGCTTTACATCATGGGTGGCCAACCCTTTCAGCAGCTGGGCCAGATTTTAGAAATGAGATTTCCTACTGGGCCGTACAACCAAATTTTTTGTATTATTCAAAGCAAACAAGTAATATATCATTTTTTTTGAAGAAAATATAACAAAACTGAGAATCAAACATAATTATTAGATTAGAGTTAGGCAATTCAAAAAATAATAATAAAAATAAACAAAACAATATATTTATAAAACTTTTTTTAATGAGACGTCTGATTTTGTTGGGCAGAACTAAGTGCATCAATGTCGATATCGACTGAGGTTGTTGCTACACGCAAACAGTTTTCCTAATGCACATCAGTGATTCGTGTTCTCACTTGGGATTTGATATGCTTCATCCGACTAAAAAGCTGTTCACACGTGTAAGTGATTCCAAATAGCGAAATCATCGATAGAGCATGTTTGTAAAATGCAGGATATTTCTCCTTGTCCAAATATGTTTTGTAAAACTCTTCCAAACCAACCTGATGGAATTTCTCCTTTAACTGTGCATCACAACACATTTCACAATGTTCCATTTGTACAATTCCTGGTAATAAATTCACGTCTACGGAGAATGGCGTTGCAAATGCAGCAAAAAGCAGACGATGCTTTTTAACATCTTGAAGTCGGATTTTAAATTCAAGGTTCAAGTCGGATATCAACGAAGCGTATTTATCCGCCGCCCCCTGTGTGACGTCTGGTTGCAATAACATGGTAGGAAAGTGAGTGAAGATATTTGTCCTTAACTGTTGTTCCCAAAGCCCAAGTTTCGTTTGGAATGCGGAAATAAGATCATACATGTTATTAATTAGTTGATCTTTCCCTTGTAGACGAGTATTAACATCATTTAGGTGGCTAACTATATCGACTAGAAACGCAAAGTCGCAAAACCCACTCCTTGTCTTCAAACTCTGGGATACTTTTTGACTTGCTTGCAAAGAATGATTGTATTTCTTGCTTCAAATCAAACACTCTTTTCAACATTTTGGCACGGGTCAGCCATCTTACTTCTGTATAAAATGTAACGTCATTATACTCTAAATCCAAAGACTTGAGAAATTCTTGGAACTGACGGTGATTCAACCCCTTCGACTTAATAAAGTTTACTGTTTTGATGACCACCTTCATGACATGGTCCATTTTAAGGGACTTGAAATTTCCCTGATGAATAATGCAATGAAAATTTAGCATCGAGGTATTACCAGCTTTGCAGGCCTCATTTTCAATCAATTTTACTAAATCTTCGTGTTTCCCAACCATTGCTGGAGCACCATTTGTTGTTAAGCCCGATAGGTTGTTGAGTTGTAACGAAAAGCGATTCAGTATCGATGTAACTACTCCTAACAATCTCGTGAGCAAGTAGTGTCCTTAAGTGGATACAGTGCCGCAAATTCTTCTGTTTTGTTAAAATGGACATCAAAACCCCTGATAAAAATCGCCACTTGGGCGGTATCTGTTATATCTGTGCTTTCATCCAATGTTAGAGCATAAAATATGAACTCGGATGCTCAATTTTTCAAATTATCTTCAATATGTTTTCCAATGTCGTCCACACGCCTAGTAATAGTTTGACGAGACAGGCACAGGCTTATTTTTGAGAAATCCTTTTTCTTTTCTGGACACAGAATTTCAACGACACTCTCCAAACATTCCTTAACCATTTCACCATCTTAATATGGCTTCATTTTTTTGCTAGTGTCATGGCTACTGCATAACTAGCTTTTACATAGCATGTTGACTCTTGAGCCCCTCTAGTAAATATCTGACGTTGTGCAGAATTTTTTTTTTTAAAAAGTCATTTAATTGGTCTTGTCGAAATTGCCCTTTGTACTTATCAAACTTATTTGCTTGTTTAGCCTCGTAATGCCGTTTAATGTTATACTCTTTCAAGGCAGAAACAGAATTATTGCATATCAAGCATATGGGCTTTGTTTTAAATTTCACGAAAAATTAGTTTATAGTCCATCTGTCTTGAAAACTTCTCAATTCTTCTGTGACTCTTCTCTTCTTTGGTCCAGCGTCTTTACTACTTGACGCCATTGTGGGTCTTCGTTTTTAACTAAACAAATAAATAAAATGCCATCAGTAATACTTAACTTTCTGACAAAAGGATGAGGTGCCCGTGGCTGGCGCATTTTAAAGTCTGTAATGCCGTAAGTATCTGATTCGGACTAATTCCTTAGTAAAATAAAAATAAAGCATGTAAATAAAGTAAAATACTGTAGTATCATCAATATTCGTGGGGGATCAATTTTCGTGGTTTTCGTGGTTGCCACAAACCACGAATTTAAATCCCCAACGAAAAATGAGCCACATAGGTTGATGATCCCCCCCCCCCAATTTCCGACCCGTTTTTTTTACAGTGTTTCATTTAAGTAAGGATAGAGAGAAAATATAGAAAAAGCATAACATATTCAAACAATAGTAATACTAAACAGAAAGAAAGAAAGAAAAAATACTAGTAATACAAAATAACTGCATATGAAAATTAGATTTAATACTTATTCAAGTCGATCCTTCAATCTAGTGCAGCTGTTGTTCTTGCCCATCTTGCTTTTTTAACTTATGTATTGGTCCCGCATACTCCGTACAGTGGTCTCACTGATAGTACAACTCAGATCGCTACTGAATTTGCGGGCTGCCTTGGCAACACCATTATCGATGGAATATCTGGCTATCTTTGCCCGTAATTCCTCGCTATAACAGTTATACTCTCCTCGCTTTCTTATCCGGGACACAGACTGGAGCAGTGGTTCTACTGCGTCATTAGCTGCCTGGTAAGCGAAAGCCTGCGCCGGGTTCTCAGCTTCTGATGGGTTAGGAAGTCCAGGAACCGAGGGTGATCTAAGTTGAATTTTACCACTCTTAAGCCACTGTGTTAACGCCATGATAGTCATAAAGTACTGATATTGCAACTTTATGGACAGTGGTTTAAGTAAGAGACCATTCAAATGTACTTTAATAACTGATTGGTCTGGTTTTGTTGGCGGCGTCGGCTTCCTTTGATCTTGAACACTCAAACAAAAACATGGCGAAACTGATTAATCCTGACGGGTGTTTGATATGTGCTCACATAGGTGGAAAGTATTGTTTTAGTGTTGTTGGCTGAGTCTGCTTTGACAGATGTTAATCACTTGGTCAAAAACACGTTGTAAGTATTGAACTTGCCGGGTCTTAGATATGTACTCATACAGGTGGTAGTATTGTTTTAAACATTAGTGTGACCGCCGTTTGCGTCGGCATCGTTTTATTCTTTTGTATTCTTTATTTAGGGTACTTGTAGAGGTTAAACCATGAAATTAACTACCTTATAATATGCAAAATTTGACAGGCAAAACCACGAATTTACGTCCCCACGAAAATGCCCTTTTTTTACAAAACCACGAAAATTGAGCCCAACGAAAATAAATGATACTACAGTACTAAAGAATGGTCTTGTATTTTTTGTACTAATAAACTTAAAAGTAGGTACTTAGACAAAAGCCAGTGCTTAGCACGGTTGGTAATTTGGTTAGATACCCATAATTAAACACATAAAAAAGAAAAATCTACAAAAATAAAGCCAAGCATCATATATTAATTTTTTTTTTTAAAAGTAAAAGCTAGGTTTGCTTACCTTCACTGCACTTAAAAAAGTAGACAGACCTCGGTATAGTAGACAGGATACTCGGTTATAGCAGCTTGTATTCTTATCAATATGTATTTAAACGTCGATCGCAAAAATCTCACGAGGCACGTGGCGATAACGCACACAAGGGAAGCGACCACAAGCCCGACAGCGTTGCGAGCTTGCCGCAGATTGGCTGGTGCTCAATGTTGCAACACTGCTGGCAGTCGCACGACGCGTCCCGTCCCGATCCTGCAATGCACATCCACGCTCCCTGCTATCCACGCAAGATCGGCGCGCGCGCTTTATAAAATCAGCTCAACGTTGTGATTGTTTCTGAACACGAATATAGAAGAAATTGTCACAATAGATGAATCAATGTACTGAGTGAGATACTTCCATAGATGGGATATGATACGAACTACGCATGCTGGAATGTTCTTTTGGTGGTTTTATGTACACTAAAAGAAATTTATTTTGTGCATATGACACAGCTCCGCGGGCCACAAGTTGACACCCAGCGGGCCGCACGCGGCCGCGGGTTGGCCACCCATTTTTTACATTATAAAAATGTGTTTATGGTGTATTGTGCTTGACTTGTCTGTATTTAGTGTTCATATAATAATAATAATAATAATAATAATAATAATAATAATAATAATAATGATAATAATAATAATAATGAGGACTTTGTGTAGCGCCTAATCTTTCGAAGCTCTAAGCGCTTTACACCATCAATAATGATATGACTACGCTACAAAACAACAAATGACAAAAACAATGAAATCGGAAAACATAAAATCATGCTAAAAACATATAAGATACAAAACCTGATTAGGTCGCTAAGTTTGTCCCTGCAGTCGAAACAGGTGAGTCTTAAGAGCACTCTTAAAAGGGACCACTGTGTCTTTGTGTCTAATTTCAATGGGCAATTCGTTCCACGTCGCCGGGCCCTGATGTGCAAACGAAAGTTCTCCATATGACTTTGTTTTCACCTTGGGAACAATGAGTATACGATTATCAGAAGAAGAGCGTAAGGATCTAGCTGGTGTATACACATGGGTGAGGCTGGATAGGTATGTTGGACTGGAGTCTGTCATTGAAACATAGCACAGAGAACAAATTTTGTGTTTGATTCTGTATCGAATTGATAGCCAGTGTAGGGTACACAGCAGTGGTGAGGTGTGCTCTGATCGAGGTACTCTAAAGATGATCCGTGCAGCTGTGTTTTGAACTTTTTGAAGTTTCTGGAGTAAATATTGTGACAAACCAGACAGAACTGAGTTACAATAGTCAAGTCCATATCAGTTATTTTATATTTCTACTCTGTATTTAGTGTCACTGGCTTTGCAATTTATTGAATAACCGGTTAAGTGTAGCTAGCTGTACTCTAAATTCCAGGACGGTAATTCAATTTCGTTATTTCGAATTAAACGATTTCGAGTGGTTACGTCATAAGAAAAAACTTCAGTGGCTAAAGCGACGTTGCATAATGAACAACGCGAAACTAGCAACGCAAAATTAACATTGCATAGGAAACGGATTTGCATATATTACAAGTAGCGTTCTGAGAATGGTAAATAGTTTCAGTCCAATACCCACCGGTATTCAAAATTGATATCCATACTGGAAATACAGATATCCATACTGGAATTGGTTAATCTTCTAAGAGGTAACTGATGCTGATATTGTTAATATTTACCTATAAATTATTCAGATACCTAATAACATGGTTTAGCGAAGTTTGTGATCACGATACTCTTACAAGGAAGAACCTATCATGGTCGTCGATTTAGCAGTATTAATTCTTTCAATATCGTTCAAGAAAACACGGGATGATATTTAGCAGCAGAGAGGGGGAATCCTACAACATTTTTAGTATATTTTTGATTATACCCTCCAAATAACACTAGACCCTTCTCGCGAAATAACTAGAAAAAAAAATGACAGTGAACATGGGATTCGCAGGTGATGTTGTATTCGCGTTTTCGTTGATGAATCATAAAATGTCGCAACGTCGTTGTCACTCACCCTCTCTGCTGCTAGAACTTTCAGTTCTGGGTTAACCGAATATTTGATCAAGTCCGATACGATATCGTGTCCTAGGGTCATGTAAATCACTACGACGAAAATCACTACGATTTCACAAATAGACTAATTTGTAAAACCTCCTCTTGTAAATCAATCAGATTATTAGACTGGTCAGTGAGTTTGAAATTAATTCTGGTTAATGAATTATTATGACATCGCATATAGACTGGATTAGTTAGATCCTCAATAATTAAAAATCCTGGAGGAGCTGTTGGTGCAAATGAATACAAAATATATCCTTGCTGAGCTTGATTTGATCGTTCTAGATTAATTTGATAGCTTCCTTCAATCACATCACATACTAAATTGATCGCAATCACCGATGAAATATTCACGTTGAACGGAGCAATGTGCCTGCCACCACCGTCTGGGTCATTATTGTGTTTGAGGGTTTTTATTTCCGGTGATGATGTTTTTTTCCACGTATCATGAATTATTTTAAAACCGACATCGATGGCATCACTGAGACGTTTTTGTAGTTCTGGTACGTTATATCCTGGTAGTTTGAATGCTGGAATATCTTCAACGCGGATTTTATAGTCTGTTGCAAATGTTGTTCTCGATAGGTGACTAAGACTCTCATTTATCTCTTGAATAATGTTCAAATTAAATTTTTCCATATCGTCGATAATTTTATTGCATGTTTCTACGACGCTGATAAATTCATCTCGGGTGAGAGAGCCGGATTTAAGAGATATTAACAACAGTGAAAAATCATTCTTCATTGCTGTGAAATTTTCAATAATTTTAGGTTTTTCAATAATACGATATTGCTCTATAACATTACTCTCCCTCCCTCCCACCCACTCACTAGTTTCGCTGTATCTGAAATCAAAAAAGCTAGAAAAATCTATAATATTTATGTGATCCTTATAACTCTTTATTGGATTATCAGATTTTATCCTGTCTGTGATATAATCAGTTTTTTGTGGTTCAGGTATTTGATGAGCTGTCTGGGGTGGTAATTCAGGCCATCCTAGTACGGTTCTAATTGAACTCTGATAGATATCTACGACGTATCCTGTGCTTATCTCAATTGCGGATGATAGTGTTGGTTCATGAACCGTTATTGCGATTTTTGATTCTTTTCCAGTAATCGATTTTATTCTACGCGCGAATTCATCATTGATTTGTTCAATTTGATATGATCCTGTTGGTATTGAAACGACGTTCCAGTCTGGGGTACCGTCTGGTTTATTCTTATTTGCAAATACCAGTGAATTATTGGGTTGTTGACCACCAAATGATTTTGACCTAATATTTGGCCAACTGTGATACACTCGTAATTTTGCTAGCGCTATCTCCCTCACTGGGACCGGAGAGGGGAAATTCACACTGAATTCTGGATTCGTTGAGGTTATTGAGATCATGCTTGTTTGTACTGGGTTTGTGTTCTCCACTATTTGTTGAAGTAATTCCATCTGTGTTGTCATTGTTATTATACTCATGATGTATTTCTAATTTTGACATCGCAGAATCATATATATCTACCATCGCTGAAAACTCACTCTCTGATATAATTGTATCATCGAGCGATGACGATATCAATGAGGATAATTGCGAGTATGCAGTGGACACAACATGAAATTGAATTATGTAGTCTTGTAGTTTCCGTTGGCTGCATGAGGATATTTTTTTTGTGATTATTGAAATTATTCCAGCGATTGTTGTTGCCGCAGAAATGCAAATTGGAACAGCTATCGGAGCCATCATTGTCACTGAAGACAGTATAATACCAGCTCCGGTGATTACACCACTCACAGCGTACACAGTAACATCAATTGCGGTAATTCTCCTGCGATATTTTTTAATTTTCATTGCATACTCCTCAGACAAGGTTTTGAGTCTAGTTTGATACTCTCTGACCTGATCATAGCGATATTGCGTTGATGAAATCATTTTTTATTTTAAATACGCTATCGTTTTCAATTAATTACCATCTTCCGGGGAGTAGATCAGGGGGTAGTTTACTTCACCTACGAATTCTAAACACCAGGCTATATGTTTTCTAACGGTGATATCAACCGCGACAATCTCAAATTCTTCTTCTCCCCCCGCGATAATTACTGTCAAGGTGCCACCAAAGTAGGTTTTACCTTTCACGATGATATCAAATTGCTTGTTAGAAATTAACGTCATCCTGTAGATACCATGGGGCCACTCCCCGATATTGACTTTCAATTTAGCATTAGAGTCTTTTATCCAATCAAAGGTCCCATGCTTTACCCTTTCAGATTTTTCTTTTAGTTTAAGAATATCGTCGTAAACGTCGAGATAGGTTTTTTTGATTTCAGCGAGAGTCGGGCCTGTCAACGATGTGGTTTCAGAGATAGGTGTTCTCCCTAAAAATTTATCCACGATAATATTAAGTGTTGTTTGTCTCACCATAAACATATTAATATCTTTGAGAGTCATTGTAGATGTAACCGGGACACCAAAGAAATTATTAGCGACGTAGGCATTATGAGTATGCTTGCCGATAAACTCGTTGATTTCAGCGAGAGTCATGCCAGCCACAAGCGGGGTTCCAAAAAACTTAACAACGACGTCATTAGTGGGTTTTTGCACTCTTTCAAGATTTTCTATTAGTTTAGAAATATCATTGTAAATATCAAGATAATTTGCCTTGATTTCATTTTCATTCATCATCCTTCTCGCGTCCTTGTTAAAAAAGAATAGCGATAGATAGTTTTTAATTTCAGCGAGAGTCATGCCAACCACAAGCGGTGTTCCAAAGAATTTATGTGCGACATTTTTGCGAAAATTATTATAACCTCGTATAAGATCATTCAGCTCACGTTCGTTGGTAGCAATCGCGTCGGTGATCGTAGACACAAGTGCGCCTGGTTTAAGTCGTCCGTCGTTGGAATACAGCGCAATAGAGTTTTCAGCGGCGTCGCGCTGCCGTATCAAAATGTCATTTAATGACACATCACTGGATTTCAATTTACCCTGTTTGTCTTGAAATACAACTATTTCATTCGGGTCAACACTTGTTAAGTTCAACGTCTCAGCGATTTCATCTTTAATTTTTTTTTTATATCCTTGATAGAATCAGGAGTTGCAGTGTCATCGGGTTTGGGTTTCAGAGGTCTCCCCCAAATATCAATCATGTTATTGTAAAACTCTTTCTCTCTCTAAAATCGTTTCGATTTCCAGCGATTGCTGGTGTAGTCATTTACGACAATGTGTGGTGATTTTCTAGATGCTGAAATAGCGTCAAGGACATTTAATACTTCACTGCCGCATATTGGTGGGTCATTGATTTGTTGTGTTGGTAGCGTAGAATACCAAGTCTTCATTGGAAATTGTTTTATATAACGCATAAACTCTTTTGGTGGGGCTAATCCATATGAATCAAAATAGACAATCCCACGTGGATCAATAGCGTATGCAACCCAGTGAGTTCCAGGTCCGGTGCTGTTATCGAGATTAATAATACCTGTTTCAGTTTTGTTTGGTTGATGTGGTAATTGATCTTTCATAAAAACACCTCTGAAATTTTTAATCGCAAGTTTTTTAGCAGCATCCATTAAATCAAAATTGGACATTGGAACCATCGAAGATTTCTGAATGAACGGATCTCCCGCTGTACCATGAATACGGGGTTCCTGGTAGTCTTAGACCCTTTCCGCTGTACCATGAATACGGGGTTCCTGGTAGTCTTAGACCCTTTCCCTTTTTTTTATACCCTCGACCTTTCTTCGGTTCATATGATTCAGCAATGCTCTGTACCGCTTTTGTTCCCAAGCCTCCAACTACCCCCAATGCGGCCGCTTTTGCTACTGCTGGGGCTGCTGCCGCAACCAATGCTGGTATTGCAGCAAACAACGGAAATATACCACCTGTTTTTATCATATTTTTGATAGCAGCCGAAGAGAGTGTGATCTGAACTCCTTTTTTATCCTTGAAAGCATCATTGAAATGTTTCACTTGACGAGTTGTCAGTGGCAATTTATTTGCCCCGCCATTCATTTGATTAGGTTTCAACGTGATTGTGGTTCCACATTGTTTAGCGGATTTTGATTGCAATTTTTTTAACTGACCGGGTGTCAAAGACACATTGATATTACTATATGACATTATACATAATTGATTGATTCTAAATCGTTTACATATTTTCCACTGGTGCATCAATAAATCTCATTCGTCCACCAACACCTTCAAGTAGCATTGATTTATCACTGAGAATGACAGCAACCGCTCTATAATTAGCAACACCACCAGGACGGGTTACACGGGCTCTAAAGTGTATATCAACGACAGATTGTCTTGTTAAATCAAGATGTTCCAGCGAAAAGTAATAAATCGGATAGAGGCCTTTAAAATCCAATTGTGATATTTGCAAACCGGTATCCACATTTTGATCACGTGCCATAAATGACAACAGGTTATGATAGACACGTGCAATATGATTTTGACCGTAATCAAGTTGCACATCTTCAGATGGTTCCTGCTGTCCGTTTATTCTCAGCGAGACTTCATTAACACCTAACTGATCAAATATCATATGACTTCGTTGTTGATTATTAACTCTCGCAGCATTCTGTAACGCAATAAATATATGACGTGGAGCTGAAACCCCTTGTTTTGATGCCAGGTGCCATGTGAATGTACCATTAACATTGTCTTGTTTAGTATCCGTAGTCACTGATAACCAACTCAATAACGACTTTCCTCCTTGGTCCATAAATGATAACAATTTTCCTTCTGCGGTAATTGATGGAGTTAACACTGGCATCCACAATGATAGTTTTGTTAAAACGACTTTACCATCAGGAACACCAGCATCACGCCATATTGCATCATTATCAGTACCCTTTCGTACAAGCGCTACTGTGTGTTTAGCTCCATAAATAACTTTTCGGACGTTTCTACAGAATCCGAATATATGATGCAGTGGAATTGCACAAGAAAATTGTCGACGCTGTCCTTGTAATGTTGCTACGCGTGTTGCAAATCCTAGATTGTAAGTAGTAATAGTATTTATGACATCAAATTCAGCAGCTGGTCTTACATATCCGGCTGGTGCTGGATCAAGTGCTGTAGCTCGTGTTGCCTTGACTCTAGAATACTGGTTGTGTTCAGGGTTATCAGTAATATCCTTTGCAAACATCATAGATGGACCCGCTGATCTTGTATAATCATCAGAATATCTCGCTAACCCTATGATTGTTGTGGCCACATCAACTTCACGGTCAATGGATTCAATTTCTTTTCCATCAATGAGATATCTAGCGCTTTCAAATAACGCCATGATACCGTTATTGACAAAACCAACTCGGGTAGTTTGGCTAATGTCATATGGAGGATCATTATTTGCGGCATCATTTGTTACAAGTTCTCCTTCTACTTCAATAAACGCTTCACAAGGCAAAAAGTATTTACTGGTATCATGAACTTGAAGTTCAATTCGTGATCGGAGATCTGGTTGTACTGCGTGATAAGAATAAAATTGAAAATCGCGTACAGAATCATCTTTACGCACTGGGGCATCCATATCAAATGCTGGATCAGGTGACCTTTTGAACATTTTATTCTATTTATCAGAGTCTAAATCGGATTTTCCATTTCATCGTGAAAAACGCTAGCGTTTTCGTCGTGGTTTTTTAAAGCCACTTCCTGCTATCATGTTTGCTGTCATGTTATTTTGGTCCTCTTGATTTACCATCGACGCTAATTTTTCATCTACTGCGTTATTTATAATTTTACTAACACTTGCAGGCATTTCTTCTGTAGACGGTAACGGTTTCTTTTTTCGCCTCACTAATGATGTTATTTTATCCTTCGCAGTTGAAAACGCTTTCCCGGCAAGATCTCCAACAGTACTAATACCCTTATCACGAATAACATCAATGGCTTTCATTCCTAGTTGTTTAGCTAACGGCATCACTTTTGGGGCCGTTCTTGAAAAGAATCCTAAAATGGTATTGCCGAGGCCATCTCCGTAGTATGCTCTATAAACTGGAAACCGTGAATTAACTACATAGACGGGGGTTGGTTTATCATGATTGTAGTGTATAATCATCTTGTTATAAAACTAGTAGTGTTTTCAATTGTTATTCAGTCACTATGATACCCACTTTCCGCTAACTCGCCAATAAAATCTCGATATGTTTTGATATCCATGATACCACCTTGAAATAACCGTCTACAGATATCAGCTGCTTCATTAATTATTTCTGGAGAGTTATTTCCAGCTCGTTTTCCTCCTACAAGAACTTCTAATCGTGATATATCATTGATAACACTATCAGGACAAACGTTTCTAACTAGACCACTCCCCAGAAATTCCTCCTCATCGTATGGTTGTCTTAAATGGAGTTGAAATTTTCTCTTGAAGTCCCTGTATTCCTTCATCCTTCTATCTAAATTCCCAGTATTTATTTCATACACTATATCAGCCCATTCATTATGTGACATTCTATATTTCGTATAACTGTCCTTGAAAAACTTCTCTTGTGAATCATAGCTGTTAGCAGCAAATTCACTTAAATTGTCTATATCCTCGTTGAGAATACGTTTTTTAGCGCTATCGGTAAATATAATTGATTTAGGTAGTCCACTAACTAGTTCTTCCTGAAATCCTTCAAATTTTCGTTCTGAAGCGGTTGATATATCCTGAGGAAGTGTTTCTAAAGACTTTTTTGTTTGTTTAGTTCTTTTTGCTATTTTTTCTAACACAGGGAGAAAAGTCTCTTTTTGTTTTTTTCCTTGCTCAGAGATTGTTGACACTATCTGTTTCGTTGTTGTAGTTATTGGTTTAAACAACTCTTCAGATCCTGCAGCAAAATCAGTCTGAAGACTCTGTCGTTCTTGCAGTTTATTCCTGACAGAGTCGCGAATTGGTATAAATTTCTTAATTGCATCTAGTCGCTCACGAGCCAATCGGGTCGTTAATGCTTCATTGACCATTATTTGAAATCAGAAACCATTTTTCAATTGCAAAACAATTTTTCCCATCGATGATTCCATCCTTAACGGTCCAGTTTTTTATTGCTGTGAAATATTTTTATTTTTTATCCATTGATTTTGCCTGTTTTTGACAGTTTTGGTGGTAATCTCAAAGAGATTTTACAGTCAAGTAGTCGATTTTACATGGGATTTTCCATAAGGAAAAGCTGTTAAAATTCATTTTTGATGATTTTTAGCCATTTTTCATCAATTTTTGCCTGTTTTCGTCATTTTTCATCGATTTTTGGTAAAAAACCTCGTAGGGTCAAGTAGTCGATTTTGCATTGGATTTTCCATAGGGAAAAGTTCTTAAAAGTTAGAATTCTATTTTATTTTCGCAGTGTGAAATATTTTCACTGATTCAATGAAAAAATGACAAAAAAATGAAAATCTCAAGGAGATTTTACTGTCTAACAAAATCTTTTGAGGGTCGGTCAATCAAAATAGTTCATTTTCTTGAATTAACGCTCGTAAGTTTCTAATTTTAGAATTAACTTCCTTTTTCAATTCATATTCGTTACCCAATTCTTTTCGTATTCCTTCCACGATAGTATATAATGGAACAAACACATCTACTTCACTGGAAAATGCAAGAGAGTCTCGAATAGAATTTTGAATTTTTTTTATGAGTGCATATTTCTTTGGTAACATATACTTGTTAATGCTAACTCCGTATTCTATATCCTGAAAATCCGACTTGATTTGATCAGGATTTAACCCATCTGACAATTTAATATTCTGATTTTTCAATTTTGCAATTTCAACTATGATGCTATTCATATTTTCAGAATTCATATATGATAATACATATTTCTAATTCATTTTTCAAAAATAAAAGAGCTGTTAATATTTTCAAAATTCAGTCTGTATATATAAATATCTTTTTTAAAAATTCAGTCTGTATATATAAATATCTTTTTTAAAAATTCAGTCTGTATATATAAATATCTTTTTTAAAAATTCAGTCTGTATATATAAATATATTTTTTAAAATTAATTCTGTATATATAAATATATTTTTTAAAATTAATTCTGTATATATAAATATATTTTTTAAAATTAATTCTGTATATATAAATATCTTTTTTAAAATTAATTCTGTATATATAAATATCTTTTTTAAAATTAATTCTGTATATATAAATATATTTTTTAAAATTAATTCGGTATATATAAATATCTTTTTTAAAATTAATTCGGTATATATAAATATATTTTTTAAAATTAATTCTGTATATATAAATATCTTTTTTGAAATTAATTCTGTATATATAAATATATTTTTTAAAATAATTCTGTATATATAAATATCTTTTTTAAAATTAATTCTGTATATATAAATATAAATGCAGACAAAAATAAATATCAACCATGATGAGCGGTTATCAGTCATTTGACCCCCTTGATATAGGCCGCTGGTTCTATTTGCATTCATTGGGTCCCTATTAGGCCTTTGTGTCTTTCATAGCGTTCCTTTGTTAGAGCATTTTTCTGTTTCTGTTTTATATCAGAATGTTTTTTTTTTTGTTTTTGCTCTTTGAGATATGACCCTATGACCGTTTCTTTTAGCCGATAATTCATTCTGGGGTTACCCAATATGCATCCACGAACCTTTTTTTGGCCGGTAATTCATTTTGAACACCATACGGGGCTACCCAAATGGATGTTATTTATTTTAGGGCATTGTATGTGTTTACATTCAACATGCAACCCATGAAATCAAATTCATGGTTGCGTAAGTTGTCAAAAACCGACAACCCACCGCTACCATAAATTTGATAGCATGGGTTTGCATGTTATGTGAATGCACACAGAGGGGTTGCCCTCCCTCCCCTCAATTAAATAGAAAAAAAAAACATCCACCGTTTCACCATCAGACAATTTGTCTGCTATGGGGCGCGAACATGTGAAGAATAATTGTCTGGGTTTACAAGCCAAACACGATACCGTTAGACCACTGTTCACGTCTATAAAGAATAACGTTTTTTAACATATATATGTTGTAAATATTCATATAGTATATAAGGGGACTTAATACAGCAATCCGCAAGGTGTGCTATTTTATTTTTCTTGAATTACTTATTAATGGTGTTTCACAGTATTTAAATGAGACAGAATATTTGCATAAAGCACTAAAACAAAGAATATAATTGTTTGAAAACATTTCTTTTCTTACAAAACAATGCCCAGCCGCTGAATCGCAATAACCCATAAAACAAGTTAACACAATCTAAGGGAGAAAGTATATAAGGTAACTTAATACAGCAATCCACAGGGTGTTATTTTATTTTCTTAAATTACTTATTAATGGTGTTTCACGGTATTTAAATGAGACAGAATATTTGACTTAAACACTACAAAAAAAAGAAAATATTTCTTTTCTTATAAAACAATACCCAGCCGCTGAATCACAATCTAAGGGAGATAACTCCCTTGGTTCATTTGTATACTATCTATTGTTTGTCTAATTCATTAATAACATCACTGGAGAATCTTTCAATGTAGTCTTGAGGGGATCTTATGATTTTGTCGCTGACTTTGTCAGTGTCAGGTTCATAATTTCTGATTGATTGTCCATTTTTTATTCGTTTGTCATAATAGCGTTTTAGTTCCCTGTATCGTTTGCCGCCACACCTAAGACATAATTGCGACCTTCCCCTGACCCCAACCCCACATCGAATACAGGGTAACGGACCAAGGCTTCCACGACGAAAGCTTTGCATATGATGCCAACAGAATTCATTTCTGCATGATTTGTTACACGGTGTCACTGATCCAATCATAAGCCATTTGCAATGATTCATTATACTTAAATCTTTCATTTAAATGCTTGTTTTAATTATAGTATGGAGGAGTTCGAGAGATTATCGAAAATTAAGCCCTGGAAAAGTGTTCAATTCAATCTTGATAGAGTTTCTGATACACCAAAGAATAAAATTCTTGATAGAACCTTGATTAGTAAAATCAGAGACTGTTTTAATGAATTCAAGCGTGATGGGGCAGCTCATTGTTGGTCAACATTTCGAATTGATGGTGTTGTTGACGCTACCATGAATGATGAAAAAGCAGCAGTGATAATCTCAAAAGTTGGGAAAGAAAGAAATTTTTTTCGAATAAAATTCCTTATCCGTGATAATGGAAAATGGATCATTAGGGACAAATACGAGCCTATTCTTAAGGACAAAAAAACTGTCACTGTGACTCAGGATTCAAAACCAGGAATTTTGACTGGACTTGATAAACCCTACTACGAAAGATCTTATCCTGTCACAGCAGTTGTTTACGGGATATATCCGCTCAATGACAAACCTGATATTGCAAAATTAGCACCCATGAAATATTCGACAGGGCTCAATTGTGTAGCAACACGAATAATGGAACACTTCACAAATGCGTCCCGGGGAAATAAACTAACTGATCTAAGACGAAAAAAAATAACCGAGTGGGAGTTCACGGTAAAAGAGCATGGGGCAACAATTCAAGATGTAACTAAATTAGAAAAATCATTAAGATTTCCAATATCGGTAAGGACAATCACCGGTGAAGTATTATACGAATCGAAATATAATAAAAATGGAACCCCAATACAGATTATTGATCATAACGAACACGCGTGGTCATCTGCAGTAACAATATTCCCACGGGATAGAACCGTAAAATATCTACCCCAAACTCTGTTTGGAACCGAAGAGTTTTTTTCAGAGCAGAAATTATTTGATGCTATTTACCATTTGAGTAAAAACGATCCCGTGTCAATGTGGCTATTTCATAGTAATTCAGACGAAGAATGCAAATTTGATCAGTTTGTAAGGCCTAACGGGGAATTATACAGTACTGAAGAGCTGCAGAATCAAATGAAACAACTAGCTAGTGAGTTTTCTGAGGGGGAAATCGAAGATCAATTATTAGCAAACTGTTTCACAGTACCATCGATTGCAGCACATTTTGCTAGAAAGAAAAACGCGTGGAAACCAACACGAAGTGAGTTTTTATCAGATGTCAAATTGTCTTGTCTTGAATACAGCCACGGCGGATTATGGAATACAAAATACACCGCTTATACCGTTATTTCCGTTGATATGATTGCGTGTTATCCAGGAAGTTTTCTTGGGTATGGAGAATGCGAGAAATATTTCAAACGATTTGGACACCCTACACACGAAATGACCCGTGTTGCTATTAATGGACCACTGCCACATTTCGATTTAACCGGATTCACTTGTGTAGTATCATTTGAAATGGCTACAGGACTTCATCCGTGTAGTTATCTTTGGATTGGTAAACACATGTCTGAAAAACACTGGATGCCAATAGTGTTATTACGGTATATGCTTGATTGTAAGATGTTAAAATCATTAATTGTCAGTGAAGCAATTATATCCTATCGAGCACAGAAATCAGTCTGGTTACCACAACCTGATCTAGAAAAGATAATTAGCGAAGAGCGAAAACTGTTTCCAAATTTCAGTGAACAACAAATCATGGATTGGTCCAAACAGTTATTTGAAATCAGAAACAATGAAGCAAAAAATCTTGGACGACGAATAATCGGTAAATTTACCCAAGGTGGCAAATACGACAATACGAGATATTCTTCACGATTGATTATAGACAATGCTGAATACGATTTTGTAATCACGGATTTAACGAATAAAGGCCTATATGTCAATCGTAAGGACGCATTTATGTCCGATGGAACCAAATTGGGTACAATTGTTACTTACACTGATGGATACAATCCGCAGTACACACATTTGAGAGCTTCTATGCTTGGTTATGCTTCTATTAATTTATTTTCAATGATCAATAGATTTCCTACCACCGCAGTTAAGAGTTACTACTGATTCATTTTACATAAATAGCAAAATGGCTGATTTTAAGGCTACTGGCAACGAGAATTGGGGGTCATGGAGAATTAAGAAGGAAATGCTTCATGATTATATTCCATCAGCAGATGTTACCATTGAAAATAATTACTTAGAAAGCAATCAGTGTTCAGAATTTTCTAGTGCACCACCGATTTCTGATCCAATCTGTAGATATAAAACAGTTTATTTAAACGGCTGTGGTGGGTCAGGAAAAATAACCCGGGCAATTGAGTTATTCCGTGGGAAAAATCCTACGGATTTCACAAAAATGATTGTGCTAACACCGACTCACAGACTTGCAAGAGAAATGATACAAAGAGGGGTAAATGCCTGCACTTATCATAGTTTCTTTAGATGGAAGGGAGATAAATGGACTCCTGAGCGCATGGGAGAGAAATTTATTCCTGAAATTATCATTTGGGATGAAATAGACACAGTGTCCGAAGATGTCTTAAAAATATTTCTTGAGTGGTTGTTATCGAAGAATACAAAAATCGTCATGTGCGGTGATCACGGGCAACCACCACCATTTGTCGGTGCTTCCCCACATGAATGGCTAAAGGGTTTTGTAGACTATTATGAAGAAATTGATACCGATCATAGATCACTTGATAATGAATTAAAAGAATTTAAGAAACTAATTAGATTACAACCGGATAAATTCCAGTGTGAAATAGCCCGTGAAATAATTTCGGAAACTCCCATGAATGAGTTTTGGGAAGCGTGGAGACCAAATGATTTAATCATTGCAAGTAGAAAAATAGTCAGGGACACACTTCAGATGAAGTTATTTGAATTGCATAAACAAAAATTTGCAACACTTCCAGTGCCCCTCTGTTATAGGCCATCGGATACACGAAAACAGAACATCGAAGTTGATATTCCAGGCCTGACAGAGTCAGGGCGTGAAAAGAAGATTCTCGTATTAAATGATATTGTGCTGGTTGATATCAATGTCGTTGAAGATGCATTGCGTGCTAATAAATCCCCATGGACGCTAGGTTATGCAGCAACAATACACTCTTCACAGGGATTGACTATATCGGATACAATTGTTTGGATGGTAGATAATCGCGTAGAATGGTCGAATTTAGTCTATCTCGCAGTGTCTAGAGTACGAAAAATAAATCAACTTCGAAGAATTGTCCTGACAGAGTCAGGCGATGATGAAATCATTGGTGGCGATGATGAAATCATTGGCGATGATAATGATATTATTGATAAAAAAACTCTCCGGTTACAAACAACAAGACAAAAAAAAACAACGAGAATTTGATATTGATGCTGAATTAATAATTGCGTTAAAGCAACAACAAAATAATCACTGCGCGAGTTGCAATTGTATAATGCGTTGGCAGTATTCAGATAAGGATCCTCGCCAATTCACCGTTGACAGAAAAAATAACAATCTCGGTCATGTCAGAAATAATGTGATGTTGACTTGTCTTGAGTGCAATAGACGCAAGGGTGCTAGTTAAGCCCATGCGGTGGTAATTGAGTATCCTCAGGTATCACTTGTAATTGTTGTCTAGTAAAACCCCGTTGAGGGGCAGTTGAATCCAGTTTATAGATTGGAAGTCTACCCGTAGATCGTGTTATACTAGATATCTTGTGTGCAGTAACACTCCAAATAGGATCAGTAGCCCTTTTTGTGCCACCCTCAAGCTCTCATGGTTCGTATAAATACCTCACAATGACATTACTACCAAGAATTGGTTGGGAAAAGCTAAAATTCTTTTGAATTTCCATTTCAGGTATTGACTTCTTTTTAATCGCATTGATAGGTTTCATGTTGATGGTTCTAGTAATCTCGTTATTCAGTGCAGTAATCACAGCTGGTAACCTTTTAACCCATTCACGGGATTTTTTTTCTTGGATGAATTCTTTTGCGTATTGATATCCAAATAACCGCTCAGCAAGGGTTTTATTAAACCGTTCTACAATTGCCTGATCACGATGTAGCGCAGTATGTCCTCGTCTGATAGTGACGTTATGATTTTTCATTATTGATAACACTGCACCCTGAAATTCCTTGCCAGGATCACTTTGTAATAGATTTGGCCAGTGCAGAGGACTCCTTCGATAAATCCTTTCAAATGCAGAAGCCACTTCAGTGGCTGATTTTGTTTTTAACGGTTCTGCTTCTTTGTATCGACTTGCAATATCAACTACGGTTAATGCGTATTTGTAACCACGATCATGTGGCAGAAATAATATATCAGCCTGATGAACTTCATTGGGTCCGGTCACATCAAAATGCGAGAAATTGATTTGTTTAGGCGGTGGTAGATAAATTTGCCATAGTGCCTGTTTTTGCAGCGCTAGCGAGTTTATGAATTGCTGCCTTGCCTCTCCAGTATCCTCTTGGGGAATAATAAATAGATTCCATGTTGTTATTAATTACCAGCACCTAACATCAATTTACTTTTCATAGCCGATTTTATCAAAAAGGAAGCCAATTTTTCTTTGAAAGATTTATCAGAAATAGCATTTAACGCATGAATTAATTTCACATCTGCTAGATGCCTGTGCTGCAGATTACTGCTTTTATAAGATACATCATGAAGGTGACAGGCCTTATCAATAGCGTTTATTGGTTCCTCACCGGGTCGGGGCTGATTTTGATCATTGAGTCTGATATCAAGTCTTGTTCCCGGTCCACAGTAGCTATATCCTGGAAGGTGCTTTTCTCCAGGGTATTTTGCCCATGGAGTTCAAGGGAGTTTAGTTAGCTTGGCTGCGATATCACCTCCTCGTTTTTTTTTAAAGGTTCCTTGGGTTCCTTGGGTTTAGAAACAAATCTAAATTTCTTTGTACTACATTGTACGCATTTACCAGAAGGCGCTGATCGGTTATTTTTAGTTGTAATCGTCGTCAAGTCATCTGTGCCAGTACGTTTTTTACACTTCACACAATATAGATCCATAATTTATATATAACGGCATGAATATAATTGATTATTCAGCTATCCGACGACGGGAACCTATTAAACATCATGAAATGTTGCCGAATTCAATTAGAATGATTATAATCGGACCATCTGGAAGCGGAAAGACACAACTGCTACTTAATTTGATAACGAGATGGATGAAATGGAACAAATTGTATTTAATAGCCCCGAGTGTAGACGATCAGCGATGCTATGAAGTGCTAAAGGATTTTAACGAGAAAGCAAAAGAATTTCAAATCGATGAAGATTTTATTGAGTTTATTACTGATATAGAGGAAGCCCCTTCCGTGGAAGACATCGATGGAAGTATTAACAATTTAGTGGTATACGATGATATCATGTTAGATAATCAAAAAAATCCTGCTAGAATATTTTCCCGAGGCAGGCATAAAAACACTGATGTGATCTATGTCACTCAACGATACACTCAGATACCAAAAGTGATCAGAGATAACTGCAATGTGTTGTGTGTATTTAACGGCGCTGATACTCATACGCTACGAAATATTCATCAGACCTGGTGCAGCGGTGATATGAATCATAATCAATTTAGAAATTTCTTTAGTCACGCTCAGTCAAAACCACACGGATTTGTGACAATAAATTTAGCAGACCCTAGGACACGATATCGTATCGGACTTGATCAAATATTCGGTTAACCCAGAACTGAAAGTTCTAGCAGCAGAGAGGGTGAGTGACAACGACGTTGCGACATTTTATGATTCATCAACGAAAACGCGAATACAACATCACCTGCGAATCCCATGTTCACTGTCATTTTTTTTTCTAGTTATTTCGCGAGAAGGGTCTAGTGTTATTTGGAGGGTATAATCAAAAATATACTAAAAATGTTGTAGGATTCACCCTCTCTGCTGCTTATTTGCATTGGTATTAAAGAATTATCTCAAAATTTGGCTCGAAATGTTTAATATATATCTAACTTGTCATTTTTATTTAGATGCTATTTTTTGCTAGTTATATATATATATATATATATATATATATATATATATATATATATATATATATATATATATATATATATATATATATATATGTGTGTGTGTGTGTGTGTGTGTGTCACGGTACAAGAGAAAACAGATGTTAGCATGGGTATGTTAAACCCTGAGGCTATACTGAGGTTATTATTTCTCGCAGGCAAATGTCGTAAGTGTCCAGTGAGCTTAATTGAAACAGCCATAAAACTCAAGGCGCGCGGTTTATTATTGCCAAAGTCAGGTACGTAATCTTTTTCACAGGTAAGTGGCGATTTCTTGTATGAACAAGGCAAAATTTTATCGTAAACATCTTTGTCAGATAGTGGGAGGGGCGATGTCTGATCATTAGGAACCAACCTCCAATCGGAATTGAGTTAGGCGTGCCTGACATTAGAATCTTAAGTTTAAATATATCATCTGGAGACTCAAAAGTTAGTAGTGTTTAAAATTTGGCGGAACAAGGCAAATAACTAAAAACTACTCTGAGACCATACGTAATGGCGGATTTATTCAGAGAATAATCAGAAAGCTTCGAAACAGGTCAGTAATTATTTGCTCGACTGTTGTGAAATATTACTGCAAAGTAAGTGTGCTTTAATTATATATATATATATATATATATATATATATATATATATATATATATATATATATATATATATATATATATATATATATATATATATATATATATATATATATATATATATATATATATATATATATACAGTGGTTCATTGACTTACGAGTGTCCCAACTAACGAGTTTTTAGAGATACGAGCCGTCTCTCGGCCGATTTTTTGCCTTGAGTTGAGAGCTTTAAATGTGAATGATAATTTGTGGTGATCTGTAAGTTGCACAATTAAAACGTTTCGGGCGTTACTAAATCTAATTCGTTTCCATACACATATTAGTTGGGTTCACTTGGATCATTCATTTTTTAAAATATTCCTTAACAGACGGAAATTGCTGAGATGTTTCAAATTATTCCGAACATTGTCAAGCTGGTTTACATTTAGGAAAATTATTGATTATTGTGTACTTTACAGTCGCCGATGCAATCTTCTCAATCTCTTCCGCCATACATATGGTACTAAAAAAATGATTTCTTTGTACTAGATCATGCAACAAGTTTCTGCAAGATGCACATAAAAGAGCTATTTTTACTTAGCACTTTCCATGAGAGAGAGAGAGAGAGAGAGAGAGAGAGAGAGAGAGAGAGATTCGTTGATATTCTGTATTCTATTTTAGATACAAAAATATATTCCTATCTTTGTACTAACTGTCATGCTGTTAATGGTTATGTTATTGATACTAATAATGACTTGTGCAATAATCTTGTAGTTTAACACCATCGTGGGCACGTACAATGATATCAGGGTCGGCAGCCAAGTCTCATTTAAGCTCAGATAACACTGTTTTGTAAGTTGTTAATGTGTCAGTGAATTGTCTTGCAAATTCGACCCTGTCCAAGTTCTTTATTGAGTTAAATCATATGATTTTGTTTTTGCTGCTATTGTTTACTAGTTACATAGATGTATATATATACGTCAATAATTTGTTTTAGGCTTCTGCTGTTCTTGAAACTGATATGAAGAACGTATGCATCTATATATAACGAAGGATTCAAGGTATTAATTTCATAGAAATAATGGGAACCAGTCTTGAAACGGATGAACATAACATAGATTACATTAGATTTCATGTGTTATGGCTAGTTGGTAAAGAAAATTAAAATCCTAGTAAACAAGAGACTTTTGAGATTTTTTTTACCATTTTAGCAGAACAAATTGAGGCAATAAACAGCAGGAAGGCTGAGCCCACCATTTTTGTGGAGCCCTTATTTTGGTAAAATAAAAGTTATTTGTAATTCTGTCAATGATTTTCCCGGCGATTAATCGCTGCCGTAAAATACTATCTTCGCGGGTCGAGTATATCATCGTGTTTCAGAAACAGGGCTCCGATTTAATTAACCATATATTTTATAATATAATGGCAGATATCGGAGAAGCACAAATAACTAGATTAACTAGAGAACGATTGGCTGCAATTAAGAAATTTCTCCCGGTGAGAGATTCTCTCCGATATAATTTACAAGCTCGCCAAGAAGGTCGCGTTGATTTTGCCGCTGATACTGAACAGTTATATAAGCCGGTAACTACAGCTACTGAGAAGGCTGCGTTAGCTACTGAAAAGGCTATTTTGGGAGATATTACTGATGAACAAAGAGGAAAAACTGCTCTTCTCCCTGTACTTGAAAAACTAGCAAAGCATTCTGAACCGGAAACCCCTCTATTTGTTTTCAAAGATAAGATGATGAAATAATTGATGAATTAGGAAATAAATTTACCGAAGAAACTTTAGCATATATCAATAAGAGTGATCTAAAGGATTTTGTTAATTTTGCTGCTGCGGGATATTATGATAAAAATAAGATTTTGGAACCAGAGCATAAATACATATTAAAAATATGCAACACTTGGCTGATGTACTCTATAAAGCTAGAAACAAAATAAAACAAATTAACAAGGAAGATCCAAAATATCAGGCATATATCAATGCAGCGGAAGAAGTATATCTTAAATATGAAACAGCAAAAGAAGAACTAAAACTAAAACAAAAACAACGAAATGAAGAAAGACAACAATCATTGTATATACCATCTGACCGAGAAGAAGATGATGATACACAAGGTGCAACTGGTTCTACCGGTAAAAGATTTGCTCAGAACATAATTCCATCTAGAGTTCACGGTAGTGGTCTTGTTTATTGTCCGAGAAATATTATCGATTGGAAGTTTTCATCGGAGGAAAACGAGCTGGAAATAATTCCCCGGAGATAATTAATGAAGCTGCTGATATTTGCCGACGACTATTTCAAGGTGGTATCTTGGACATTGGTTTATATCACGAATTCATTGATGAATTAGTTGATGATTATCATAGTGACTAATTTTCAACTGATTAGATAAATAGCATTTAAATAAAATGATCATATATCGCAGTCATAATTGACCAACTACTATTCACGTAGTACACTCGCGGTTGCCTGTATACAAAGTATACTACGGAAATGGACTTGGTGATATCATCAGAGGATTATTCACTACAATTGCTCCGAAAATTGCGCCTATCGCCAAAGAATTATCAGTGAAAGCTATAGGTGCTATTCGCGATAAAGGTATCAGCACAGTTGGTGATCTCGCTGGCAGCGCGTTTAATACCGCCAGAGAAAAACTGATGTCATCGGTCTGAAAACAAAAGCAAACGCCGGTAAAACTACCGCCTACTGAACTAATGCCATCGCGGGTAAGTAAAATAGTTACCAATATAGTAAATCAAAAGCTAACTCCGCTGGTACAAGCATCGATGATAAATCTGGATGGTGAATCTCAAAGAAATATTGTTGCAAATTTGATCGCTGGCTCCGGTTTTACAAGATCATGATTTTGATTGACAGTTATATAATAAAATGTTCAAATCGATTTCAGATGAAGCTTTTGATATGGATGCACCTGTACAAAAAACTATTCTGTGCGTGATTATTAATTTTTCTCATATGACGCGATAAGTCCTAATTCTAGATTACGAATTGAACTTCGATTTTATGATACCTCTAAATACTTCTTACCGTGTGAAGCTTTCATCGAGCTGGAAGGTCAACTAGTACAAGCTGATAATACATCTATCCCAATCTCCCAACTACCCAAGTCGGATTTGTCAACAATAGTATAATGGCGCTGTTTAGTAGCGTACATTATATGATTAACTCTAAAAATATTAGGACTAGCTCGATACTCCGACGATTATATACGATCTGCTGGTTATTCAATGATGTTCGCAAAGGATATAACTGACAATGCTAATATTGATCCGTTTTATAGAAGACGACTAAAGAAACATAACGCTGGTGCTGATGATGCTGACACTAAAGCTGTTGTTATGGAAAATAATCGCAATTTTAATCTGGGATTTGCAATTCGTAAGTCGATGTTAGATTCCAATAGAAGATTTTCATGTGTGATTCCATTGTCTCATATATTTGGATGTTGTAGAGATGTTAGAAAAGTTATCTTTGGAGCTAGTCAATACTGTTGTTCTTATGAGAAAATCAAATGACAATGATGCAATCTGGCGCGGTGCTGCTGTTGGCGATGGCAGAGTAAATCTATCAAAACTCGCACTATGGATGTCAATAATATGATGAGCATGTAAATAAACAGTTTACACGTCTTCGTAATAACTTTTGAATGGTTGACAATGCTCTTGATAGCTTCTTTAGAAAACTAGCAATAGTTCCTATTAAACTTTCAGAGATTAATACATCTATCACCGAAATTAAAATCACTCACGAGACTATCAAATATGATTTTTTTCCAAGGATGATTAACACACTTGATAAAGTCAAAATCCCCCATACGAAAACTATCAACGCGGTATACACGATACAACATGGATTCTTTGCTTGGACGGCACAAACTAACATGTTAGATATTACCGCGGAGATCAAAGAAATATATAGACTAATATTAGTATCGCCGACGCAATTTAATATAACATCGAAATCTTTATCGGGAACCAATAATATTATCAGCGAGGTAATATATAATGGATCATCTGAACAATTCACGATAAATACCACAGATAGAAATCTAGCTCGAGCATCAATCACATGGCACGTAGAATTTGTAACCGATTTAAGTAAACAGCTTAATTAAATAAAATTACATCACAGCAATATCGATATGACCAAGTCAGAACACTACAGGATAAACTCAAATCGCTCACAGAAGAATATCAAACAAAAATAAAAATATATCGACGAAGAATTACTACGGTTGATGTTATCGTGTATTCGGTTTCAGGTGTAATTACTGGAACTGTATAATATTATCTTCGGTGACAATGATCGATCCGGTAGCTGTTCCTATTTGTATATCTGCGGCGACAACTATCGCGGGGGTAATTTCAAGATTACGTAGTTAAATTCCACACTGTATCAACCTCATATACACAATTATCCGCGATGATATCGTCAAGTCTCGATGACACGTTAATATCCGATGACGAGTTCTCCGCGATGATACGCGTTTATGACTCCGCGATGTCAAAATTACAAAAACATATAGATGATAATGGCATCAATGACAACGTCATCACCGCAAGAACTACTTCAACGAATAGCAGAGAATACAACCCCGGTGAAAATAACAATGATATCAGCATAAAAAAAACTCCTGAGTTCAGTATTGAATTTCCAACTCCGATTTCAGCAGGGGAAATGCGCTAACTCAACTACGAGTATATTACAGCTAGCCTAATATCAGATCGGAATCATTCACACGAAAAAAAAACCAATAACACTTTTGTATTTGCAAATAAAGATAAACCAGACGGTACACCAGACTGGCAAACAATATATCTTCCAAAGGGATCTTATGACATCGAAGATATCAACGAAGTAATTCAACGCAGAATAAAATCAATTACCGAAACAGAGTCTAAGATCGAGATAACTGTTTATGAACCATCTTTGTCAACCACCATCGAGATAAAATCACCTGGGTACGTCGTAGATATATATAACAGTTCAATCAGAACTGTATTAGGATGGCCTGATATCTCACTGGGAGAAAACCCAGTTGAAATACCACACCCGCGTCCACGAGGGTAAGCACCAACGGAAAAACCTCCAGAGCCTAGCAGATCTGACTTCACCAAAGATAATAAATCACCGTATCCTGAATTTGACATCACTCCTCAGAATCTATATAGTTCATATCGTTTAAAATATTCAGTAGATGAAGAGTTTGTATACTGGCATACAGTACCAGATAACGTAGAAATAATTATATGGGGTTTTAGTTATATAGACCCTACAAGAAATCCTTTCCCTGAGCTAGGTGGGCGACCTAGCAAATATTCGTGTGAAGTCCTTAATTATTTTAAAAGAATTAACGAAGAATATAAAAAAACAATTAGAACAATTACGACAACATTTTCAAAAATATCTCATTGATATAATAACTCCACGCGATAAAATCATCAAGCAGGTTGAGATGTTAAATCAGCTTCTATCCGATATGGTATATCTCAATGAGAGATTTGTTCAGGCAATAGTTAAAAATCGATGATTTAGATCGTAAAGAAAGGTTTCTAACAGCGTATTCGTTAACAGAGGCTACACTGCCAAATTATATATTTCCTGGATATAATGTACCTGAATTAAAAAAATCGCTCATTGATCTCATCGATGAATATTTCCCGCTGATACATACCACGTGGACAAAACTATATGAGGACACTGATGACCCCATCGATGAATATGTCAATAGAATTGCAGCGAGAAAAATATCATCAAACATTCTCCGATATAACAACGCCCCAGATGGGACAGGTAGACATGTATCACCAGGCAACGTCGAAATAACCTCAGTGATCGCGATGCATCTTATATGTGATGTTGTTATAGCGAGTTATAGTGCTGATACATCATCGTCTAATCGGGCCGATCAAGGTTACATCTTATATACATTTTCAGAGCAGGTATCCATGCGAAGTTTAATTATACAAACACCGATTAACTCTGTATCTTAGCATAATAATCCTTGGATAACAAGAACAAACTTCAAATTGGTCGATCAGGATCTTAACTTGATAGATCTGTCAAATGAACATCTACAAATTACCCTCGATGTGAAATCTTGAGATGTTCATCGTAATTAAATATTACAACAATTAAAATCGAAGATTTTCAATGATGTATCAGCATGCACGAGTATTCGTCTATGACAAAGATAAACTTGAAAATTGCCTGATCGCGATGTATTGCAATGTGTCCTCGTCATATCATGGTATTATGTTGCTTCATTGTTGATGATACTTCACCTTGAAACTCTTTACCGGGATCAACCTGTTGGAGATTTGGCCATCGCAGAGGACCTCGACGATAAATTATTTTGAACGCGGAAGCAACTTCAGATTATGTTTTTGTTGTTAATGGCTCGGCCTCCTTGTATCTACTAGCAACATCAACTACTGTTAACGCGTATTTATAAACATGTTTATTAACAGTGTCATGTGGCAGAAATAAGATATCAGCCTGATGAACTTCATTTGGAACGCTAACATCGAACGACGCATATTGAATATTTTTGGCGGCGGTAGATAAATTTGCCGTATAGCCTGTTTGGATAACCAATCCACCGCTGTTTTATTTTTTTACTTTTTCCGCGTTGGCGAGTTTCTCGATTGCTGATTTACCCTTCCAGAATCCGGTTGAAGAGTAATACATCGATTTCATGATATTAAATACTAGAACTCAACATTAATTTGCCTTTCATAGCTATTTTTTATTAACCAGGATGCTAATCTTTCTTTGAAGGATTTATATGGGATTGAATTCAACGCATGGATCAAATTTATATCTGCGATATGACGCTGTTGAAGATCATTACTTCGATATGCAACATCGTGAGCGTTACAAGCTCTATCGATAGCATTTTTTGGATATTCACCAAGTCGAGGATGATCTTGGTCATCGAGTCTTATATCCAATCGAGTTCCCGGTCCACAATAACTATACCTTTGAAGATGGTTTTTTTCCGGGTATTTCCCCCATGGAGTCCCGGGAGTTTTGTTAAGTTGGCGGCGATATCACCTCCCTTTTTATACTGACAAATCGGAATTTTTTTATACCACATTTTGAACATTTGCCGGTGATCGCATCTCTATTATATTTTGTTGTAATAGGAGTTGGGTCAATCGTTGATGTACGTGACCTACCTTTCACACAATATAAATCCATAATATATTTATGTTATATCTAATGGAAATTATTGACTTTTCCGCGTTGAAACGACAAGAACGAATTAAACATCATCCAATGTTACCAAATTCAATTCGAATGATTATCATAGGACCTTCCGGGAGTGATAAAACACAATTGTTATTTAATTTGATAATGAAGTGGTTGAAGTGGGATCAACTATATTTGGTAGCACTGAGTGTAGACGATCAACGATGCTATCAAGTGTTAAAAGAGTTCAACGAGAACGCAGCAAAAGTAACCGGAGATGATATGATTGAATTTATTACTGATATTGATGAAGCACCCTCCGTTGAAGATATTGACGGGAGTATTAACAACTTAGTTGTGTATGATGATACAAGGTTAGATAAACAAAACAAATTCAGCTAGAATATTCTCTCGGGGAAGACACAAACACCGACGTGATATATGTCACTCAACGATACACTCAAATTCCAAAGGTGATCCAAGACAACTGTAATATTCTTGCAGTGTTTAACTGAGTTGAAATATTATAATACGCTTAGAAATATTCACCAAACTTGGTGTTACGGTGACTACGATATTAACCAATTTAGAAATTTCTTTAGTGTTGCTCAGGCAACTCCACATGGATTTATAACGATACATTATCTGACCCTCGAACAAGATATCGAATCGGATTAGATAAAACATATGGTTAATTAAATCGCAGCCCTGTTTCTGAAACACTATAATATACTCGACCCGCGAAGATAGTATTTTACCGCAGCGATTAATCACCGGGAAAATCATTGACAGAATTACAAATAACTGTTATTTTACCAAAATAAGGGATCCACAAAAATGGTGGGCTCAGCCTTCCTGCTGCTCAATATTATATTGATGCAATTTAAGTCAGTATATTGACTTGACTTGGTAACACTTTGTACTGCAATTAGCACCAGATTCTTTGTTTGCTGAATTAGGGACATTCTATAAAGAACATTTAGATTGTTAAAAAGGCCACAACTCATATGTTTGCAGGATGGGCCTGTATTAAGAGACATCGGTTTGATCTAGAGAATTTACGAGTTTAAAGTTATTGAACTTCTAATATGACAATGTTTGCAATTGTTTACGAGGATAGTTGAAACAGTCTTGTGCGTTATACAGAAAAGGCCGTACATTGTTCATATGTAAATGAAAGTTATTGTAGGCAAAGTTAATTCTCTTTTCATTACATGAATCGTTTGGAACTTCATTTTTTATAATTGCATTTGTATCTTTAATTTTCAATTATATGTATTCTGGAACAACTTTAAGTAATTTTTAAATTTAAATCTGCTGCTTTAATATAATTCATTCACACAGATGATCACATTAACCTTTCATGAATTTAACGACAAAGATATGAATATATTTTATTCTTATATTGAAGAGATCATGTCGATAGCAAATTTAAAAAAATCTCGAATATACATACTGATTATATTGAAATATTTTTCTGATTTTTGGAAATGTAGACCAAATGCTTAAAGGTTTCTTCAAACGGACCATTGGTAATTTTTGTGTGTACGGATTCATCAATACGATCTTGAAAGAAGAAACAAACAGAACTATGCGCACTGTTTATCACAAGTAAATCAACGGTGGATAAAGGACTCACAATCCTTATTATAAGGAAAAATGAGAGCAAATGAAGAAATGCTCTTATGCAGTAAGGTATATTTCAGAGTAAATATGAATGGTAAAATCATTATATGTAAGTTAGACTATTATAGTGAGATTGAAATATACAAACCATATTTAAGATTTAAAGACACAAGCGATGTCAGTTTGTATCAAGAGAAGCATACAAATAAAGATGCGGACATTTTGGGAAAGAATATAGAGTATACAGAAGGCGGTTACGAAAAACGAGCTGTTCTTTATTTGTAGCTATTACTAGCTTTGAGTCTTGATTTTTGGTTTATGTTCTCTTGTATAATATCTGGTACAATCGTTAATTTAACTATTTAACATTTTATTAATGAACTTTCTCTCTCTTTTCTTAATCCAGTATCACCACATATACTTGCATCTAATCATATTAATTTTTTCATAGTTACATGTAAATTTCTTATCGATTGTACCTTATTGGCTGCTTTTTCTAAGTGAGAGAACTTGTAGCCTGACCCCATTAATCAAGTTATGGCACTAAATTAGGTTGAAACCTAGAAAAGGAAAATCTTTTGGTAGTAAGAAAGGCAATAGGATTATAGTGGTAAAGAATGTACTAAATTGAAATCAGTCATTTACGAAAGCAATTCCAATTGGTGGTTTTAACAGTATAGCATCTACCTCAATCACACATATATGACAAATGTTTAGGACCAACCAACATCACGAAGGCACTGTTCTGAATTTTGCCAGTGGTGGACGCAAACGTTACGGCTACTATAGTGAGATAACAAAGGACTACTTTAAACCAAATGTGGCATACGATGAGAGTGATTGTGTACCCGATACATTAGTATCAAAAGAAATGCCGCCGATGTGCTCATCCATGGAAGTCATCAATGCATTCACAAACTATTCTTAATACTGCAGGTTTATCGAAAATCACGATGCTACTAGTCGATTCCAGATTTTGAAACAAAATTGTTTTGAACATCTGTGGGGACCTTGTCCCACATATTCAACGAGACCAATATGTTTCTACTTTAGCCGAGAGGACCAAGTAAGTATGTTTCAGTTGTGGTGTGAAACTTCACGAATAGGAAGATGATGACATAGCTGTCCTAAAACATGCCAGACGTCATACTTTTAGTGTACTATACCGGTTTTGCTTTTCCCTTTACCCTTTTGGATTTTAGTGGAACATTCTTATTAAGTAGGTATAAACAAAACTGTTAGGCAAACTTTCAAAGCACTGTAAGAAATGAGTGGTAAAATGAAAGTTGAGATACTTAATACATGAAAATATTACCATGGACATGTTTGAAAAAGACTAGGTAATATTTTACGAATTGTCTTTTATCGCTTAACGAATTGATTTTGCATCACATACTTCACTTATTTTTGGGGGCATAATGGTTTCGGGCTGATAGGTGAGAAACAATCTAATTAAAATCAGATCTCAATGTCATTTGTGAAGATCTAACAGCGACAGCTTAAAGGAGACTAGAAATGAAAATTTTTATTTTATAAATGTGATTCTTTACAAATTCTAATTCGAATATAATGTTTATATAAAAAAAAAATATCGTGTACGGATATTGATTATGTTGCGAAGAAGATACCATGATTCCGAAAACTGCCGAGTATTTCCGAGTTTTAATGAGACAATAGATCACGTGGTCTCGTAACGTCATACTAGCCAGTCCTCGTACATAAAACAGAAAAATGGCAAGCGAGACAGACAGGGGGAGACCATATTTGTGTTGCACATTCAAACATTGAATCTGCGTCCGAGATATGATCATAACTATATATGTTGAAGTATGTTTTAACAATGTTTATAAGACATATCAGCAAAAAAGTACAGCAGTAAGAAGATGGTGCTCATATTTCATATTTTAGAATTTAAAAAAAAAAAAACAATGTAATTTTAAAATAAATACGGATGAGATGTGTGCTATCCAAAAATGTGAAAATGATTAAGTGATGGTGTACAATGCAAACAAATTTTTTTGTTGCCACAATGCAAACAAATTAATTTAAGAAAGATGAAGTTCAATCGTATTATATGTAAATAGCATATTTATTACCTACCCATAACACACACACACACACACACACACACACACACTGATATATTGTAAAATATACATCTATGAGAGATAATACTGACTTATGGGCTAAGTGACATGATCGGGAACAGACGTGTGTGAAATAATATCCATTACTACCCGGGCAGGTGTACAAGGTCATTGAGAACGGTTTTCATCGGAAGTAATTTTTCACACACACACACACACACACACACACAACACACACACACACACAAAACGCAACACCCCACAAAAAAAGTGCGAGAAGGAAATCATACGTAATTAATTTAAACATTAAGAAGCTTCCTTTCTATGATTAAATTACAGTGTATTTTACATGCAGGCTACATTTAGCGTATTGACAAATCTGTAAGTATATACATGCCTCGTTAAAATAGATTATGTACTGTACTGGTCAGTGCTGAGAGAAATGTTTTAAACACAGGCCTCGGCCTGATGACTTAAATTAACTTTCAAGCCAGGAGAAGAAAAAAAGAAGAAAAAAAAAGAAGAAAAAACATATATAAATTTTTATCAAGTGTGCAATCCACAGATGCCATATTTTATTTTATCACTTGTGAATATTGTTGTGAATAAATAATTAATATCACACGACAGTTTTTGTCTTCAGTAAATAGATTAAGATTAAACATTATTCACGTAAGTTTCCGATTGTTTAACTACTACAGAAGTACTTCTTGTAAAACAAATTGTCATCAATTAGTTTAAAACCCATGAATGATCACAATGAAGGCTGCGTAATTTTCTCTGCAAACAAAATCTCCATTTCCGCCAAAGAAACTCGGCCAGTTAACACATGACATTCCTCTACCATATATGTAAAGTTTCATTGCCATGATTAAATTAAAAGAAGAAATAAAATATAATATACGACGCAATATATGTGCCCGTCAAAATCTAATTCAAAATAAATACAGTGTTACATATCTTAACACTTAAACTAAAGGAAATAGGGTAGGATATAAAATGCGGGAAAACAATGGCCACATACATGTACGGTAACGTTTGACTGCAGATTTGAACTCTTAAAATGAAGTCTTTGGTTTCGAAGTTACAACAAAATTGGGCATCGTTTATTTGCCAAGGAACTTCTGGTGCTTACATACACACTCTGTAGCCAACGTTCCCTCTAAGCTGCGCGCGCGCGCTGCTCAGACATCCCCGCGCAGCTGAATTGTCGATTTTTGCTCAATCCAAGGATAAATTTTGCTGTCTCCGTAAGGCTTGCACAGTGCAGCAAGCACTGCGCGCACATCTACCATTCGCTTAGAGTGAACGTTGTCTGTAGCACATGGTTTCTTTGAATTATGTCAGAGGGTCAGTCCTTTTCACAAGATAAGTGCAATGATAAGGAATAATTGTTAATTTGTTAAACTGCCATTATGTCAATAGTCGCCTCCCCCAAATTATATTGTCAGCCAGTTAATGTGAAACTTTGATTTTATATCGGATCTCTTTTTCTTTTAACCGCTGCTATTTAAACTAAATATATATCTTATACATTTTCATTATATGCTGCCAAGATTTACACCCACAGTTTGGAAACAGCTAAACGGCATTTGCTTTATCCCTTTATTCATTAACCAAACATCTAAAAACAAAAATCATCACATTTTCTCTAGGCGTGAAAGTACATATCTTAAAAGCACAGATTATTCGTTCTCAGCACGCAAGTGCGTATGATATAAGGTGGCGGATGACCAAATCTTACAAACCCATTTAACATTACATGGATAATCTGGCGTTCGATACAGATGTTCCATCTGTGATTCCGTCTTGCACACCTAAAATTTCCGGATCGCACACCCAGTTAGGAACACACACACACATACATGGACACAACTATAAAATATCCACTTACATTGATATTTCGTTTACTCAGTACAGTTTTATATCTGCCTCTATCATTCGTCATACGCACAAATGAGCACGCTGATCTAAAATTATCTTTAGCTTCCTCTCACTCATTCTTACTGATGTGTCCACCTCTCTCTTCAAACACATAAACACACACACACACACACACACACACACACACACACACACTGTGGCTCTATAGTCTTGAAATAAGTAACAGAAACAAGCGAAAACCAACAAGTTTTATCACACACTAAACAAATAATGTATTTCCCCAGAAGACAAAGTGTAAATAATAAAGTAACTTTATTGCAAAATAAATCACAAAAAGCCTAGAAGTTTTAATACAAGCATCAATTGTTTAATAGTATTGATTACCTTCTTTCCTAGAAACTTCTCAAAAGACAATTATAAAAATTTAGCAACAAAAATATTTAGTCAGGTATAACAAAAACCTAATAATATGATCCTTTGAATAATAATAATAATAATAATAATAATAATAATAATAATAATAATAATAATAATAATGTAGAATTGATCAGATTGGGTATAGAAAAGTTATGTTCTTCAGAGTTGAGGGTCATATCTTAAATCATTGCATTCCTTGAAATACTAATAATTATCGCAATCCATACTTAAAGCTGTGCAAGGATATGACTCATTTTAATTCAGCATGTTTCAGTAGTACAATACCACAAAAGATAACTTAGTTACAAACAGTCCTTTTAAAAGGAAAATAAGGCCGGACCTCGTGGTGATAAACCAGATTGCTTTAAGATTCGCCGTCTGTGAACATATTTAAATCCACTTGAGTAAAAATTTGTTCTGATGGCTATCCAATTGTTTTTGTGGTTTTGAATTATTTCCAACAAGCATACGATTATAGGTATATAACGCAACAATTAGTAACCTGGACAACTGCTGTACACAACAAGTCTTAACAAAAGAAATTATAAAGATAAGAAAATGTACCAACAATCAAACCGCACTACCATAATTGGTACAAAATGTGTATGCATTTTGAAACAAATAAACCATTAATCATGCTTGTATTGAAGGTGCAAGTGTGTCTATAAACTAAAATTGTTATTGTTGCAGATCCGGTTACTGATATTTCATTGCTCAATTTTAACAAAAACGGTTTCATAATGTGCATAATGGTTCCCTTAGTATACGGAAAGGTGATATGTTACACAGTATTAATGAGATGGACATATATAAATTAGATTCACTTCTAATGTGACATTTTATAAATTTAAACCTCCATGCATTAATTCCATGCGACTCAGACGCACTTTAGTAGTCATACGTTAATCACCCATGTTTGTAAACGACGTCCAACGAAACCAAACAAATACAAAATTAAAATGATAAATAGAGGATATTTGCTTGAAACGAGTGAATAACGGATATATTTCATCGAGTGGATAAAAAACTCTAGTTCGCCACTCGTGATCGATGAAATATATCCGTTATTCACTCGTTTCAAGCAAATATCCTCTATTTATCATTTTAATTTTTGTTTGTGTTGTCATTTTATTTGGTTGACGTCTTTATTTGAGAGTAACTGCTCTCTATTACCAACAAATCCGTCTTCAGCATATAAGGAACATTTTTGGTTTAACTGAGATTGAAGATTAGTAGAGAAAATAACAAGTAAGTTTCATTAAATAGTATTCTAAGTCCCACTACCACTAAAAAGACCGCCCCCACCCCAACCCCAACGCAGTACCTAACATGTCTTCAATTGGATCTGGATGACTCACTGCCTAAAATTCCATACAATTAGATCTAGATGACTTCGTACGTAAAATGTCATTTAATGAGATTTAGATGACTCAGTACCTAAAATGTAATTCAATTAGAGTTAGATGATTCAGTACCTAAATGTCATTATATTAGATTTAGTTGACTCACATGCCTAAAATGTCATTCAATTAGATTTAGATGACTCAGTGCCTAAAAGGCCATGCAATTAGATTTAGATAACATACTACCTGAAATGGCATTCAATTAAATTTAGATGAATCAATTCGTTGTATTCTTTGTCCGGCTTAGCTGATGGTGGTAGATGCAAAGGCATCGGGTCGAAAATTCGGAGAAAAATGGCTATTATTTTTAGAACATGACACCATAAATAGCTCTGGTATCCGATACCCTCTACTTTTTCAACGTCAGAGTGAAAATGGTCCAAGCTCTGAATTCTTCAATGATTTAATCAACAAGATTAAATTGACATAAACAAACGCATATGTGGTCAGAAAACTCAATATATAATCACCAAGGAATATAAACAACATCAATTTTTAAGAGTAAATATAATGAAATATTTCACGAGTGTAATGGAAACATTTCAGATCGTTGTGAGCGATGAAAAAACAAGTCACGATTGATAATATGAAACGATTCCACTGCACGATTGAAACATTTCCTGATATCTACACAGAAACGTAGTTTTCCATTTAATTATATATCCCGAAATTATATATTCACTTGATTTCATTTTAGCAGTTAACATCATTGTCTGGTTATACTAATGTTATGAAGCATAAATACGAGTGTGATGAGAATTAAAAGTGCTATATTGAGTGACTATTCTCGCGTTTAAACAATTATCTTGATTAGCATGGTCTGGTAATAAGCGACACCGTGTTACGAAATGCCCGATATGGTTTATCTAGTCTGCCATACTTTTTAGGATAAACAGGGTGTCTTGTTTAACGCACCATAATGGTTCTGTAAATGTAATTTTTCGTCGTGTCGCGTTAAGCTTTTATTGCTCGCGCGGCAAGTGCGAATTAATATACTATTGCGCGCTCCTGTATAAATATCGTGTAGGAGATATTGAAGGGCACAGTGAATATTAGAGGGAAGCTCTAGACAAATTCAGCTGTCGGGCAGATACCAGTGTAATTTAAAGCAAAAGAGTTGGGTGAGTCGCATGTGTTTTTTTTCAGTCAACTCTTTTTTTACTATTCATATTAATTATTCAGTTTCGTGAAAACACGTTCGTTGTATTATGTAGTCACATCGTTTATCGCATATGTTTTATATTTAATATGGAAGTTATTTCATCTAGTCGCTATCAGGACTAATTTCAAGAACATATTACGTATGTATTAATGTCGTTGCATCACGTATTTTTATTTTGTATAGTATTCCTATGTCATACTTCGTACCTATCGTATATTATTTTAGTAGTTTTGACAAAACCCATTCAAATTAAATTAGACTATCGGAAAGGTGTGTTTATTTTTTCATATTCAGCTCGCCGGTGATGAGCAGCCAGATGGGTTTATGAATTCCATGACGTCTGGCGTGCCAATGCTACTATGACCCAGCAATGTAGTGCCGACGTACGGGCACAAATGTGTAGGGGAAAGCGACCGTGCCAGAGAGAGAAGGCCGTGTCAACTGTATTTAGTGAAGTAGTATTTTGACTACGTGTGAAACACAACAAGTAGTGTGCTGACTACATATAATTTACAATAGTAGTGTTTGACTACACAAGTGTTTATATGAAAGTATACTAGAGTCATTTGTACGCATGAAGTTTACATGAATTTGCTATTTCTTTTGACTACCTGAATTTGACGTAATAGTCAACTTGTATTTCATATGTTTTATTGTTATTTTGCCTTTCTGTGTGTTGTTATCGCATCATTAGTACTTGTGTTTAATATAATCATTGTTTTCCCCGAACATGTTTGTTGTTTCTCTAAAACCCGCCCGGTCTTAAAAGGTAGGCTCGACTACGTTACACACCGTAAATATCAAATAGAAAGAAGTCATCGTATGCCCAGTAGATAATAATTTGGATTGTTTTTTTTATAGGGTTTAACGCAATTTTTCAGCACACGATAGGCTATACATGGTGGCCAGTATTATTGGTGGAGGAAGAACCAAGGACACACCTCACCCCACCCCCGGGAAGAACCACCGACCCACGAGAAGCTACTGGGAAGCTTTCTCACATTACTACATTAGCCGAATCTTAGATTCGAACCCACGCCGAAAGAGGTGAGATGGCAGTGATCCGTAACGGACAGCGCTATAGACCACTCGGCCACTCGGGGCTCCCTCCCCCCCCCCCCCATATTTTCGATTGTTCAGATGATTTAAGTGCAAATAAACTCCCGTCGGAAATCGTTGTTCTTCTTTTCTTTTAATGGAAATAAAAAATGTACATTATCGGTACATCTTTAAACTAGTTTACTCCTCACCGGGTATGGGGGTGGGGGTGTGAGAGAGAGTAAGAGTGAGAGAGTAGAGAGAGAGATTCGGTAATAATCTGCAGTCCTTTTTCAAATTCATCTGTTATATTTTACGTCCAGGGTTGAGAGAGAGAGAGAGAGAGAGAGAGAGAGAGAGAGAGAGAGAGAGAGAGAGAGAGAGAGAGTAATCTTATAATTGTATCCAGTTAATACTGGAAGAGAGAGAGGTTTGCCTGCAGCCTGCACTCACTTTGCTTAACCCTTTTAATTACACGGGTCAATATTTTCTTTTTCAAATAAAAATATCAATACATGTAAAGAAACTTTACATGTTGACTGTCAACACTAAATTATACCAGGCAAAACTAGAATATATTAACCAAATTTATTGGTACTGGTAATGCAGATTTAAATTAAACAGGCCACAGTGTCATTTATCCTATTGTTTTTTTCCCTAGTTTTAGCTTCTGTGTCAACATTCTCAGGCACCTTCTATTATCATATATATGAATAAAAAAATGTTAATATGAAAAACAAATAGCACTTATTTCACACAAAAATGAGGTACATTGCAACTACAGACAAATTATGATACATATAATGAAAACATATTTATGAGAGAGAGAGAGAGAGAGAGAGAGAGAGAGAGAGAGAGAGAGAGAGAGAGAGAGAGAGAGAGAGAGAGAGAGAGACCCACCTCATAGGTACTGGTAACTCTAGGTTTGTAGAAGTCTGTAATTAAAATATTGGCTGCATGTGCAATAAAAAAAATGTAGCTCACACCGATTCTTTGTGCCTGATGCACTTCATTGTGATGGTTCTGTAGCATCTCATTACAAGTCAATCTGTCTCTATCTCCTTCTGCCACGTGGAAGCAGCCCTTCAGTACTATTGTGGATAGACTGTTGGCTCTAGCTGACATGGTCATATGTCAATCAAATCCACAGATGTTGACCAATCAAATAAGAGCGTCCGGTGCTACGGTAACATCCGCCATGTTTTACCTACAAACAAACGTGTGGTGAGAATACTTTCATGATTTTTTTAATATATTTACAAAATGGTGCTTCTATGTGCATGGGGATCATGCAATGCAGATGAGAGATATCCGGGAAGGTTGGATATAGTCGTTTTATACAGGAACAGTGGTGAAGTTATGTAGTTTGAAACCCTGTAGGGGCTTAATTAGCCCAACTATATGGGAGCAATATCCACTGACACTGCAACAATACATGTTTATTTTTCAATATCATACACATTCAGTAGTAAAATATATGTGAAATCAAATTGTAAAAGAAATAAGCCACATTACTTTAAATAGTTGATACCGATCGGCTACATGACCTGCATGACTTGTACTATAACAGTTGCCATTACTTTAGGGTATTAAATATTTCAAATATATAAAAATAGTTCATAAAAATACAAAACTTTAAATTTACATCGCTTTACATCAACAGTATGCATCTTCACACTTTTCCTTCGTAATTTCGATGTGCAGACGGTGCGTTGGCTGCTTCTCTTCAGAAATGGACAGCGTCTCGCTGTACGCGAATCTTAACTTTTCAAACTCCAAACCTTTGATCTACTTTACGCAAGGATTTATACACGATATTAAAGTCTTCTGCAACAATTTACTGGAAAGTTTCTCTGATCAGGAAGGTATTTAAGTGAAATGTTATCGGGTATACGCGAGAGAGAATCTGACATGGTGCCTGTATTATGTGATGAGTCAGCCAATTTAATGGGAAGCTTGGGGTTCGTAGTAACTGTCTCTAAGGGGGCGGAGCTTAACTAGTCATTTAGGATATATCCATTTGAGTTTCCCTATTTGACTGGGTGAGGTCTTCATGACGGCCTTCTTTGTGCCTGATGCTCTTCATTGTGATGGTTATGTAGCATCTCGTTTCAAGAGACTGGATTCTTCGTTGTAATTCTGCAGTCAGGGTCCATACCACAATGGTTTAATATCCACCATTTTTATTCAGAACCATGTAAATACTGCAACAAGTGTTTCAGTGAAAATCTAGTGTTATTGTCATCATTCATGCATAGGAAAGAGTTACAACAAGATTTTCGAAATCGCCACTATAGTACCATTGTTTCATTAAAAACAGGCTGCATATTGCAATATATATTCTAGTTTTTTAAACATCCATTTTGAGAAGACTGTCCGTTCAGGAAAAGCACCAATATCAAGATTTCAAGATGGTCATCATTGAGGCCATTTTCGAAGCTGGATCAACGTTACTTTAATGCAGAAATAAACACACATTTCTTTATATAAAAAAATGTGTGTCTAAGTTTTAATGACAGCATGTATCGCCATACATTTCAAATAAAATATATTTTACTTTATCCAATTTTGGGAGGTCACATTGACCTAATTGTCATTTCGGACTTGCTGTAGATGGTGCGAAGTGTCGATATGACCATCCCTTCCAGAGAAGTGCTGATAACGAGATCTACAATCGGCCACACGTATCATCATCTTACGAGTTATGTGTTAATTATTCAAGTGTCTTTTATTGGAAGCATCTCGTTTTTTTCCAGCAACCTTTGTGAAAAAGTAGGGCTACTTTTTAAGAATTAAGAGGGGGAATAGGGTACAATGTACATTTATGATGAAATTTCTTCTCAAATTTGTGTACATTACTAAAGCAAATAAAACCTTTATTTGAGTTCCATTTTTAAATTTGGAGCAAACGCACACTCACATACCAGGCATTTCCATGGTGCGAGTTACATCTGTTTTCTTAAGCACCCAGCTCTACGACAGAAAGGCCATATTTGATTTTTGTATTCATCGATCTGAGCATTTTTAACTTGCTAGCATATTATAAAGCTGACAAATGTACACATTTTATTTATTGCATTAACATGAAATTCTTAATTATAACGACCTTTCAAGCAAACTTGAGAGAACACAAGGCTAAATATAGTGTAGCTTCTATTACGATCTAAATTAATTGCATTGTGTGAATTTTATTGGGAAATAAAAATGAAAATGCACAAACATTTTCTAAGCATTTTATCTTCATTTTTGGGAATAAATACTACAGCATGAAAGTGAACATTGGTGCATTTCTTAGAAAAAGAAGAGAATTATCTTTTAGAAGTAAGCTGTTACTATGGTAAAAAAAATTTTTACAGTGAACTAATTTCATTATTATTATTATTATTATTACTCGTTAACAATAGGATACAATACAGAAAGTTCACAGATTATGCTGCCTTCTACAACTCGTATGCAAATAGGCTGGACTAATAATCTAAGAGCAGATAATCCATCATCAGTATATATGATGAAACTGCAGTATGGTAGGGCCTGCAAATGAATACGAGCTTTTACAAAAGTCATCTAGATAATAGTTTAAATTATCTCAGTCGGTCAATATGCACGTCATGCAAAACCCGTGAACAATTGCAAAAGTTCTTCAAGTTCAGTACATTGTTAAGTTTGCCCTCCCGTATGAACGTTTTAAACTATGACCATTTTGGTTTCAGGTCACTTGATAAGCAAACGCGTTATTTAATATAACTTAAAAGTTTACAAAAACGTATCGTATTGATAAAATATATTTTTTTTATGGTTTAACGCCAATTTTCAGCACAATATAGGCTATACATGGCTGCCATTATTATTGGTGGAGGAAGAACCCGAAGAAACCCCTGGAAAGAACCACCGACCCACGAGAAACTACTGGCAAGCAAGAACCCGGAGAAACCCCTGGAAAGAACCACCGACCCACGAGAAACTACTGGCAAGCTTTTTCACGTAACTACATTTGCCGAATCTTAGACTCGAACACACGCAGACAGAGGTGAGATGGCGGTGGTCCGTAGCGGACAGCGCTTTAGACCACTCGGCCACTCGGGGCCCGCATGATAAAATATATTAAAAGCTTTAAAACATCAGGCAGATGTCTTTCATTTTGAAGAAGAAAAAAACCTACCCTATTTAATCAAAGCACTAATGCCAATGGAATAATGAATTTTTTTTGCATAGTCATCTGTCAGTCTTCCTCTCTCCGTATCAATGTCGTCCTTTTATGCACTTTTCTAATGCTTCTTGCTTTCTGCAGGTTTTAGTTTGCCACTTTCACAACTCGTCGATATCCTTAAACTTCTTTGTTCATGATAGAAGACGTCAGTCTTTCATTGGCTTTTGCCAAGAAGTGGGTAGCCTTCTGATGCTCTTCTTTAAAGGTTTCATGACTTTTGTCCAGTTCTGAATCTGTTTTCAAATAATTATCTCTTTCTTCGATTTGTTTTTCTTGTTACTTCCAAGTTGCTGCCTGATTTTGATTTTGTTTCTTCAGTTCTATTTTGACGTTTCTTCCTCAACGTGAGTTTTTGCATCTACTGTGTGGTTTCCAAATATTACAAAGTAAGTTCCGAGTTAATGAAATATCTGTCATATTTTCCTTTTACATTATGACATTTGTGAAAAATCTTAGACTATGTACTCTTCTGGTGTTTTTTGTCTTCTTATCCTTCTATTGTTTTGAAAAGCTTCGTTCAACATCTCCATTTTCATGAACCAAACAGAAAGCTGATTTCACAAATTTTCGAAGAGAGAATAAATAAGGATTCTGGCCGAACTTCTAATCTGCACAACTTTGTTCTAATAATGGTCAGCTGTCTTAAGCTCTTGATTATCATTGTATACATTCTTTCGAATCTCCCCGGGCATCTAGGTGCGACTTCATACTGCAAAGAATGTCTCGTTTTCAATACTTTCAGACATGAAGATTTCTTTTAAAACTGTCACTTCATTCCGCAAAGAATATCTCGTTTTCAATACTTTCGGACAAGATTTCATTTAAATTGCCATTTCATACTGCAAGGAATATCTCGTTTTCAAAACTTTCGGACAAGAAGATTTCATTTAAATTGCCACATCATACTGCAAAGAATATCTCGTTTTCAATACTTTCGGACACGAAGATTTCATTTAAATTGCCACTACATACTGCAAAGAATGTCTCGTTTCAATACTTTCGGACAAGAAGATTTCATTTAAATTGCCAATTCGTACTGCAAAGAATGTCTCGTTTTCTATACTTTCGGACAAGATTTCATTTAAGCAGTGTTCTGCTTCCGATTGAGATTGGTTTATGTCTTCTCAAAATCCACGCTCAGAAACAGAAACACTTCCCCATTCAAATTATGAACGACAGTAACATATATTTACTTGAGCAAGAATTTCTTCAGCAGCTTGCCAGACTCCACGAATGAAAAATTCTAGTTGTTAAAACGGGGACAAAAATGTGAGCCACACTAATCAGCAATACATCTGAATATGGGTTTCCACATTTTTTTAAAAATTGACTATTTTGTACTTTTCACTCTTCAAAGTGTTTTCAGCGCTGTCTTCCATCTAAATCTTTCAAAATGTATATACACATCATACCACTATTCTTAAAGTTATATAAAAAAAGTGATCCACCTGCAACGAATATGCCTGCTGAAGAGATAATCATCCAAATCCTATTTCAGGAGCATTCATGTAATCTTCCCTGACTGATGCGTAATTTCAACCAGTCCAACTAATTTAGGCACGACAAATTTTTAAGATTTGCTTAATCTCACTTTTGCAGTCTCTTTCTGCTCCTGTCATTATGCACGACTTACTTGCTGTTCAAGTTCAGTTTGTCAACTGAACTGAATTGCTGCTCAGGTCATGTTTTCAAACTGAATTGATTTGCTACAAACAAAACAACCTGCGGAATGATCCCCTAGTGTTAGACATCACTATAAACTATCACTGCAGACATCGTAGCGATATTTTTAAAGCTACATTAACGATCCTAATCACAGATATACACTTTTAATAATGTTGCACTTTCAGCATTTACATCGCAGTGCATATTCCCTCGGATTCCTTCTTTGGGAAATAGTTCCAAAATTGATTGAGGTTGTCTTCCTCTCAAACTGTACGTGTCATTTCACATAAAATTGTATAGTAATGGGATCTGCAAAGAGGAATTTCATTGGTACTGGAGAGCAAATCTTTCCATTTGCTAAAAACGGAGAAAATATGAGGCAAAATATAATTCTCTCGTGGTTAGCAAAAGCAAGTTTTATATCGTTGCATGTTTTAAAAAGTAGGGATAGCATAATCGTCTTGAAAATAAATATAACGAAAACAGCGTCAAACAAACGAGTAGAAAAACGAGGAAACAGCATGGCCAATGGAAGACTGTGCCTCATGTGAATATGATCACCTCAGTTCAGAAAAGGAGCTATAACATGGTTTTCAAGACGGAAACCATGTGGGCCGTAATATAGACATAGCCGGAACCCTTTTCCTTTTGGACCAACTACACCTAGAAGAAAAAAAAGTATTTTTTAGTGAAATGACCATGTCACTACAACTATTTGTTCCCAAAAATAAAGAAACCAGCAATAATACGACTCTATATGGTCATAAAACTAGAGGTCTAATTAGTACAATTTCATTCTGGATGTTTGAAGTTTTACTGCACAGCAGTGCAAGTAGGTTCTTTAGTGCAGTGGCAACTGCAGTTAAGCACTTGGCCTATGGACACACCATGGCTGCAAACCTGAGCTGGTCCGATGTAATTATTCACAAAAGTACTTTTTCAAAGGCGATTCCGGCTTTCTATAAGCACCGGGACGATGCAGCCCCTTTTCTAATGATGAATCAACTTCACTTCCGGAATAAGTTTGATGAAAATTTAACTTTACCCAAATCTTCTTGATTTGAAGTCTCACACCAAATTTGATATGATCGCATTAAGTCCTTCTAAAGTTTCCAAACACAACAAAATTTGTGACGTGATCTGACATGGGAAATACATGTCACCTACGTAGTTATGGTGAAAGTATTGAAGGAACAAAAAAAAATCTAAACACATGTCCCCCAAATAAACTTGTGTGCTACCGTCCGAAAAAGAAACCACAAAAAAACCCAATGAACAGGAATTTAAAATCAGACCATTTCTTTTTTTGTTAAATTCAGTGTTGATACCACTTTGAGAACATTTCAAAATTCACTAGGATACAAGATTAATACCATTTTCATCTACGATGCGTAGATTTTCAAGATGCTTCATGGATTTCCGTGGTGGCAACCATAGACGTCAGATTAGCACCATCTTTTATTTAGTACACCAATCCCTTAGTAACTCGCAAACACACTTGTCAGGAGTGGATATTGTTTTTTAAACTTGAAAAAAAAATAAAAAAATTTGACGCCATTTCATAAATGTTAAAAAAAATCGAGATCAAACTTTGTAAAATCTTATAATTTAGTTTCAGTACTATCAAATATTCGATTTCCCCTGGCATTTGAAAGCGAAAAAGGCTAATCTATCATCACAGCAGATTTTATCACAATCTTGCGCATTTGTTGGATCATTACACTCAGTTAAAAGCACACATATTTTGCGTTATCTTGTTAATTACATCTTTTTTAATCAAATCAAAGGGAGTAGAATTTAAAAAAAGGACATGCAAATCCTACCCTGCCTGCAACACTTCGTGTCAGCCATGTCAGTTCAGCTTTTTTTTTTTTACCAATTAAACAATTATAAATACATTTAAACTACCTTAAATTGGTCCACTCATTCATAATTGTGATCGGAGATAGCAAAGCAACCAAGTCGAATGGTAAACAAATTGTTTTCTTTCAGAGATGGTTCATCATGGAGAAGCAAGAGTCTGTAATGACTATAATTTCTGAAAGAGCACTCAGCAATTCCTGAAGGATCGGAAGTTTCACCTTTTATTCGTTGTAACAAAACGTAATTACTAACAATTTAAAAAATAAAATTTCATGTAGATGGTTTCATGAAATAAATTCTCCACACAGCCTTTAATAACAACTTGTCGTTAATCAATAAAAAGCAGTGACATAATATACAATAATTTTGTACAGTGATTGTTGAAATCTCTACTACAATATTTCAAAGATTTAGTAACTTGAAAATAAAGGTAAGCGATTAACTTCATTACAAAAACCTCCTTATAGACATTATTTCCAATGCAATTTTAAAACGAGTAGTGAACCAATAATAGCACCGTTACACCCCACCCACCACCAGTGTACAGCATCCGCAGCATGTTTTTTATTATTTAAAACAATGTCCTCGGTATCTTGCATCCACACTTGCAATGCAGCCTTTTTTCTTTGGGATCCTCATTATGCATGATATTGAAATGAGTACCAAATAAATTCTGGTGAACAAGTGCAATAAAGACTTTCCATCTCAGAATAGCAACAGATGGCCACTGTGCCAGCCATACTGTATATCAGCTGCACCAATTTTATTACGACGAAGTAGACACGAGATTTCCAGTGAAGCCTCCATTCTGATGCAACTTTCCATTCAGAAGGAGCAGCGATAAAAATAATTTTAAAAGCACTGCTTAGCAGGTCATATTTGCTGTCATCTTCAACCAACTGAAGGATTGACATGAAACTGGCCAAATTCACCCAAGGACTAGTTGGTATTAAATGACATCAAACCGGCACCATGTTCATTAACTGGACATCGCAAAACAATGTAGTGAAAGATCCATGCTGATATGACCATTCGAAACAAATCTGAAGATATCTGCTCTGACTTACACACTGAATATTTGTACATCACTATTTTCATTCAGCACCAACTAGACTGGAATAAACGTGTGCATTAAGTTGCATGGCAATCATCCAAGTAATTTAGAATAGCAATAACAAACACCTGCTAACTGACAGACGGTCACTGGATTATATACAACAGGTTATGTGACATGTGCTTCATGTTTAAAACCAGTCGAGCTTATTTAGAAAAAAAAAACTTCACCCTTCTGTAAAGAACTATTGCACAATTGTGAACTAAAGTATTTTCTGGGACATAAGAAATCGGGAATACACTTTTGAACACAGCAATCCAAGAATGATTATTTATGTATACTATTTGGAAAGCAGAAATGGGCACACACTGCAAAATAATCTCGAAATTTTATTTTATTGACAAATGTATCATCCATTACTGTTGTTAATTTACATATAAAAACCAACATTAAAGATTCTATAACATTTGAAACCACAAATAACACTACAGACGTGAACTGTACTACAACTGTAATTCGGAAGAGTTTTGTATGAAGTTCATCAGAACAGGAATTTTATATCCTCTTTACAAGACTTGGATATCAATATAAATTGACCACTTTCTGGATGAACAATATTGTGAAATAAACTGTTCCATTTTTCTTTGGCACTGAACACTATACGACTGGCAAAACAATTCAAAGAGAAAGATTGTTCATATTTGTTATCAACAGATGAAAACCAGAAAATCAAGTAAACCCTAAAAGAGCCATCTGATAGACAGTAAAAGGGGAGAGAAAGGGAAAGGTAATCAGGAATCTTAAATGAAACTGTTTCTTCCATTCTTTAATCTATTTAATTAATAGGTTTTGAAATCACCAAAGGTAGTCATGAGACATTCCAACATACCAAAGCTGGAGATAAAAAATATCTTCTTTAATGTTCAACTTGACTTGTTCAAAGATACCGTTGTGCAACACCAATTCATGCCATGGTCATCGATTTTGAATCAAATATTAAACTGGTCTCAGAAAATATCTACAGACCCACATGCCATGTTTGGTCAACCTGACATATTCTGAAGCAAAAAACATTTTTAGTGGTATAATCAATTGTATTCGAAACGTATATCCCACACATTGGGTTTGATAAAAATCATTCATACTAGCTCTAACATGCTCACAAGCAATTATAGCTTGAAAAATAAAACTGGAGTCTAGGCTAAATTGCTCTTGTTTTAACTGTCACCTTGTTACTGGAATGCAACTAAATATGGTACCTGTACAAGTCACCATGTTCACAAGATCTAACAAGTACATAAACGCAAGCAATAAGCCTTTACTGGGCTCCAAAGTCAAATATGTCTGGATTTTCAAACTTCATTTTAAAAAGCAAAGTCATGTTCGTTCTCATCTGCATCAGTTCAATATTGTAAGATGTAAGAAGTGATTTTGTTAAAATCGGTGCCAATGTCATCAAACAACCTGTTTTTCAAGATGGCCATTATGCTGCCATGTTTCTGTTTAGCAATGAGATTACATGTTCCAATAATCACATCGAGTTAAAATTCAACATGGCCATCTATTGAAGATAAGTTGTCACAAGACATTTCTCATGCACATCAAGGCTGCCATTTTCAAATTTAAATTATTTTAGCAGAGGACCAACTATTGCACACAAAATGTTTAGCTTTTTCTTGCTCCGTTTAAAAAAAAATTTCATTGGTCATCTGCTTAGGAAAAGTAGTTTTATTGCCATCATTTTGGAAGGTCACATTGGATGCCACCAATGATCAGCACAATTTTCATTTCAGACCAACCAGAGATCATACAAAGCAATTCAGTGAAAATTCCATGTTTTATAGCACCGTCTCTGTTCAAGATTAGTAGCAAACACAAGATTTTCAAATGGTTACCATGGAATCCAAACTATAGGTCAATTTTCTTTCAGGTCCCATATTATCTCTCAAGTAGTCTTGTAGTGAAAACCACTTGTTACTACATCATTTCTGGAGAAATAACATTAACATTAGTTTTATAATAGTTACCATCGCCATGAAATTCAGGTCTTGAATCTCCATTTACATTTGGGTTTTATTAGCAGCCAGCCACACCACTTTTGTTGCAGCAAATGAAGTAAAACACTTGTTCAAACGACATGTGTTGGTACATGAGTAGAGTTGGTTTAAACCATTTTTGCTTTCAAATCTTGAACACTCTCCTTTGAACCACAACAGCTTCCATTTAGAATCAACCATATACCATAAGACTTTTGGCGAAAATTCCCAATCTAGTATGATCATTAGATAAGTGAGAACAAGATTTTCATTGAGAAAAACGTGTAAAGTTTCATGGAAATTGTAAAAGTTATTTTTAGAGAAGCAATCATAACAAAGGTATGATAATAAATGGATGAATCATCACGGGCCATTACACAACTTCTTCTGGTCTATGTCCACAATTTAAAAAGTAGGAAATATAGTTAAAGAAAATATCACATTTTTACATTCAACATTTTATCAACTGTATTATATATAGTATAAAAATGAAGGTTTCTTTAAGCGTGTATGTGTGCTTATACAGACAACACCAAGTTGGACAAATTGATCAACAGCTTTACATAAAATATACTGAGCATTCAAAATGGTAAAGCGATGCGATTTTAAGACTTGCACTCCTCTGTCCAAAAAAGATATTTCAAGAATTCAAATAAAAACTTTTCTTTGTTTTTACATTCAAGGGTTCAAACCATCTGATTCTTGTGACAACAGTAGTAGTGCCAACAGATGGGTGGACATGGATGCAAGACAACAGGCCATCACGACAGCTCTACCATGACTTGGGGAGCCAAACCCTCACTTACCCCAGCAAATGCTCACAAAGACTGGACAATCTAAATTCCATATAAATGCTAATAAAGGTCTGGTCTGCTTATAAAAAGTACAACTAACAAGTAAGAACTGTAATAGCTTGTATGTAGTTCTTGACATTTTCTCTGACAGTTTTATCTAATCCAATTGCAAGTGATGATTACATTAATTTGGACAACTTTATCATCCTGAAGTTTCTGCCATTCTTTTGATTGACACCAGATGCAATTAAGTACCAATATATAGTTTTATAGCACAGGAATACAAGGATTTTCTGGTGCAGAGGTCACCAAAGTGATGTGCCTAAAGGTATAATTAGCTGACCCAAAATGATCCAATGGAAGCATTCTAACCTGTACTCTCTTGGTTCCAATTAAAACATGCAAACCACTAAGCAATCAAGGCTGCACACTGGACCTATTCTACATTCCTGAACCTACTGAGGGTCTGCAAAGACTCGAGGTTCAAGTTTAATAGTGTGATAACAAATGCCTGATGGTGGTATCCTCAAGGTACCATGATATTTACTTCTTAGTTCACTTGTTCAAATGGCACTAAGAATAAAACTTATTTATAAAACATGTAAATTTACAAAAGGAATATAAATTAAAATGCCAGGACAACATACAAGAGCTTTAAAGTAACATCACTTTAACCCTTTGAACCCGACAGGCCAGTTTACTGGCCTGTTGTAACGGTGTATATACCCGAAAGGCCGGTATACCGGCCTAGCTATCTACCGTCACAGCCCAGCAGGCCGGTATACCGGCCTGTGTTATGTTATTCGCTAGATTCCCTATAAAAGTGTCAAAATTTGCCTGGGAGGCTCGGGTTAGGGTGCCGAAATATGGGGGAGATTAGGGTTCAAAGGGTTAAACTGAAGTGTTCTTTTTTCTACAGATCTTCATAGGAATTTGCTGGGTGTGAAGTACAAATGATTTAAGCAGTAAATTATGAAACAAAAAGAGTCTCAATGACGTCTACGTTTGGTCAAGGCAATGTGCTTTTAAACTTAACATGATAAGTATAGACCATTATTAGACTCCATTAGATCTCATTTTCTTTATTACTCTTAGTACATGCCATCCACCAAGTTTGGTCAAGATCCTGCACTATAACAAAAGGTATTCTGCAAAAATAAGTTTCCCGTGTCATGATAACCTTGATCTTTGGCTTCTTTCCCATCCAGGGTGCAAGCCATCTTCAATTGTTTTTGACGGTAGAGAACTGAATTTTTTGTACAGAAACAATATTCTCCAGATAGATAGCTTAACAATAAACTTTTGAACCAAAAATTAATAGGGTCATCTACAAAGTTTGGTAAATGTAGATACTGGACAACTCTAATCACTGTAGAGAAGAAAACAAACTGGTGACAGAACACTGGATGGACCTCAAGTACAAGCCATCACAAAGTCTGGTAAATGTAGATACTGGACAAATCAAATCACTGAAGAGAAACAAAACTGGTGACAGAACACTGGATGACATTGTGCTCATATTCTTAACCTTAAGTCAGGCATATAACAAGACATGTGAGCTTGACATGATCACAATGGCAATAAAGCCATATGAAATAATAAAGCATCTTGAATTGCAAAGTCTTTCCAGGGCAATGTCTTGATGTCATCATTCTGTAAGAAATTCAAGCACTTTTCAAAAACAAATTTAATTTGTAAGCACTAAACTACCAAGCTTGAACAAAATTGTCATCCTAATGAAGCTGAAAGAGAAGGTTTCCTGCACTTTTTTTTCTGTTTTTTTACAAAAGTTGCATTATTGATTTGACATAGTATGTTCTAACAAATTCATTCAAGATTAACTGAAATTGAACTAGTTGTTTTGGAGAAATCAACAGGTTGTAAATATGACCACTATGGGAGTTGGCGCAAAGGTAAACAGTTTAAGCACAACAAATACTTCTATGAAGTCCAATCCAACTAAACTCAGCAGTCAAGAAAGTTGAAAATTGGTCTTCCATTTATGTTTAAGGCAAGCTGCACGGTTATTAGGAAGCCATCCATGACATAGGAAAGAGCATGTAGAAAATATTTCAACATAGTTTAATCAAAATCAAGTCATTCTGCACAAGTGAAAAATATTTTTATTTCATTTTGGCTGCTATGGAAACCACACCAGTTCAACAAGAGCTACATGACAAAGATTAGTACAGCATGTCCAAGGGATTATCCAAACAGATTTGGCAACTTTCAAGAATAAAGGCCAGATGAAGGGCTGCACGATAAAAATTCACTTAGAATTATAGAAAAAATAAAAGTTGCATCATGTACTCTCAATTTTACTTGTTGGGCTTTTCTCATACTTGGGGAATCTGAATATATGTTAAAGATTCCCATATAAACAAGCACAATGCAGTTTTTTCTTCATTTTTGCATGAAAATACAAAAGTTTAACATTCTTAGTACTGTGTTAAAACATCAGACCTGCATGTATTAATGAACAATGTCGTATATTTTCTCCTCTACAAGAAACGGCATTGTGTAATTATTTTATTCCCCAGCTAAACATAAAAAGTCTTGCATTAGTAGCAATTTTTATTTCATTTAAACCCAGTTTCATTCTGAAGTCTGTTTACAACCATGTTCAATGGACAAACATACAGATCTCAAACGAAACGTGAATAGGCAGATTATATCAAACACTGTTTATGTTCAATATATGCTACTTGTTCTTGTTATTTTTTGGTCTGCTTTTAGGTACTTATTTGCAAACTGATACATGTACACATTCAATTCACAACTGTGAACACAAAAACATTCCAGAAATGTTATGCTCTGGGACTTTTATAACTGGTAAATACAAGGTCTCACTGCATAACATTTATAATTACTAAATGAAATTATACTGTAAATGAGATCATTAAATGAAATGGACAAACCTTACTGTTGCAAAAACTAACCAACAAGAGAGTAGCATAAACAGTACATTATATATCCAACCCGAATTTAATACTAAGCTACATTAGCACAATTAGGATTCAACATACTCCGGAGATTTTTGACCAGCACTTAACAGATTTTAAAGTTATTTATCTAATTTACATGACCTTGACCGTTGATCAATCAATTTACCAGGCATCTTCCACTGCAGTACATAGTTTAGAACTGAAGTTATCCATCACAAAACATTTTTATTCTTTCTGTGACCTCAGAGACCTTGTACTCAAATGGCTCAATTCCACCCCAAGTGCAAGCCATCCATGAATGTACACAGGAAACTAATTGTTTTACAAAGCAGAATCCATTTTCCAAGCAATCACCCCAATGTCTGGCTTACTGAACCCCAGAATAAATAGGCTTCTACCTTATGGTCATCTGGTGTGGAAACAATGTTCCTTCTGTCAGTTGTTACTATCCTTGTCCTTTAGACTCCCAAAACAATACATTTCTTCCTTAACCTAAATGCAAGCTATTTACAAAGTTTGGCAATGGTTGATGGTGGAGGATACTACTTGTGCAGAAAGGAATCAAGGAAAAGACAGATGGGTGAAATGTCATAACATGATCCACTCCGCTTAAGGAGTGCATTATAAAGGAATTGTTCAAGTATCAAAGGCATAAACAAGTTTGTAAATTACAATCTCTCTGCTACAACACATTAAAAAACTGCCATTTGTGTGCTAAATGCAGTAATACTTATTTATAAATGATGCTAATAAATACAAAACTCGATCAACTCTAAACGAAATAATTGCTATGATACAAATATATATTATATAAACTTTACATGAACAGTTTGGGACAATATTGGTCATACAAGTATCACTGTGCTTTTCAGAAGTTCACTTGCATCATTTAGCACCTTGCATCTCATGATTTCCTCTCATTTTTTCCCCCATCTTGAAAGGGAAACAAATTATAATCCAATATTATCAACATCTTTCAAGAGAATATGGAGAGAGATAAGTGTACTGTAACCATGCAACCACACTCATGCACTGCACTTTTTCAATTTATTCCTGAAAATAATGCTACAACTACATGTTTATTTTGCTTTTATTCATGAAAAACTAATACCTCAAAATCAATTAAGTATAGATTTACACTTATAAAGGCAAAAATATACCATGTCAGCTTGAACTGGAAACAGGATTCAGAAGTATTAGTTACACTGCACAAAAGATAAAATTCTTTCTAAATTTCAAGACATTATCACAGGTCTTAAATTCAAAGCGGCACACAATTTTGTACATTTATAAGAGGGTTGGAAAGGAATCCACAACTAGTAAAAGAATTTGTGATGGATACTTTTAACTGATTATGGGAATGTAGTGATGTATAAATTACCCATCATTTTTTTATAGACAAAATGAGAAAGAAATTGTTAGAGTACTTAAATATTATATAGCTTTGTACACAATTTACTGCACAATATAAAAAACTTCAGAAGTTTTAGTCATAATGGAAATTTCTCAAAACTTTTCTTTTTCCATTTATATCAAATTATCAATACATACATTAAACTTACAGCTTTAGATAAGCAGCATATTTGACGCAACTAAAACGTGTCTGGGAATTGGTGAACATGTTCAAATTAAAAATAACAATTTCATCTAAGAATTTAACCCCAATTGATCCCAATATGACACCATTATGCTTAGGACTTTGTCTTGGAGCATACATAAAATACCCTCACCCACCCAGTTTTAAAATTCATGTCTTGAGCTCTGTATTTATCTTTATATTTTCATTACTTCCTTAATCTCTCTTCAGGTTTTTTCAGTATATTTAAAATTCAAGATGAATTCCTGCCACTGCAGGATAATTTGCAGAAAAATGAATACAATAATGACCAGAGAAGTTGAAAGAAATGCAAATATGTTAAATGTTCACTACCAATATAATATCTATTCCTTGCAAGTTGAATTAAATCAACTGAAAACAACTCTGTCGGATAACATTTTCCAAGCTTTATTTTCTCTCCCTTCCCTTTAAATTAGATTCAACATAATTAAATCAGCCAACCATATCAATAAAAGTAAAATGTTAGGTATTTGTACAGGATCTGCACAAGCCAAAATGGCACAACTGAACAAAATATACCAGAAAAACTGATGTACCAAATAAAAACAAGTAACGTTATGTGACACCAAATCAATTATTGATGTTGTCAATAAATACAAAATGTTGCAGAAGGATTATAGCTGATTAGAATGATCTATGATTTTAATAATAATAGTCATGTGTAGTGAATGATGATCCTGATGGAACTTACAACATTTGTTTTAAATACCCCCACTCCGAAATAAAATATAATTAAATAAAGGCCATCATCACACTGGGTGTTTTCAACCTTTAGTAACACAGGTTATGAATGTATCAATAAAAGTTTTATTAATACAAGGGTAATGCAACTGCATGACATAATAAGCAAAACAAATTAATTTCCAACATTAATTTTATCTTAATAATAATAATCCTTATTACCATAATAATTGGAGAAAAGCACCCTTTATAGCTTCTCAGTAAAATGATATATAGAGCAAGAAAATTTCCAACATTCCAGCAAGTTTTAACTGCAGCATTCAACTTTCTGCAAGCCAATGAAAATGTGAATACCATTTAATTTTTTTGTATTAAAATGCCAACTACCTGGTCAAACAAAATTTAAAATTAAAAAATGTTTCCCGTGAATTACATAGATGAAAGACAAATTTATAGTTATCTAGGACTTGTGCTATTCATAAATACTGAAGATGGTTTTATCCACCCCTTGTGATGACTGTAAGTATAAATGTAGAAAACAGGCAATTCTGTAATACATCTTTTTCCTCTTAAACAGATGCCAAGTATATCTGCAGAGGATATATATTATATTCATCCAACGCAAACCAAAAAAAGAGATCTGTTCTGAGCAAAAATCTCAATTAACAGAATTAAATTTTTGTTTCACTATTTACACAAAGGAATTGACTGTATTGGTGCAGTTAGATCTTCATCCAGGAATCATGATCACATGCTTACAATCCATGCAGTCTTTTGTAGATCCAACCTCTTGCAAAATACAAAACCAGTTTATTCAATGATGTTCATGTCACAGTCAAAGAAACCCCTAGTCCTTTCCTGTGGTTGTTCTTTAAATCTGGCTGGAGAAAAGATGATGAAAAACTCACAAATTCTGTCAAGAGGTTCTGGATCTATTCAGTTTAAATAACATGAAAATTAGAAAGATCTTCATAAATAAAGAGTAGTAATTAAATCGTCTGCATTGATTGGATGAAGCAACACAAGAAATGGTGGTATCAAAAGTAATGTAAGCTGTTATTTCCTATAGTTGTCTGTCCAGAATTGCATATTTTCATTCACTAAGCAACAAATGTCTCCTGTCAGCATCTTGGCCCAGTTATTCATCCACGGTTAAGCCCACCTCGGTTTTCTCCTCGGACTCCAGCTGGTGGCCCACCAGTTCTGGTGCCTCCTCCACCCCCACGACCCCCACCACGGCTAAATCCACCTCCACCACCACCACTTCCTGAACGAGGTGGTGGACCACGGCCGAGTCCAAGACGACCATCACCAGCTCTGGGCTTCTTTTCTTCTACATTTAATCTATGTTCACCATTGTATTTTATAGGCTGAAAGAAAAAGAAAAAATGCGTATCAAGTGTTAATCAGCTCATATGTTGAAATTCAGTAACAATTAAGACAGTTCCTGCATGGAAACAAGCACGTAGGTATCTGACAGTCAAATAATGCAGAATGCCAACATGAAACTCTGTCAGGATCTTGTGAAAATAAAGTTACATTCCTGATTTGGTCAAAAACCCAATAATAATAATAATAATAATAATAATAATAATAATAATAATAATAATAATAATAATAATAATAAATGGAAGTTTCTATGTGGAAACTAATTTGGGTTGGCCAGACAATCAGGGGCTAAAACAGAAATGACGATGCAGAAGCCAACTATCAAACTTTAAACCAAGATCTCACCAATCTTAAGTAGGGTATCAAATTACATGAAATCAATAATCAAAGGATTTATTATGCAAGAAATTCAGTGGGTCTATTAAGCAGGGTCTCACAGAAATTATGTAGAAGGCTGACAACATCAAAATTATTCTACCAGTAGTTGGTGCCATATCAAAAATGTTCCATGCATGTATGAGCACTATTGTCCCTCGCAGTAACTGACAATAAATTTTCACAAAAAAAAAACATCAATTAAATGCAACTGTTCGACATACTTACAACTTTTCTAACCTAAAAATACAATCACCCAATACATGGGAGTAAAATACATGAAATGTGACGGTACATACGTACAGATGTAAATCAGAAATGTGTTATCACTTACTTTCATATTAAGGATCTTGTGTACTGGGTCTGGGCTAACAAAAACAACAAATCCAAAATTCTGCAAAAGAAAATGTCATAATGAACACTACAAACTAAACAACTTGCTATAGTAATGGATTACTGTATGGTTAAAAAATTCTGGATAAACATCCAACAACAGTTTGTAGATATGTGTCATTTCGTAAAACTTTTCTTGCCATCTGCTGAACACCTATAAGACGCCACATTTTGCCTATAAGGCGAGAATTGTGCCTTGTTTTGAAATACGACATGTTACAATATAGCTGACGCGAATTATTTAAAGTAAGAAAAGGTATGGCACAGTGTCCTATATATAAGAAAGTCCGAGCAAGAAACACATTTCAAAACACGAGCATCTGCCACCCCCACCCCCATTAAATGGCCTCTCCCTAATGAAGTCTTGAGTTCAGCGGATGTTCTGCGAGATCAAAGCAGTGGTTATTGTAACACTGTTATAAAATATTCACATCAAAAGAGTAAACAAGCGCTGACGTTCATAAACAAAACTTACTAGCCATTCGGACTAATAACATTATGATAGTTACTAGTCCGACAGGAAATCTACTAGCCTCGGGCTAGCGGACTACAGCTAATTTGGAGCCCTGAGTTAGTGGTTAGTTTCGTAAAGGGGACTGACTAGATGTAATGTCTTCCCTATGAAAAAACTCCCACAACACCTATCATGAAACTGATGGTACCCACACCTCCCAAAGGAAAAACAGGATACATGGATATTTTATGGGGTAGTGTTCTGGCAACCAAATCTGTGGTAAGCAATGGTAAAATGTGTGTGAATTATCACACAATATATTAAATTCATGATATTGAATAAATTCATTAACAGCAACTTAAGATTAAATATTATTCCATTCAAAATCTGGGGCATCGAGTAGCCAAGTGATCTATAGCACTAGCCTTAACAGGTCACTTGCATGTCGCACTAACTTGTCTCGTCTTGACCAACATGGGTTAAGTGAGAAGGCTTGCCAGTAGTCAGTGGTACTTCACTGGTTCATACCCCATCAAATGTACTGGCCACTATAGCACGTGCTGACAAAAGAAGAACACTAAAAACCACAAAAACAAACTTTACATTCATAACCCAACATTTGGAAACAGAACTGATATTTAAAAAAATTGTATAAACTCTGTATGTTTGTGTGTATATATACCTGAACAACAACAGCACTGCCAACAGTACCCTGGCTGTCCACCTGTCGAATTATGGCATGGCAGTCACGTAAATTCAGAGACATAGGCTTCTTATGAACTTCCTGTTTAACAAAAATAAACATTAAATATACACTAGCAGAGTAAAACCATTCAGCCAATTTGGTCATACATGAAATGTTTGAGTAAAAATCTGGGCACCGCTTTAAAGATAACTTAACTTTAATTGTGAAAGGCTATCCAAATATTGGATTGAATTAGTGGTGTCGCTGGGGGGGGGGGGGGGGGCGTGGGTGCGGACCGCACCGGGTGACACCATCTCAGAGAGGTGAGACCAAAATAAAAAATTGCAAATTTTACAGGGCACACACTGCTCGGTCTAGCCGGATTTCATAAGCGGATAACCATTTAAATACATGACTAACAGGCACAGGATGCCACCATGCAGTCTGCAGAGCGTCTGGTGCTTATTTGGAAAAGAAGAAATCCATGGTGGAAGTCTGGAGGGGTGACACCATGAGTTTAACGCTCTGGGTGACACCAACCCTAGCAACGCCGCTGGATTGAATCTCAATTTATTTCAGTAAATGCTATTTAAAGCAGTTTGTAAAAAAAGTTTATATTTTTTTCTTATTTGTGATCATCAATGGCAAATCTTATTACAAAATTCAATATGGGAAAAATCATTTTTGACAAAATGCTATCACAGGTCTATATATTCCATGGATGCCCCTGCCATATTTATGCCAGTAAACATTCATAATCTAACAGTAACTTGATATAAAGACACGAAGCCCTTCTACATTTTGGAATCTCGGTTCTTAGTTGTATTCAAGGTACACCTATGGGGTGGGGGTGTTAACATAATCATAATCATAAATATGATGACATTTCGCAGCACCTTTTGTTACAATTCAATACATTAATTAGTAAGCAGACTTCTGGGTCAATGATTATTTCAAAGTTAATAGAAACCCAGAAAAACTGAATGCTACATTGTTAATTTCGATATTAATTTAATGATTAATAATACGTTAAAGGTTAAGCCAGTAATTTTAAAATAGCTAATAAGCTTGGATTTGGAATGATATTGGGGATTATTCATCTGCCAAGTTCTGGCCAATGGAATGAATCCTTCATGATTGGGCACGTTTGTGAATAGGAAAGTGGCATCGGTAAATTTGGTAACTTGCTGAGAATTTTAGTTTAAAATCTGTAATTGGGGGTGGGAGCCAAATAGTTTTAACAAATGGTAAGTTCTTCTATGAAAATTGTGGGCCTTTTTAAAAGTAGAATTATATCCAAAAGGCATTAGCCAGGCAAGCTTTAAAAAAAGTCAAACTTTGCAAGAAAAAGTTACCGCTTGTCCCATGACAGGGGGCTGCTCTTCACCTGGCTTCTCGACACCGCCATGCACAAAACTGGAGTTGTTACTGTAGAATCTGTTGGAGAAAATAAATTTTAATTTAATCGCAACTGCATTAAGAAATTCACCTATGCGTTTTGCTTGATATGTGCACAAGTCAGGTTGAAAAAGTGTGAAAGATTTTAGATAAACATCAACTTGCATACAGAATAAGAACGTCATTGAAATATAAAAAATTTAACCGAGTGCTCTAAGGAAGCGACATAATCGTCCAAAAAGAATTTCCATGAATTTAAAAAAACATTTCGTCATTTAACCACTGAGTGTTGATATCATGTTATTTTGTGACACTATTGCAACCATACTGGCGACAGGATCAGCACCATTTTCATGCAGGACAAACCAGACACCATTGAATGTCTACTATTAAAAACGAAGTTGATGTAGCCATCCAATTCTGGAAAATTACATGATCATCAATTCTGGAGATGTAAAAGATATAATAAGATATTTAAGCCACTATGGTCACCATATTAGATGTCAGGTCAGAATTCTTTCATAAATGACAATCTCGACAACATAACAGTAGGTTCCTGCAGACTTGAACAAATTCGACGACTTTTCCAGGGTCAGTACACAAAACTCAAAGACCATTCATCTTACACTGCAAAGTAAATTAATCTTCGTGTTTGCAACAAGATATTTTCATCAGTGCTCGATTGTCGCATATTCCAGGACTCTTCCAAAACTTTCCAAGGTTTTGAGAAATTTGTAAATTTTTTAAATGCCCTCCCCTTTAAAAAAAATATTTTAAAAAATATTCCACTACTTTTTTAGGATACAGGGTCCCCCAGACACCCTAAAACTTGTGTTGACCGTAATGGTCTTTTAGGGTATCATCATTTAGAATAAACTGGAATAAATGTGTTTAATTACGTGGTGATTCTCCATGTACACCCCACTAATATGGTGGTTTGGGTCCATCAAAAAAGAAGAAAATAAGTGGGTGCAATCAATGTCATTCATTGTTAGTTACTATCTTAAATCAATGCACAATATCAACAAGTTCCATGTACTTAAAAAAGTTCATATATGTACTGTCAGATTTGAATTTTTTCACATAGCTTTAACAATTATTCAGTTATATTGCTATGATGTCTGCCGAGCAGTCCTAATACTAACCTCTTAATGCTGAGCACCTTTTGTCTTCAACAAGGTAAAAATAACAACTTGCGACCTTGGAAAAGCCCACCACGATCCCAGAGTATCCTGCGAATATGTAAATGATCTGAAGCCAGGATACAGTTGATCCATAAACTTATTTCATTGGGCATTTTTAAAAGGTTTCTCAAGAGGCATTGATAATCTAATGTTTTCTTGAGGGCCAATATTTTTTCTTCACATTTCCCATTACAAAGGCTTAAAAAGTGGCTGGTAGGCAGGTTTTCTTTTTTTTTTATAAATGACATTTTATGAAAATTTCAATGATTAGTAAATAGGTCTTAAGGAACTTCAAGTAATGGATAAAAATTGGCTTAATTAGCTGGACAAATCTCAGCAGAGGCGTAGCGGGGGGGAGGGGGGGAACATATGTCCCCGGGCGCCAAGGTACAGGGGCGCCAAAATGAGGCTTGCAACGTTACATTATAATAAGAAAAAAAGGGTAATAAATCAGTCACAAGATCGCTGGGGCGCCAATTTTATAGTTCGTCCCCGGGCGCAAAATATCATCGCTACGCCTCTGAATCTCAGGGATATTTCAAACCGGGGGGGGGGGGGAGGCAAAAGTGAGAGGATTCGTAATAAACAGGTACTTATGTTTGGGGGACCTAAAATGGTAGGTAAACGGATTTATACATTCGGTCAAGAAGCTTTTTATTAAAGGCCACAACATTGCTTGCTCGACTTGTGAACACTAAATCTCGAAGCTAATTGCAATTGAACACTCGACTTAATCTTGCATGAGGCTTCTCATTTCCGAGTCCTGCTATCTGTTGTAAATATTACTCAACAGCTTGACCTCTATTTGTTTAAAATAAACTAAAGCAAGAATAATTTGTAACTATCAACTAACTCATTTTTAAATAATGAAATGCACTGGTCAACAGACTGAATGATTACCGTCACCACCACAAAGCCATGTATGTGTTATGGCGCTTCTTGGGGCGGGGTTGGGGGATGGGATGGTGGTGTAGTTTTAGATGACATTGCACTATTGATTGTAACATCCTTTAGTAGTGGGATTAACATCGATTTTTGTAATTACCGTGATTGATTATAAATTTGGATTTAATTTCTTTCCTTGGAACAAAAGAATTATGCAGAATGTATTGAAGAAAAACTGCAATGACTTGCTAGCTTTTATTGTTCATAGCTCAGTCAAGTTAAAATAACAGTAGTAGCAGCAGAGGGAGTCAACCCTACAACTTTTTCCGACAAAATTGATTGAGCCCTCAAAACGGAAAATAGAGCCTTCCTGCGAATCTCATATTTTAACAAAAAAAATAATAAGTCTCCATTTAGCATACGGAGACTTTGCAATTTTTCAATCATCCGGGTCGCGGCGGTGTTGTCATCGCCCCCTCTGCTGCTACAGGTTAACAAAAATCATTTATGATTTTCACAAGGGTTTTTGCGATTTCAACCAAATATTTGATCAAGTCCGATACGATATCGTGTTCGAGGACGAAAATCATTTATGAATTCACAAACAGACTAATCGCTAACACCTCGTCTTGTAGATCAATCAAATTATTTGACTGGTCAGTGAGTCGGAAATTAATTCTCGTCAGCGAATTATTATGGTATCACATATAGACAGGATTAATTGGGTTTTCAATAATTAGGAATCCTGGAGGAGCTGTTGGTGCGAACGAATAAAGAATATATCCTTGCTGAGCTTGATTTGATTGCTCTATATTAATTTGATAGCTTCCTTCAATTGCATCACATACTAAATTGAGCGCAATCACCGCTGAAATATTTACATTGTGCGGGGCAATATGCCTACCGCTGCCATCTGGGTCATTATTATATTTGAGGATAATTGAATCTTGTACTTGTAATACCTTGATAACATTTCTAACAGATTCTTTTAGTTCCTCAGCGTTATATCCGGGAAACTTGAAATTATGTAGATCGGCTTCTGTGATATTGTAACCGGTTAGGAATCGTTGTTTATTGTTGCTGTTGTCATTAATTATTGTTAAAATTCCATTGCAACGTGTTTTTGTTGGTAAATATGAATCTATCGGCGATTTTTACTTTTCTTATATCAGATAAATCATCTCGATATACGGGATTGATTTCATGATATGATTGTACGTCTGTGGTTAAGTCGGCGGTTCCGGGTGGTTTTTCAGGCCAACCTAACACTGTTCTTAACGAGCTGTTATAGATATCCACGGCATACTCAGGGGAATTTATTTCGATCGACGACGAGAGCGTCGGTTCATGAACTTTAATAGCTATGCTTGATTCTTTTCCAGTGCTTGATTCTTTTCCCGTGATTGATTTTATTCTACGCTGAATTTCAGCATCGATTTGCTCAATTTGGTACGACCCAGTTGGTAAAGAAATAACGTTCCAGTCTGGAGTACCAACGGGTTTATACTTATACGAGAACACCAGTGCGTTATTCGGTTGCTGACCGCCAAATGCAACCGATCTGATATTGGGCCAGCTATGATATACTCGTAATTTTGCCAGCGCGATCTCGCGCACTGGAATCGGAGAGGGGAAGTTCACACTAAATTACGGATTCGTTGATGTTATTGATATCCTGCTTGTTCGTATCGGAGTGGTATTACCCGCGATTCGTTGAAGTAGTTCGAGCGACATTATTGTTAACGCTGTCTTCAATTTCCAATTTCAACATCGCAGAGTTATACAACTGGGTCATCGTGGAAAATTCATCATCGGATATGAACGAATTATCTATCTACAGCGAGATCAACTCGGATAATTTCGAGTACGCGTCAAATACCACCCGGTACCGAGTTGTATAATCGGCGAGTTTTTTCTGAGAACACGATGATAACTTTTTTGTTATCGCGGTGGCGACTGCCGCGATTGTTGTTGCCGCGGAGATAGCGATTGGAACTGCAATTGGAGCCATCATGGTCACCGTCGACAAAATAACCCCGGCGCTGGCCATCACACCGGACACCGAGTACACGGTGATGTCGATGATTGTTACATTGCGACGATACTTTTTTATTTTTTCACGATAGCGCTCAGAAAGTGATTTCAAGTTCGCGGAAAATTCTTTCACGGTATCATATCGATATCGATGCGATTGTGATACCTCTGGGGATATTGATTTCATCGATGTCATTACTATTTTAAACCCGCTAGTGTTTTCAATTGTCCGCCATCGTTAAGGGGCCAGGGGCTGGCTAGGTGGAAGGGGAATTGCTGGCTTATACAAGAGTTTCAGTCGGAAAATTATCTACAAGTTCTAAACACCAGGTTATTTTTGATCTAATGGTGCAGCTATCAACCGCGACGAAGTTAAAGCCTTGTCAGCTATTCGCGATAATTAACGTCGCGGTGCCACCAGAGTAAGTTTTACCGTCCGCGATCATATTAAATTGATAGATAGAGATCCACGTTAGCCTATAGATACCATTGATCGCCGCTTCGACCCCCTCCCAGAGATTGATGGTAATTCTAGTATAAGTGTCTCTTGTCCAATCCATGATTCCATGTCTGGCCGTATACACGATATTTCTAATGCCTGTGTGTGGATGCGGAATCTTTATTTTTTCTTTTAGTTTAGAAATATCCGTGTAAATGTTAGAAAATTTCGTCGTGATATCTTGGGGTTTACTGCCCTCAAAGAACTTATTAACAATTTCGTTGATTAGCTTTTGTTCTTCAATAGCTTTTTTAACTTCAGCGAGGGTCGGGCCTGTCAGAGATGTGGTTTCAGACATAGATGTTCTCCCCAAGAAATTATTCACGATGTTATTAAGTATCATTTGTCTCAACATAAACATACTAATATCTTTGAGAGTCATCACAGATGTAACCGGGACACCAAAGAAATCATTAGTGACGTTGTTAATGTGAGTATGTTTTCTAATAAACTCGCTAATTTCAGCGAGAGTCATGCCTACCACAAGTGAGGTTCCAAAAAACTTACCAACAAAGTCGTTGGTGGGTTTTTGTACCCTTTCAAAATTTTCTTTTAGTTTAAGAATATCATTGTAAATATCGAGATAATTTGCCTTGATTTGGGCAGCCGTCATTACCTTCCCATTCTCCGTGTTAATAAAGAATGGAAACCAGAGCCCTTCTGATTTCAAGCTGTGTTTGGTCTTTAAAATAGCAGTCGATGTCAGAAAATTTTGTCGTGATATACTGGGGGTTACTGTCCTCAAAGAACTTATTCACAATTTCTCTGGTGGGCTTTTGTTCGTCAATAGCTTTTTTAATTTCAGCGAGGGTCGGGCCTGTCAGAGATGTGGTTTCAGATTCGCGTGTTTTTCCCATAAAATTATCCACGATGGTATTAAGTGTTGCTTGTCTCACCATAAACATATTAATATCTTTGAGAGTAGTCATCGTGGATGTAGTCGGGGCACCGAAGAAATTATTAGCGACGTGGGCATTGTGAGTATGCTTGCCAATAAACTCGCTAATTTCAGCGAGGGTCGGGCCTGTCAGAGATGTGGTTTCAGATTCACGTGTTCTCCCTAAAAAATTATCCACGATGGTATTAAGAGTTGCTTGTCTCACCATAAACATATTAATATCGTTGAGAGTCATCGTAGATGTAGCCGGGACGCCGAAGAAATTATTAGCGACATAGGCATTGTGAGTATGCCTGATAATAAACTCGCTAATTTCAGCGAGAATCGAGTCTGCCACAAGTGGGGATCCAAAAACCTTACCAACGACGTCGTTAGTGGGTTTTTGTACCTTTTCAAAATTTTCTATTAGTTTAGAAATATCGGTGTAAATATGGAGATAATTTGCCTTGATTTCGGCGGTCGTCATCATCCTCCCCTTCTCCGTGTTAAAAAAGAATAAATTCAGAAAGTCTTTGATTTCAGCGAGAGTCATGCCAACCACTAGCGGGGTTCCAAAGAATAAATTCAGAAGGTCTTTGATTTCAGCGAGAGTCATGCCAACCACAAGCGGGGTTCCAAAGAATTTATGTACGACATTTTTGCGAAAAGTATTATAACCTCGTATATAATCATCCAGATCACGGCCGTGGGCGGCAATCGCGTCGGTGATCGTAGACACAAGTGCGCCTGGTTTAAGTTGTCCGTCGCTGGAATACAGCGCAATAGAGTTTTCAGCGGCGCCGCGCTGCCGCATCAAAATTTCATCCGCGGCTATATTACAGGATTTCAATTTACCCTGGCGATCTTGAAATACAACTATTTCGTTCGGGTCAACACTTGCTAAATTCAACGTCTCAGCGATTTCATCTTTAATTATTTTTTTTACATCCTCGATAGAACCCGCAGATGTTTTCGCGGTGGGTTTCGACATTGACAGAGATCGTCCCCAAATATCAATCATTATTGTTAGCGCAACTTGTGTTTTCAATTTATTGGTTCTCTACAATTACCTTGTAATTTTCCACTCGTGTATTCATTTACAACCAGATGAGGTGGTTTCTGTGACGATGAAATCTCCGCGAGGACATTTAATACTTCACGGCCGCATATCGGTGAATCATTTAATTGTTGTGTTGGCAGCGTGAAATAAAAAATCGGAATTGATTGATTCTTTGAATTTATATACCACATAAACTCGCTTGGCGGAGCTAGCCCATATGAATCAAAATAGACAATCCCACGTGGATCAATCGCGTATGCAACCCAGTGAGTTCCCGATCCGTTACTGTTATCAAGATTGATGATACCGGTTTCAACGCGTTAAGGTTTTTTCGGCAACTGATCTTTCATAAAAAACCCTCTGAAGTTTTTTATCGCTAGTTTTTTAGCAGCATCAATTAAATCAAAATTGGATATGGGAAGAATTGGATTTTCAACTAATAAACCGTTCCTGGTATTCTCAGACCCCTTCCGCTGTACCATGAATACGGAGTTCCTGGTAGTCTTAAACCCTTTCCCTTTTTTATATCCTTTCCCAGTTGCCTTTTTCAACGCCATCCCTACCGCGGTACCAACGGCTCCCAACGCAGCTGTTTTCGCCACCGCTGGGGCAGCCGCTGCAATCAATGCTGGTATTGCAGCTAACAATGGAAATATACTACCTGATTTTATCATGTTGGCGACTGCGGCCTTTGAAAATACAATTTGAACCCCTCGCTGTTTCTTTAGCGCATCATTGAAATGTTTTATTTGAGGATCCGTTAATGATATTTTATGTGTACCGCCGGACATCTGCGCTGGTTTTAACGTTATTGTTGTTCCACATTCTTTAGCGGATTTTGATCGCAATTTCTTGACCTGACCATCAGTCATCTTGACACTAACAACACTATATGGCATTTTATTGTAAAACTATTTATGCTTTCAATTGATCTAATTGTGAATCGTTTACATATTTTCCACTGGTGCATCAATAAGTCTCATTCGTCCGCCAACCCCTTCGAACAACATTGATTTATCACTGAGAATGACAGCAACCGCTCTATAATTAGCAATAGCGCCACGAAGGACATTAGTTCTGAAGTGTATATTAACGACGGATTGCCTTGTTAAATCAAGATGCTGCAGCGAAAAGTAGTAGATCGGATACAAGGCCTTAAAATCATATTGCGTTTTTTGCAAACCAGTATCAACATTTTGATCACGGCCCATATATGACAGCATACGATGGTACACGCGCACAATATGGTTTTGACCGTAATTAAGTTGTATGTCTTCGGATGGTTCCTGCTGGCCATTTATTCTCAACGAGACGTCAGTAACTCCTAATTGATCAAATATCATATGACTGCGCAATTGTGATTTCACTCTTGTCATATCTTGCAACGCAATAAATATATGACGTGGTGCTGAAACGCCTTGTTGTGATGCCAAGTTCCATGTAAATGTACCATTGATATTTGATTGCTTAACATCTGTTGTTGTTGTTAGCCAACTTAGCAAAGATTTGCCACCCGCATCCATAAATGATAGTAGTCGCTGTTCTGTGGTAATTGATGGGGTCATTACTGGCATCTACAAGACCAATTTAGTTAAAACGACTTTACCAGCGTCAGCATCTGGATTTGCAAGATCCGCTGAAATTCTCCAGATTGCATCATCGTCACTACCCTTTCGCACGAGTACTACTGTATGCTTCGTTCCACAAATAACTTTTCGTACATTTCTGCAGAATCCAAATATATGATGCAACGGAATCGCACATGAAAACGATCTACGTTGTCCTGCCAACATTGATATTCGTGTTGCAGCTCCTAGATTGTACTGGGGATCAGTATTTATAATCATATTCTCGACATCAACAGCAGCAGTGCCAGCATTATTATTTGGTCGTCGTACAATAAATTGAGTGGATCCAGCAGTGTTTTTATTATCTTTTGCAAACATCATAGACGGACCTGCTGATCTTGTATAATCGTCAGAATATCTTGCTAACCCAATTATTGTTGTAGTCACATCAACATCACGTTCCATAGACTCAATCTCTTTTCCGTCAATGAGATATCTTGCACTCTCAAATAGCGACATGATACCATTATTGACTAAGCCGACATTGGCACCACCTGAATACGGTGCTGGTACAGCAGGAGTATCAGTAAGTTGTACAAGTTCTCCTTCTACTTCGATAAACGCTTCACACGGTAAAAAGTATTTACTGGTATCGTGGACTTGAAGTTCAACTCGCGATCGTAGGTCGGGTTGTATTGCATGATAGGAATAAAATTGATAATCGCGGACGGAATCGTCTTTACGCACTGGGGCTTCCATATCAAGCGCGGGATCAGCTGTTCGTTTAAAGATTTTATTAACATACTAGTGTTTTCAATTGTGAAAATCTTTGTCATCATCGTCATTTTCGTTTTCGTTTCAAACCACTTCCTGCTATCGCGTTCATGATATCGCTATCTGTTACCGGCGAAGCCGTCAATGGCGACGGAGTCACGGAAGCGGCCAACGACGCTAGTTTTTCTTCCACTGCGCTATTTATTGCTTTGCTGATTTTTGCAGGCATCACTGTCGTTGATGGCAGCACTGGTGGTTTCTTTCGCACCAATGATGTTATTTTATCTTTCGCGGCAGAAAATGCCTTTCCGGCAAGATTTTCAACAGCGCTGATTCCCTTATCACGAATAACATCAATGGCTTTCATTGATAATTGTTTAGCTAACGGCGCCACTTTTGGGGCTATTCTTGTAAATAACCCCGCGATGGTACTGCCGAGACCATCTCCGTACCACGCGCGGTAAACAGGCAATCGTGAGTTCACCACGTAGACGCTTACGGGTTTATCATGGTTGTAGTGTATAATCATCTTGTTATAAAACTATTAGTTTTTCAATTAGTGAATTGCGTAGCCGCCATTCGATCAATCACTAAAATTCATAGGATTTTCATCATAACTATGAGCGTCTCTGTGATTTTCAACTAATTCAGCAATGAGTTCTCGATATACATCAATGCCCATGATACCACCGGCAAATAATCGTCTACAGATATCAGCTACTTCATTAATTATTTCAACGGAGTTGTTTCCAGCTCGCTTTCCACCTATAAGTACTTCTAACCGTGATATATCCGAGAGAATATTACCAGGGCATGTCACGGTTGCGTTGAAATCCAAAGGATTTCCAATCGAATATCCTTTTCCGCTTGTTTTCTTAGAACCGGCTTCTGCTCCTATGTCTATTTCCTCCTTGATTGGATCCTCCGTATAACGTGGTGGTTGTGGACCGCCTTTAACCGCAGCTAGAAAGTTATTATAACGAAGGTGCTGAAACGCTCTGATTTTATCCCCGCCGTGTCTCACTAAATATATTTTTGATGCTCAAGTGGCTTTGCTTCTTATAAAATTTTTAAACTCGTCGCTTAAAAAATTCTCTCTTTTACCCTTTGGAAAATTTTCTCTAGCAAAATTAGCTAATTCGAAATCCATATGGTTTCCTCTAATTTCATTTAATGCTGCGACTGTAAATATACTTTCAGGTGAATAGTCTCTTCCTGCCGATGCACCTTCTTGTTCTTCTTCGCGTTCTTCAATTTCGCGTTGGGTTTTTATATCACTGGATAGCTGTTGTATCCTTGCGCGTGTTTGTCCGGTCTCTGCTGCTATCTTTTCAAGCGTATCAAGCAGCGGCGCCTTCGTTGCTCGTTCTCGTTCAGAAATATCTCCGTATATCGCTGCTTCAGTTAACTTTTTCACATCTTTGGTCGCACTTGTTATCGGAGTAAACAGTTGTTCACTTTACACAGAAATGTCAGTCTGCGCTTGCTGTCGTTGTTGAAGTTTCTCGCGAAGTCTGTCTCGAACCGGTATAAACTTTTTAATTGCTACTAGCCGCTCTCGGGCTAATCTAGTTGTAAGCGATTCACCCACAATATATTGTTTGTGAACTGAGTTTTCAAATGTGAATAATGCATTGACGTTTTCATTCTATATCTGTATACAAACCCAAACTGATGAGAATTCTTTCAGGAGAAAATCCTATGTGACAAGTGTAACAAGTGTTACAAAAAACGCTAAATTTTTTTTACCGAAAGTCTATTTTTTATAGTAACGCTCACGTGATTAAGATACGGGTTTTTCTTCGTTTAATATTTTTCTAAGATCACGAACTTTAGAACTAATTTCAGCTCGTTTTTGATACTCTTGGCTGAGCTTTTGACGTATTGCTTCAACGGTGCTTAATAGCGTTATAAATACATTAATGTCGTTACCGTACAAACAAGCATTGATGGACTTTTGAATTCCTTTTTACGAGCCTGTACATCTTAGGTAAAACATAACGACCCTTGCTAGACTGATACTCAATGTATTCATATTTCGAGGTAATCCTGTCGCAGTTGAGATCTTCAGATAATACTATCCCTCGATTCTGCAAATTTGAAATTTCAGCGATTATGACATTTACATCTTTGAGATCCATATTTTTATAGTATACTGTATCTCTAATTATTAAAAAAAAATTTGGGTCATTTTTGACTCCGTTTTTTGATACCCCATTTGGCAATCTCGCTGGCGCGTTATGACGTCAGAGAGACCCAGAGGTTACTTTATTAACTTAATAAAGTACAGCACATACATGAAAACCCCATTTGGAAACCCCTTTCGCGTCAAACAACGTGAAAGAGACCCAGAGGTTACATATACGACAACACATCCTTGGAACTCCTTGGTGGCCTTCAGATCTAAGTAAGCCCAAGGGGGCCCAAAACATAAATCTCCGGCGGGAGGCCTAACGTGACAAATGCCATATTAGACCGCTCAGAAGATATGCTTGGGGGACGTCACTACATGTACTTAATTAACTTATTTAGGGACAATACAATACCGTATAATCTCCACCCTAGTGTTGTGGCAGATTGTAGGCATATATATACTTAATTAACGGACGGTACAATGTCGTATATATCTCCACTCGAGTGTTGTGGCAGATTGTAGGCGTAACATATACTTAATTAACTTAATTAAGGATGGATATTTACAATGAAACGATGATGGAATTTGTGATGTAATGATGCGGGACGACACAATGCCATATATATCTCCACTCGAGTGTTGTGGCAGATTGTAGGCGTAACATATACTTAATTAACTTAATTAAGGATGGATTATATTCAATGAAACGATGATGGAATTTGTGATGTAATGATGTGAGACGGCACAAAACAGCCCAAACATGAAACGACGGGGCGGATTTTTCTACGGCCAATCCAACCAATCAAAAGCAACCCAATTAAATTAACCCGGTTGCATGATTCACAAAAGACAACCACACGCCCGGGTCAATGGCGTGGGTTAGTTTTGATCGGTCGAATTGGCTATCGAAAGCCCAAGCTTATTATGAGTCATAACGTATATAAGGTGATTAATACAGCCGCGTTTATTCACGGGTGTGTTATTTTATTTCCTTGAATTACTTATTAATGCTGTTTCACAACATTTAAATGAGACAAATATTTGAATAAAACACTAAACAAAAGAATACAGTTGTTAGATAACAGCGTGTAGTTACCGATTAGGTCACAAAGAGGAATTTTTAATATAACTGCAACTCTCACATAGTGATTTTAACCACGCCCACTTACTTCAATGAATGGGAAACACTAGTGTTTCATGCTCGTTCCGGCTGAGCGAACATAGGTAACGCGTTGGATTATAAAGAACGTTTGTACTGAAAGTGTATAATAGCTGAATGTAGATAGTCTAAGGGTTTAAATAAATAGAACTGTTTAAAGGATGCAGTTTTAGCCAAGCGACAATAAAAAGTGTTAAAAGTTTTATTTATTTAACTAACTCTACCGAAACTCACAATCAAGTGTACTCCATTACAGTCACATGGGCGCGCACACAATTATACCTCTCTCTACCTGTGAGAATAGCAGACGACACAAATACCTCGACGGTCATAATACAAGGGAACTTAGTGAGTAGAGTGTTATGAGTGGCGGTGGACTTATACATAAAGGATTTATCTTCCTTGAATCGTTTCAGGTGTATACGAATTTTATTTGATGGCCATTTTTCTTTGACAGAGCTAATTATTTAATTCCTTCTGCTACTCTTTGTACTGAAGGCCTACAAATATCGAAATATCTACCGGCTTCATTTATAATTGAAAGATTCTCTCTTCATTATTTTCTAAATCAAACGATTTGACCCTCCTAGGGCGTTTTGAGTGCCTACCAGCGTTGCTTTTTAAAAGGTTATCGCACTGCGAGATGGCTTGTAAATTTGAAGAATGGTTATCAATCTTAATGCCATTTTTATGATCGATAACAAAACCATCTTTGATTGGTCCATGAAATACTTCTTAGATTAAACCTCAAAATCCCATATTATTCAGAGATCCAACCGGTTTCTTTAGTCTGCAATTTCTAACAACACCATCAATGGAGGCTTCATAATTGACAAGCACTGGATGGCGTCTGAAATCTTGGCTCATTTGTATAATAATACTACTTATCTAATTTATTATCTGCTTTTATTATAAACCTCTGGATATAATCTTGAAGGGTCTTTATGATTTTGGCATCGTTAGGGTCAATGACGGTATTTTTTATTCGTTTGTCATAATAGCGTTTTAATTCCCTGTATCGTTTGCCGCCACAACTGAGACATAATTGTGATTTTCCCCTTACCCTCACTCCACATCGGAGGCATGGGAGGGGCCAAGGGAACCGTTGCGAACGCTCTGTAAATGATACCCACAGAATTCGCTTCTGCATGATTTGTTACACGGGGTCGCTGATCCAATCATAAGCCACTTGCAGTGATTCATTATACTATATTTTTCTATTTAAATACTTGTTTTAATTATATGACCCAGGAATTCGAGAGATTATCAGCAATTAAGCCTTTCAAAAAAGTTAAATTCAATCTCGATAGAACCCTCAAAGATCTGCCAAAAACGGGCAATAACGGATAGAGCCCTGATAAATAAAATACGCGATTGTATTAATGAATTCAAGCACGACGGTGCATCTCATAGCTGGTCAACATTTCGAATTGATGGCGTTGTTAATGCCACCATGAACGACAGTAACGCGGCCATGATGTTATCACAACTTGGCAACAAAAAGCATTTTTTCAGAGTGAAATTCATTATTCGTGTAGAATCAGGCGGTTGGATTATACGAGACAAATTTGAACCGATTCTCAAAGACAAGAAAACAGTCGTTGTTAGCTGTGATTCTAAGCCGGGTCTGTTAACTGGAATTGACAAACCATACTATGAACGAGCATATCCTGAAACAGCAGTTGTTTGTGGGATATATCCGTTAAATGAAAAACCTGATATAGGAAAATTAGCGCCGATGAAACAGTCGTCGCGGCGACTTCCTCAGTGGCTTTGCCACTCAATTGTGTAGCAGAACGAATAATAGAACACTTCACAAATACGTTGCGTGGAAATAAATTGACCAATCTAAGACGCAAAAAAATAAATGACTGGGATTTAACAGTTAGGAAGAACGGAACAACTATTAGCGATATAGCAAAATTAGAAACGTCGCTGAGATTTCCAATAACCGTTATGACGATAACCGGAGAAGTTTTATACGAACCGAAATATAACAAAAATGGAACCCCAATTAAAATTATTGATCATAACGAACACGCATGGACGTCCGCGGTCACAATATTTCCACAAAACAGAACAATAAAGTATATACCCACGGAATTCTTGGGAGAAGATTTCTCCAGGGATGGTTTTCTCGTTGAAGAGAAACTATTCGATGCTATTGCGTATTTGAGTAAAAACGACCCCGTGTCGGTGTGGTTACTTCGCAGCACTGAAAACGACACGGATACGACTGATCAGTTTGTAAGACCAAACGGTGAATTATACCGCACTGAAGCATTTCACAATAAAATGAAAAAAAAACAGCTAGTGGGTTTTTAACGGCGTGTGGCGAAGCCATCAATAATGAAATTATCAACGATGAACAATTATTGACAAACTGTTTTACAATCCCGTCGGTTGCAGCTCATTTTGCGAGAATCGAAAACGCATGGAAACCAACACGCGTAGAATTCTTGCCAGACATTGAGGCTAGTTGTTTAGAATTCAATCATGGCGGTTTATGGAATAACAAATACGACAGTGATAATATCATTTCAGTTGATATGGTTGCGTGTTATCCAGCAAGTTTTCTTGGTTATGGAGAGTGTACTGAGTATTTTAAACGATTTGGACATCCCGTACATGAAATGACTCGTGTTGCAATTAATGGGCCGCTGCCTGATTTTGATTTAACTGGATTGGCTCGTGTAGTATCATTTGAGTTCGCAGCAGGACTTCATCGCACTTGTTATATTTGGATTGGTAGACACATGTCTGAAAAAAGTGGCTGCCAATAGCGCTATTACGATTCATGATTGATACAAAAATGTTAATTTCGCTGACGGTCAGTGAAGCATGTATATGATATCGGAAACAAACCAATGTCTGGTTACCAACACCGGAACGTCTTGATAGTATAATTGACGAATCCAGAAAACATATTGATGCCGACGAAAAATATATCATTGAGTGGTCCAAACGGGTATTTAATCAACGAAACATCGAAGCAAAAGAGCTCGGTAGAAGAATAATCGGAAAATTCACTCAGGGAGGGAAAAAATGTGACTACAAAAGATATTCTTCACGGTTGATTATAGATAGCACCGAATATGACTTTGTAATCGCGGATGCAGTATCTAAAACATATATGTTGATCGTAAAGATGCTTTCTTCTCCGATGGAACAAAATTGGGTACAATTGTTACTTACAACGATGGACGCAGTTCTCCGTATACACATTTGAGGTCGTCGATGCTGGGTTATGCTTGTATTAATTTATTTTCAATGATAAATAGATTTCATGACACTGCGGTTAGAGTTGCCGTTGATTCATTTTACATTAACAGCAAGTACAGTTGCGCAGTTGCTGAATTCACTAATTCGGATGAAAGTTGGGGATCATGGAGAATTAAAAAAGAAATGCTGCGTGATTATTCTGAATCAGCAGACGTTGAAATTAAATGTAATTACTTACACGGTGATAGTTTATCAGAGCGTTCTAATGCACCACCGATATCCGATCCAATTTATAGATATAAAACAGTTTTTTTAAACGGCTGTGGCGGGTCAGGAAAGACGACTCGGGTGATTGAATTATATCGTGGGAAAAATATGATTGTGCTGACACCGACCCATAGACTAGCGCGAGAGATAAAACAACGAAACGTTGAAGCTTGCACTTATCACAGTTTTTTTTCGATACAACGGCGACAAATGTACCTCTGAAAGAATGGGTGAAAAATGCGATTATTATTTGGGATGAGATATGTACGGTTTCGTTAGATGTATACAAAATGTTTCTTGATTGGTTGCTGCAAAAGAATACAGCGGTAATAATGTGTGGAGATCATGGCCAATCACCACCATTTGTCGGCGCGGGTCCACATGATTGGTTAAAAGGGTTTGTTGACTATTATGAAGAAATCGATACTGACTATAAGGCACTTGATGAACAATTACGTGAGGTCAAGAAATTAATTAGATTACAACCGGATAGAATCCAATGTGAAATAATCAGAGAAATAATTCCTGAAACTCCCATGGAGGAATTTTGGGAAGCATGGAGACCAAACGATTTTGTAGTGGCAAGTAGAAAGATAGTCAGAGATACACTTCAAAAAAAGTTGTTTAAGCTTCACAAAGAAAAATTCCCAACGCGCCCAGTGCCGCTGTGTTATAGACCCTATGATACACGGCGACAGAATATTGAAGTTGAAATTCCAGGACGTGTGACTTCGTCAGGACCCGAAAGACAAACACTAGTGTTAAATGATATTGTGTTGGTTGATATCAGTTTTGTCGAAAATGCATTGCGTGCTGATAAATCGCCATGGACACTGGGTTATGTAACGACGATACATTCCTCGCAGGGATTAACCATCACGGATACAATTGTTTGGATAGTTGATAATCGCATTGAGTGGTCAAAGTTAGTCTATCTTGCAGTGTCTAGAGTACGGCGAATAAATCAACTTCGAAGAATTGTTTTCGACGACGACACCACAATGAATGATATTGATGTTAGCATCATTAATAAAAACTCTCCGGATATAAACAACAAGACAAAAAAAAAACAACGAGAATTTGACATTGATGCTGAATTAATAATCACTTTGAAGCAACAACAGAATAATCACTGCGCGAGTTGCAATTGTATAATGCGTTGACAGTATTCGGATAAAGATCCTCGCCAATTTACCGTAGACAGAAAAAATAACAGTCTCGGTCATGTAAGAAACAATGTGATGTTGACTTGTCTTGAGTGTAATAGACGCAACGGCGCTAGTTAAGACCACGTGGCGGTAATTGAGTATCGTCAGGAATCACTTATAGTTGTTCGCGTGTAAACCCCCGCTGAGGGGCAGTTGAATCTAATTTATAGATTGGAGGTCTACCAGTTGATCGTGTTATAGTAGATACGCTATGCGTAGTGACACTCCAAATAGGATCAGTAGCCCTTTTTTTACCACCTTCGAGTTCTCCTGGTTCATATAAATATCTCACGGTGACATTGCCAAGAATTGGCTGAGAAACGCTATCCCGCTGTGGTTGTGGTATATACTTTTTTTTTATTGCGTTGTTAGGTTTCATGTTGATTGCTCTGGTAATCTCGTTATTTAGCGCTGCAACTACCCCTGGTAACCTTTTGACCCATTCACGGGATTGCTTTTCTTGTATGAACTCTTTTGCGTATTGATATCCAAATAACCGCTCAGCAAGAGTCCGATTAAATCGTTCTACAATTGCCTGATCGCGATGTAGTGCAGTATGCCCCCGTCTGATGGTGACATTGTGATGGTTCATCGCTGATAAAACAGCGCCTTGAAATTCCTTGCCAGGATCAACTTGTAATAGATTAGGCCAGCGTAGTGGGCCTCATCGATAAATCTTTTCAAATGCAGAAGCAACTTCAGTTGATGATTTTGTTTTTAGCGGTTCCGTTTGTTTGTATCGACTCGCAACGTCAACTACGGTTAGCGCGTACTTGTAACAGTTGTCATGTGGTAAAAACAATAAATCAGCTTGATGAACTTCATTGGGCCCGGTAACATCAAAATGCGAAAAGTTAACTTGGCTAGGACGCGGTAAATAGATTTGCCATATAGCTTGTTTGGATAACCAATTAGCCGCAGTAGCCTTTTTCACTTTTGCGGCGCTGGCGAGTTTATTGATTGCAGCGTTACCCCTCCAGCATCCCCTCGGAGAATAATAAATAGATTCCATATTATTAATTACCAGCACCTAACATCAATTTGCTTTTCATAGCTGATTTTACCAACCACGAAGCCAACTTTTCTTTGAAGGATTTATCAGGAATAGCATTTAACGCATGAATTAATTTCATATCCGCGAGATGCCTGTGTTGCAAATTGCTGCTTTTATAAGCAACATCATGCGCATGACACGCCTTATCAATAGCGTTTATCGGATACTCGCCCTGTCGGGGCTGATTTTGATCATCAAGTCTGATATCTAATCGTGTTCCGGGGCCACAGTAGCTATATCCTGGAAGGTGCTTTTCTCCTGGATACTTTGCCCACGGCCTTCCAGGGAGTTTTACTAACTTGGTTGCGATATCACCTCCTCGTTTTTTTTAAAAAACATCTCCGGATTTCATAGAAACAAATCTAAACTTTTTTATACCACATGTTCCACATCTACCAGAAAGTGCAGATCTGTTATTACTAGTTATAATCGTCGTCACATCATTTGTGCCAGTACGCTTTTTACACTTCACACAATATAGATCCATAATTTATGTATAGAGATATGAATATAATTGATTTTTCAGCGACTAAAACAAGAGAACCAGTTAAGCATCATGCAGCGCTTCCAAACTCTATCCGCGCAAATATAATCGGGCCATCTGGATCCGGCAAGACGCAATTGTTGCTCAATTTAATAATGAGATGGATGAAGTGGGATAAGTTGTATTTAATTGCCCCTAACGTAGATGATCAACGATGTTATGAAGTGTTAAAGGATTTTAACGAGAATGCATCAGAAATTAAAGGTGAGAACGTCGTTGATTTTATAACTGATATTGACGAGGCACCATCCGTGGATGACCTTGATGGGAGCATTAACAATTTAGTCCTATACGACGATGTGATGTTAGACAATCAAAAAAACCCAGCTAGAATATTTTCCCGAGGGCGTATCGGACTTGATCAATTATTTGGTTGAAATCGCAAAAACCCTTGTGAAAAATCATAAATGATTTTGGTTAACCTGTAGCAGCAGAGGGGGCGATGACAACACCGCCGCGACCCAGATGATTGAAAAATCGCAAAGTCTCCGTTTGCTAAATGGAGACTTATTTTTTTTTGTTAAAATATGAGATTCGCAGGAAGGCTCTATTTTCCGTTTTGAGGGCTCAATCAATTTTGTCGGAAAAAGTTGTAGGGTTGACTCCCTCTGCTGCTGTAGTATCAGCTTTTTTTTTTGAGTTGACTTCAAAACACAACATTAAAGGGCAGTCATTTGACTATTGACATTTCTGAAATGAATATTAACAAAATTAGAACAAATTTGAACATGTTTTAGATATCAAGAAAGATGTTATCATCAGACAATTTTTTTCTTGAAGCAGGGGTCATATCTTTCTAACTTCTTAAATCAAACATTTTGGCACAAAACTTCGCACTTAAAGAAAATTGGTGAAATTATTGTTAAATCTTTTGAGTCACACAATATATTATATCCAAATTCATACAAGTCTTCCACAAAATGACAGTTAACTCTTTACACAGAAGTTTTGTACTCTGAAAAAGACTTTTCATCAAGAAATAAACTATTTACACTTGCTCAAGTCTAAACACAAAGGGTCCACATATTTGCATATTTGCATAAAAATCAAGTCCCCACTGAAATTTACCGAGGAGAAAATATGGGAGAAAAAGCGAATTATGTCTCGTGCCATATATAAATAGCAAAAGTGAATTAGAAAGGTAAGAGTTGATGTCTTTAATTATTGAGTCAGAATAATTCTTTGACAATCAGAATGTAAATACCGATTACATAGATACACTTTGTGACGTAGCGTGTAGTGTCCAGCTGTCCTGCAGAAAAAAAATCAGCTTTAAAACCTATTATTATTGTCCACCTTAAAAGTAAGATTCACGCATACAATAATTTGTCGTCGGTAAGTAACCCATAACAGCAGGACTGCCTTGTCCCAATCAAGTCTACAAATGAATTAACATATTTATTCATACTTTTAGATGTACAATCTTCAGTGTAGGTTGTTTTGTAAATAACTTACCGAAAGTCATGACGTCGTGAATTAAATACAAATAATCATGTTAGCAAAGCATACAGGTTACAGTGACCTATGGTTTAAGGTGTAGAGTTTATAAAGATGCATCCAGTTGTCATGCTTTTTAACTCTAGCGTGGAAAGTACAAACGAAATTAACTTCAAGCACAAAATCTTAATAAAATGACATAAACATTCAAAATAGGTCAAATATATCTTTATTTGCAAGAAGTTCAGCATATGAAGCTGTAACAAAACCCCAAATGCCAAAGATAACAAAAACATTGACCTCGAATCATAATGTTAATGGCGGGGGACGGGTTGAGCAAGAAACAACAGCGACAACAAAAAAAGAAAATTGTAAAAGAGACTAGCAAGGCGCAAGACACGGAGAAGAAGAAAAAAACTGCTCCATCTACATTAGAAGCAACAACAACAACAACGATGACAACTGAACAGCTCAGAAACAAACAGAACATACCAAGGCAAGCACAAACCGGTAAGACAGCAGCGAGAAGGAAGGAAATCGAAATAAGCAGGCAACGTTATCACAAAAACAATCCGAGAATGCACACGTATGCGACCTGGCTGAGAAGTGGGGGATGGGTCCATTAATGAAGGGCAGTATGGTCTCTCAACAACAGACGGAATATCACAGGACTGTCTTTGACGCTGTCATTCAACTACAAAACGAGGACTTTGTTGACAAGAGAGCTAAAACCAATTTTCTCCATGCAGCGGGAATATCAGTTAACAGGGGGAAAATATTGTACTGTACCCATAGTGTCAATGATTACGAAAACGGGCCGATAGCCCAGCCCTTTTTTGGCCACAGTTCACACCAAACAGCACCCTAGGGCAAACCTACACTGCCCAAATACATGAGACTGTTCTTGTTACCGCATACAGAGGCTTGACTTTAGCACTTGTAACCAAAATTAATCCAATTGGATCTTACACTTTGGTTTTTCATTTGGGCTTGAAAATCCATTGTAATACTAATTTTCAACCATAATCACTTGACCCATCGATCAAAAAAGGGACTCGAATTATATCTAAAATAGAGTCAAGTTTTCTTATCTTTTCAAAAAATGTGTGTACCCTATGTACACAAACGTCTGTTAAACTCACATTGAATCGGAATATTTACTAGCTTTTAGTGTAATACTAATTACAATATGTGTGTTACATATAACTAGCAGCAATAATCATCCGGAAATTAAATAACTAGCGGATTTAGAATAATCTGCTGACATTCGTGGACTCCATCCAGTCTTTCCTCATTTGCCGCGTTCAGATATAACTGTTAGGATTCATATAATCAAACAGTCATATTTACCATTCGACCTAACAATAGGTGTGAATTGTACACAACTGTGCTTGAATTCAACTGGTGTGTCGTCGGGTGGTGGCTCTTGTTTCTTAGGCAGCTCATGCTTACGTAACCGCTCGACAAGAAATTTAGAAATATGTGGTACAGATATTAACCGGTTGAACAACGCCGAATAGCAGTACCTGACACTAATATACGAAATGATATGGAGCAGTCGTTGCCGAAAGGGACGACTAACCCGCTCTCTTACAAATCGCCAAATAAATACATAATCAGCCCATTTTCACCACACAAATTAATGAAAACACACAAATTTCTCGCAAATACTAACCCATGCTATGCTTGATCATAACGATTTAATGAACTAGCGCCCAGTTTCTAATCTCCCAATCATATAAAAAATCTTAGAAACAATTGTTCTTACCCAACTTGTATTTAATTTGAAATAAAACAGTCTTTTTTAGCAATGTACAGTCTGCATATCGCCCTTGTCACAGTACTGAAATTACTCTTCTGAAAGTATTTAATGACATTCTCTCTGCCTTGGACAGATTACAGTCCTCACCCTCCTTGATTTATATACAGCATTTGATACAATAGACCATGATATTTTATTTCACCGTTTCCAGCATGTATTTGGCATTCAGAAACTAGTCTTACAGTGGTTCAAGTCCTAATTAGTTAACAGGACACAAATTGTATCTGTAAATGGAATACATTCCAGCCCTGTTGATCCATGTTGTGGTGTTTCACAGGGGTCTGTTGTTGGACCTGTTCTCTTCATTCTATATACTCAACCGCTCTCAAGTGTCATAGATCATCACCCATTGTCTCACCAATTGTACTCTGATGACACCCAAATACAAATCTAGCCACCCAACTGAAGATCAATGACTAGAGTTAGTACAGTTAAACTAAACCATGAACTTACCCTAGTTGAACCACAGTGACGTAATCAGTGTTCTACATTTTGACGCGGCTCACGCGATATGTTCATGTAGTCACAATTGGAAAAGAGGAAAGCTGAGAAATGTTAAAAGTTTATATTTGCAAAAAAGGTGCCAATTAACACACGAATTGTTTCTAACTGTCGATATAGCTATATCTATCTATCTATATCTCTCTCTCTCTCTCTCTCTCTCTCTCTCTCTCTCTCTCTCTCTCTCTCTATATATATATATATATATATATATATATATATATATATATATATATATATATATATATATATATATATATATATATATATATATATAACGGTGAGCGCCTTAGACCACTCGGTCGGGTCCCTCGAAATCCGATAGACCAAACATTTTGTTCCCTTGCCGTCGCCTCAAGCACCAATCGGCGCAGACTGGATTGACGATGATGATTGATATTAAATCACCAGTTCTTTTTAACACAAAAAATAATAGATTTAATAACTAAGCAATGTAATCATGGGAGTTGTATAAAACACTGACGAGCTTAAGATATATCTTTTTCATTTCTTTAATATCACTCATGATGGAACTTAATCATATTTTCCTTTCTAATGTTGTCCACCGTTGAGGATTATTTGACTTAAGGATATATAACATTTGATGTAAAGCACTAATTTTAGTTTTAACCTTCAGTTACTGATACCTTGAAATGTGTGAATAGTCAAATACGCATCAATATTATATTAGTTCGTGACTTATTAACAGTGCTTCTGAAATTGTGACAATACAAGAGTACTGCAGTTTAGAGAATTTTCAGATGTGTTCGACTTGTGTCTAATCCTCAGTTAACTGGCTTGAATATTGTTTGTTGTTAAAATGTGTAGTTTATCTCTATGAAAGTATTATTAAATATGTATGCACAAAATGTATAAAACAAGTCACCCCCACATAACAGCTAATGCATATTAATGCTCTATTCCAGCCAAATCGACTATTTTATCATTATAGTGATATTGAATTTGTAGCGAAAGGTTATCAAAGAACGTGAATAAATACCACAATTTTGCAGGTGCAATAATGTATTACTTCCGCAATGTTGTATGTCGCCACTGGTATGGGCCATTCTCCATTGCGCGCAGCGTCTCGTGTGCGGAGCGTCATGTGAGGCCATGTTACCAGGACAGTAAAAATTACTCATCTCCTAAATTCAGTTCGACATTTGAAGTTTTCAAATGAACACTAGCGATTTTACGTTTTATAAAACACTCGTTAACACATTTTCGCGAGGATCAAATAACAATTAAAACATTTTATTTTAACTGACTTAAGCATGTCTTCATAACAGTTAGAGTAAAAGGGTACAGTTTAGGAGCTATTTTGTTGCAACTAAAGATATATGTATGGACCTAACTACTAGGCATTGGAGGCGACGGTGCAGTGGCATGTTTAAAAATGCTGGGATTTTATCACCATGTTATCGCGTTATTGTTCACTGAGTTCGCGATAGGTTAATTCTGAATGACCCTGCGTCTGTTCGTTCATCTGCCTCTCTGTGGCAATGGGGTTCATCTCTTCATTTATTGAAAGTTTGGGTTTTTGCCAAAAGAGCGATTGGTGTAGATTCATACCATGGGTTGTCTCCCCCTGCCTTTGCATTTGGGTTATTTTTTAAAATATATTTCCACTTTAGCTTTTTCTTTGCTGACTAGGATGCTAAAATGAATCTTTTTCCCCAAATTTTTCTCGGCTAATAAGTTGGTGTAAATACGCAATACGATTTTAATATGTTTCTATACCTAATTATGAATAATTTTCTTGACGAATTGTGGGTATCTTGAGAAATCAAGTTTTGTAAAAAAAACTTGTTATTATTTCTCCCAACTAATCTGCTTTATGCTATGAAGATTAATTATTTGGTGTATATTTGGAGTAAGGTTTTAATTCTTTTCGCCGAACTAAATGACTGGAGCAGTTTTAATAAAGAAATCAAAGGTACAGTGGCTATTTTGACTTGTCAAATGATTGTAATCATTAATTTCTTTAACGTTTGAATTGTACTAAATCATTATAGGCCAAATTAGTTGTTCGAAGGTGCATAAATTGTGTAGTAATTTTTATGTATTCTATTTCAGTAAATTCCTCAAAGAGGAGTATTCTGAAAACTGGAAACTTAGGTAGAATATTGGTGTTACTTCTATTTGACTACATGGAAGAGTTTACTGATACTGTAGTTCACATAAGTAGTTGATGTAGAGGTGCAATTTGCGACAATTATTATAGCGCAATATGCATATCAGATTGCATCTGCATCTAGTATACATAGTTCGGTTTTTAAAGGTAAGACACCTGGTTGCTTAGTATTCTAAGAAGCTCGACTTTATTAAACAATGAATTTCACCTCTGTTGGTTCGAGTTTTGGTGTCGGCCAATGTGGTTTTATGAGAGACTTGCCAGTAACGAAGGAGTGAACTCCTAATCCCTGTCTAGCGTGTTCACTAAACAAATAGTTGTACACATGTTGCAGCTATTCACATTTGATAAGTTGCTTTTTCTTATATAGTTTCGTTTTCATCCAAATTGTTTGAATAAATTAGAGACAGTTATTATTTAAACATGAATGTTGGTTTAGAGCATTACAAATATAGTATCGTTAGTTTTTTTTTATAAACACAACGCTGAAAACATCCAGTCACCGTGAGTATACTCAGACGATTAGAGAATATTTACTTTTGATTTAAATCGTTGTTATGTTTCAATTAATATAACTACAGAATCTTACATTATTTTTGTCCTACATTTCACTCTTTTCCCTTTCACTTGTCAGCTTTTCGATAATTTTGCCATCATTCATACGCCCAGAGACATTGTTAACATAATGAATTGTAATAATCCGTTACGTTCGTATTTATCACGAATTTTTGCCGGAACCTTGCGACGAAGAGAGAGAGAGAGAGAGAGAGAGAGAGAGAGAGAGAGAGAGAGAGAGAGAGAGAGAGAATATTTAAAAGTCCGATTTAGAACCTTAATGTAGGTTAAGAAAAACAAAAACAAAAGAATGCTTTAAATAGTTTAAAATATCAATGTGTCTTCTAACCAAGAAATGTACGGTAATATCTCGACAGACCAATGCACCTGTAACAATAAAGAAAAATCCCTTGTAAAATGTAAACATAAGATAACGACGACCCAGGTTCTTGCAAGTTATTTGGTTTAAGTTTAGATTCAAGTGTTTTATCTAGATAAATTTCGTTTTTTCTCACTTTAACATATTTCCCCGATGTAAGGAATAATTAATAAGTTGAAATTGATCTAGAGAGTATAGAAACAATAGCCTGACGCCATTTATGTATCACAGTTTCGTGTCAATGTGCTTTTAAGGCATACATTTAAAACAAAAACATGCTTTTTTTAATATATTACGACATTCTTCTACCGCTCATGTGACCTATTAGCGTCCGCTAAGTTAAAAATCCAACACACACACACACACACACGCACGCACGCACACATACGGCATTACTAACATGAAGAGTTGTCAGTATTTATATTCATTGCGTGTATAATGACTATACAATATTTTTCACCTTTGTTCATAAGTTTGCATCAACTCAGGTTTACAAGATATATACATTCAATGACTGCACATTCCTTCACGGATATTGATCAATCGTTTGTACCGATCTCTGAGGATGCCGTGGTTTATTCAGAATGTATTTGCTTTGCATACTTAACGTGAGAGTTCAACAAAAACGATCAACTACTGAAATTGCAAACAATATTCAGTCTTTTCCAGGACAAAGTTTGAAATAATCGTTTGTAAATGGACAATGACTTATCCATTACTGTATCTACCATTGGTTATGAAAATAATTTAAACTTACACGAAAGCATAATAAGTAGGATAATTAGCCTTGCGAAAGAGGTCTCCCAGGGTTTCTTTAAAAATGTATAATTGACAAATTATACATTTCTACAGCCGCGACAGGCATGTAAGAAAAGCTTTTATGCAATATACCTGACACTTGAGGTAAAAAAGCTTTGCGAACGTAGTGATATTGGTTAGTACTGCAGTATACAGGTATATGACCACATCACTAATCATCACTGATATCGAAAGAAATGTTTCATTTGGAATGAAATGTATACCACTATATGTATGTCGTGTGGTGAAAAAGTTAGGTTTCCTACAAGCATTTTTATCCAAATAAAAGCTGGTAAATACTGGGCTAGCATGACTAATGCTACTTGAAACTTCAACGAAATTTTTAAATTTGTATATCATGTTATAATACAATATGCTGGTAGTAGTACATGCAATTTTAAATAGTTTTCTTTATTATGCTAGAAAGTGAGATCCTGATTAAAAATGAATGAACCAGATCACATATATTTTATCATAACGTGAATCCATCTTGTTGTTTTAATAATTTCTAGTTGAATGTTTGCTGTAAATAACACTACAAAGACAGATTATATACGATATACAATAGTTATTAACGATTACGGTAGTGAATTTAATGAAGTTATAATGACTATTCATTTCAATGATTTCCCCTGACATCGTTATAACACTTATTTATATCAAAATAAACGATATCTCCAAAAAACATCAACAGTTTAATCACTTTGCTAGTTGTTGTTGTTGGTTTTAAGACCATTTTTCAACCCAAGATAGGCTATGCATGGCGGACAGTATTAATGATGGAGGAAGAACCAGGGAAACCCCCAGAAAGAACCACCGACCCACTAGAAGCTACTGACAAGCTTTCTCACATAACCACGTTAGCCGAATCTGAGACTCGAACCCACGCAGACAAAAGTGAGATGGCAGTGTACCGTAACAGAGAGCGCTTTAGACCACTCGGCCACTCGGGGCCCCTCACTTGGCTATAAAGCATAGATTGTCATCTGTATAGAACAAAAGACATAGAGACGCCTCAAGTCTGCTCATGACTAAGGTTTTCCATTTGAGTTTACATGCATCACAATATGTAATTGGCCAAATACTACTACTACTACTACTACTACTACTACTACTACTACTACTAATAATAATAATAATAATAAATACCACCACTACTACTACTACTACTACTACTACTACTACTACTACTACTACTAATAATAATAATAATAGTTAATCATCGAAAATATTTCAGCTATGCACATACACCGCCGCCACCACTACTACATAGGTTGATAGATACGTGCAAGGTTTATAGAACTTCCAACGTTTCACAACTAGCAGCAGAGAGGGTGAATCCTACAACGTTTTCAGGCAAAATTTTGATTGAAATCCTAAAACGAGCTTCCTACGATCAAAAAAAAATGTCTCAGGGGCAAACCCTACAACGTTTTCAGACAAAAAATTGATTGAAATCTCCCTATGAAATCATTTTAACTAAAAAAATGAAAACGATTTTTTAATTAATTTTGGTCGCAACTTGTTGTCATCCACCCTCTCTGCTGCTATGGGTTAACAAAAATAATAAATGATTTTAACCAAATATTTGATCGAGTCTTTAGGACGAAAATCATTTATGATTTCACAAACAGACTAATCGCTAACACCTCTTCTTGTAAATCAATCAGATTATTTGACTGGTCGGTGAGTTTGAAATTAATTCTGGTTAATGAATTATTATGGCATCGCATATAGACAGGATTAATTGGGTTTTCAATAATTAGGAATCCTGGAGGAGCTGTTGGTGCAAATGAATAAAGAATATATCCTTGCTGAGCTTGATTTGATCGTTCGAGATTAATTTGATAGCTTCCTTCGATAACATCACACACTAAATTAAGTGCAATCACTGAGGATATATTCACGTTGAACGGAGCGATATGCCTGCCGCCACCGTCTGGGTCATTATTGTGTTTGAGGATTTTTATTTCCTGTGATGTTGTTTTTTTCCATGCATCATGAATTATTTTAAAACCAACATCGATGGCATCACTGAGAGATTTTTGTAGTTCTGGTACGTTATATCCTGGTAGTTTGAATGTTGGAATATCTTCAACGCGGATTTTATATTCATCTGCAAATAAATTCTTTGTTTCAGGGCTATTATCACCTAATATCTCTTGAATTATTTGTGAATTAAATGTTTCCATATCATTGATGATTTTGTTGCATGTTTCTACGACGCTGATAAATTCATCTCGGGTGAGAGAGCCGGATTTAAGAGATATTAACAACAACGAAATATCGTTATTGAACGCTGTGAAATTTTCAGTGATTTTATCCTGTCGAATTAAGTATAAATCTTTCTTAACGATGGGATTTTTCAATACATTAAAAACATTAAATTTATTGTAATAGCTATAGCTTTTTATTGGATTATCGGGTTTTATTCTGTCGGTGATATAATCAGTTTTTTGTGGTTCGGGTAAATTAACGGTTTCCTCCAGAGTTTTACTCTGGGGTGGTAATTCAGGCCATCCTAGTACGGTTCTAATAGAACTTTGATAGATATCTACGACGTATCCTTCTGTGTTTATCTCAATTGCGGATGATAGCGTCGGTTCATGAACTGTTATAGCGATTTTTGACTCTACTCCAGTAATCGATTTTATTCTACGCGCGAATTCATCATTGATTTGTTCGATTTGGTATGACCCTGTTGGTATGGAAACAACATTCCAGTCTGGGGTACCGTCTGGTTTATTCTTATTCGTAAACACTAAAGAATTATTGGGTTGTTGACCACCAAATGATTTTGATCTGATATTAGGCCAACTGTGATACACTCGTAGTTTTGCTAGCGCTATCTCCTTCACTGGGACCGGAGAGGGGAAATTCACACTGAATTCTGGATTCGTTGATGTTATTGATATCATGCTTGTTTGTACTGGGTTCGTGTTCTCCACTATTCGTTGAAGTAATTCCATCGGTGTCGTCATTGTTATTATACTCATGTTGTATTTCTAATTTTGGTATCGAGGAATCATAAATACTGACCATCACTGAGAATTCACAATCTGGTAATGTTGATATTATTGAGATCATTTTGTTTTTTGGGTTCGTGTTTTCTGATTCCATCGGTGTTGTCATTGTTATTATACTCATGTTGTCGCTCTAATTTCGATATCGCGGAATCAAAAATACTGACCATCGCTGAGAATTCACTATCTGATATAATCGTATTATCGAGTGACGACGATATCATCAATGATAATTGCGAATATGCGGTTGATGCAATATGAAATTGAAGTAAGTAATTCTGCAGTTTACTCTGGCTGCATGATGATATCTTTTTTGCTATCCCGGTTGATATACCCCCGATTGTAGCCACCGCAGAAATGCAAATTGGAACTACGACCGGGGCAATCATTGTAACAGATGCTAGTATTATTCCGGCACCAGTGAGAACGCTTGACACCGAGTATATAATAACATCAATTGCGGTGATTCTTCGTCGGTATTTTTTTATTTTTATTTGATACTCCTCAGTGAGGGTTTTGAGTCTATTCTGAAATTCTCTGACCTGATCATAGCGACATTGAGTTGATGAAATCATTTTTATTTTAAAAACACTAGCGTTTTCAATTGTGAAATCCTTTCAATTTAGTTATTTACTTAAATCCGCTACGAATTCTACATACCATGATACCGAAGTTCTAGCCAAATCTTTATCAGTAGCTGTTATAGTGAACTTTTCAGTTTTATCCTTGTCGATGATCGTTGATATCACATTATTGACCCCGGATGAACTCGACGATGATATATTAAATTGAATTGGTGCTACCAGCGTTAATCGATAAATACCCTTGATAGTAGTAGTGATATCTAATTTGTTGTTTGCAGGTGTCCACTCAAATGATCCGTGTTGGATTGTATATACTACGTTATTGGTTTTCTCATGAGGAATTTTTGTTTTTTCAATGATTGTTATCATCCTCGAAAAATCACCTTTGACGGCTTCGATGAAAGTTTTCGTCTCATCGATGGATTTTTTAATATCAGGGAGTTTTATTTCAATTTTATCCAACTGGGTTCCAATAAATTTATCAATGATATTTCTACGAAAAACTGAAAACTGTTTTCCGTTATCTTCAATTTTAGATTCAAGCGTTGCCAGTACAGCCACAAATTTTTTTAACTCATCGTTGAGAGTTTTTAATCGATCTGTAATCGTCGAAACGAGTACACCCGGTTTGAGTTTACCCTGATCGGAAAATAACGCGATAGTATCCTCGATTGCGTTTTGTTGTTTAACCAAAATATCATCCAGAGAAATATTACTGGTTTTCAATTTACCCTGATCCGAAAACAACGCAACGGTGTTCTCGATTGCGTTTCGTTGTTTAACTAAAATATCATCCAGAGAAATATTACTGGTTTTCAATTTACCCTGTTTGTCTTGAAATACAACTATTTCATTAGGATCAACATTTGTTAAGTTCAACGTCTCAGCTATTTCATCTTTGATTAGTTTTTTTACATCCTTGACAGAATCAGGTGGTGCAGTGCCATCGGGTTTGGGTTTCAAAGATCTCCCCCAAATATCAATCATGTTATTGTAAAACTCTTTCTCTCTCTAACAAGCGATTGCTAGTGTATTCATTCACGACAACATGTGGTGGTTTTCCGCTTGGGTTACTCAAGGAGTTAGAAATAGCGTCAAGGACATTTAATACTTCGCTGCCACATATTGGTGGGTCAATCATCGTTTGTGTTGGTAGCGTAGAATACCAAGTCTTCATTGGAAGGGTTTTTATATACCGCATAAACTCTTTTGGTGGGGCTAATCCATATGAATCGAAATAAACAATCCCACGTGGATCAATAGCGTATGCAACCCAGTGAGTTCCAGGTCCGGTGCTGTTATCGAGATTAATAATACCTGTTTCAGTTTTGTTTGGTTGATGTGGTAATTGATCTTTCATAAAAACACCTCTGAAATTTTTAATCACTAGTTTTTTAGCCGCATCCATTAAATCAAAATTGGACATGGGAATCTTCGATTCCTGAATTAATAAATCGTTCCTGGTAGTCTTAGACCCTTTCCGCTGTACCACGAATACGGGGTTCCTGGTAGTCTTAGACCCAATCCGTGAACGGATCGTCCCTTTTTTTTATATCCTTTCCCAGTTGCCTTCTTTAGTGCCATTCCTGCTGCAGTACCAACGGCTCCTAACGCTGCCGCTTTAGCCACCGCTGGGGCTGCTGCTGCAATCAATGCTGGAATCGCAACTAACAACGGAAATATACCGCCTGTTTTAATCATATTTTTGATAGCAGCCGCAGAGAGAGTAATCTGAACACCTTTTTTGGCTGCAAGTGCATCATTGAAATGTTTCACCTGACGAGTTGTCAGCGATAGTTTATTTGCACCACCAGTCATTTGGTTGGGTTTCAACGTGATTGTGGTTCCACATTTTTTAGCTGATTCCGATTGCAATTTTTTTAATTGACCGGGAGTTAACGCAACACTAATAACACTATATGACATTATACATAATTGATTGATTCTAAATCGTTTACAATTTCAATTACATGTTTTCTACTGGGGCATCTACCACTCTCATTCTTCCACCAACACCTTCAAGTAGCATTGATTTATCACTGAGAATGACAGCAACCGCTCTATAATTAGCAATAGCACCACGAGTCACATTAGCTCTAAAGTGTATATCAACGACGGACTGTCTTGTTAAATCGAGATGTTCCAGTGAGAAGTAATAGATCGGATACAGATTTTTAAAATCATATTGTGATATTTGCAAACCAGTATCGACATTTTGATCACGTGCCATAAATGACAACAGACGATGATACACGCGTGCAATATGATTTTCTGTGTAATTAAGTTGTATATCCTCGGATGGTTCCTGTTGGCCGTTTATTCTCAGTGAGACGTCTTTCACACCTAACTGATCAAATATCATATGGCTGGAGAGTTGATTGCCAACTCGTGTGTTATCCTGTAACGCAATAAATATATGACGTGGCGCAGCAACACCTTGTTTTGATGCTAGATTCCACGTGAATAACCCGTTCAGATTTGATTGCTTCACATCTGTACTCACGGTTAGCCAACTCAACAACGACTTTCCTCCTTGGTCCATAAATGATAGTAATCGTTCTTCTGCGGTGATTGCTGGAGTCAACACTGACATCCACAATGATATTTTTGTTAAATTGACTTTACCGGCATCAGCATTGGGATTTGCAGCATCTGCTGGAATCCTCCAAATTGCGTCGTTATCATCACTCTTTCGTACAAGCGATACTGTATGCTTCGCCCCATAAATAACTTTTCGGACGTTTCTACAGAATCCAAATATGTGATGCAGTGGAATCGCGCATGAAAATGATTTACGCCCTACTCCCAACATTGAGTTTCGTGTTGCAGCTCCTAGATTGAAATTAGGATCGTTGTTTATAATCATATCTTCGGCATCAATATTAGCGGTGCCAGCATTATTCTTTGGTCGTCTTACAACGAATTGTTTTCCTCCAGCGGTATTTGTAGCATCTTTTGCAAACATCATAGAAGGTCCTGCTGATCTTGTATAATCATCGGAATATCTCGCTAACCCGATTATTGTTGTAGCCACATCAACATCGCGATCTATCGACTCGATTTCTTTTCCATCAATGAGATATTTTGCACTCTCAAATAAGACCATGATACCATTATTGACAAAACCGACTTGAGTACCAGCTGGAAACGGTGCTGGTACAGCAGTAGTATCAGCAGCTGTTACAAGTTCTCCTTCTACTTCAATAAACGCTTCACAAGGCAAAAAATATTTACTGGTATCATGGACTTGAAGTTCAATTCGCGATCGACTATTTGCGTCTATTGCATGATAGGCGTAATATTGATAATCGCGTACAGAATCATCCTTGCCAACTGGGGCGTCTATATCAAACGCCGGATCATGTGATTTTTTGAACATTTTATTCTATTTATCAGAGTCTAAATCGTGAAATCATAAACGATTTTCATCGACGTAGTTTTTTAAAGCCGCTTCCTGCTATCATATTTGCAATATTGCTTTGGTCGGGAGTTAAAGCCATCGACGCTAATTTTTCGTCTACTGCGTTATTTATAATTCTACTAACACTTGCAGGCATTTCCGCTGTAGATGGTAACGGTTTCTTTTTTCGTAAATCACTTCGTGATTTCACTAATGATGTTAATTTATTCTTCGCAGTTGAAAACGCTTTTCCAGCAAGATCTCCAACAGCACCAATACCCTTATCACGAATAACTTCAATTGCTTTCATTCCTAGTTGTTTAGCCAACGGCATCACTTTTGGAGCCATTCTCGCAAATAACCCTGCAATGGTATTGCCTAAACCATCTCCGTAGTATGCTCTATAAACTGGAAACCATGAATTAACTACGTAGACGGGGGCTGGTTTATCATGATTGTAGTGTATGATCATTATTTGAAATCAGAAACCATTTTTCAATTGGAAACGCTAGCGTTTTTATTCAGTCTCGGTGATTAATCACTGTGATACCCACTTTCCACTAACTCGCCAATGAAATCTCGATATGTGCTGATATCCATGATACCACCCTGAAATAATCGTCTACAGATATCAGATGCTTCATTAATTATTTCCGGTGAGTTATTTCCAGCTCGGAAACCTCCTACAAGAACTTCTAATCGTGATATATCATTGATAACACTACCAGGACATGAAATCCTTGGATTCTCACTGGAATCTTGCAATCCACTTCCGCTATAACCAGTTGCTTCATCCATTTTTTCTTCTTCATCCATGGATTGTAAATAATCAAGAGGATCATCATCATCAGGTGGTAGTTGTTGTTTTTTAGGAGAGTAGAGTAGTTTCTTTGCAGGTTGCTGTCGCCGCCTTTGCAATTTTGGTGGTTTTTGTTTTTGTTTTTGTTCTTCAAATCGTTTATACACGTTACCCACCGCATTGATATATCCATTGTATGATGGACTATCTGTCTTAATTTGACTTTTTTCAGTTTTGATCTTATAGAATATATCAGCCCAGTGAGTTATATTTCTAACATATTTATGATGTTCTGCTTTCAACATTTTTTTTCTGTTTTCATAAGTCGTAACAACAAGCGCAGGAATATCTGTTAGTTTAGTCTCATCAATTGCTGCTAACCCGGTCTCGGTAAATCTCACGCGTAAATCATCAACTGTTCTTTTTGATTCTATTTGTTCTATTTGTTCTGTTTGTTCAGTTTTCGCTGCTTTTTTTTCGAGTTCACCAATAACAGATTTTCCCGTCTCGGGAACATCTCCCAGTATAGCACGCTCTATCCCTTTCGTTGCTGTGGTTACTGGTTTAAGCAATTCTTCGGATCCCATAGCAAAATCAGTCTGAAGACTCTGTCGTTGTTGTAGTTTATTCCGTACAGAGTCACGAATTGGTACAAATCTCCTGATTGCATCCAGTCGTTCACGAGCCAATCGGGTTGTTAATGCTTCATTGACCATTATTTGAAATCAGAAACAATTTTTCAATTGCAAAATAATTTTTCAATCCCGACCTAACACCATCGATTTTTGACATCCCTTGAGGGTCGGCTAAAAAAAAAATGATTAATGGTCGGGCAATCAAATAATGATAAATAGTCGGTCAATCAAATAATGATAAATGGTCGGTCAATCAAAATTGTTCATTTTCTTGAATTAACGCCCGTAGGTTTCTAACTTTAGAATTAACCTCCTTTTTCAATTCGTATTCGTACCCCAATTCTTTTCGTATTCGTTCTACGATGGTATACAACGGAGCGAACACACTTACGTCACTGGAAAATGCGAGAGAGTCCTTAAAAGAATTCTGAATTCTTTTGATGAGTGCATACTTCTTTGGTAGCATGTATTTATTGTTGTTAACTCCGTATTCTATATCCTGAAAATCAGACATGATTTGATCAGGATTTAACCCATCTGATAGTTCAATATCCCAACTTTTCAATTTTGAAATCTCGGATAAAATGCTATTCATGTTTTCAGAATTCATTATTCTATAACAATTATATATTTCTAAATGAAAAATATGACGCATTAGACATAACTAAATTGAATTTTTTGTTCGGTCTTTTTTGAAATAGCCGTTTTGGTTATTCCCTCTGCAACTCTTCGTACTGAGGGTCCACAAATATCGAAGTGCCTACCGGCGCCAGCTATCGATTGAAATATTTTTTCTTCGTTAGTTATCGTATTCAAAGATTTCACAGGTCTCGCTTTTTTTGAGTATTTCCCAGTCCCCCCTCGTTTGGTATTCTCACTTTGTGTGATAGCTTGCAGATTTGATAAAGAATTGTTCATTGGATTAGAATCGATATGATCAATAACAAAATCATCCTCGATCAATCCATAAAAACACTCGTACACGAAACGATGATTGCGATAAGTTTTCGTTTCTTTTCCCTCCCTAACAGTAAACATCAAGTACCCTTGATTATTCACAGAACCAACTGATTTCTTCAGTCTGCGGTTTCTTACAACACCATCACTGGATGCTTCATAATTTGTGATCACAGGGTGTTGTCTGAATTCTTGGTTCATTCGTATACATAATACTATTGTTTGTCTAATTCATCGTTTGGTTTAATGATAAATCTTTCGATGTAGTCTTGAGGAGTTCTTATGATTTTATCCTTGACTCTGTCAAGGATACTGACTTTGTCAGCGTCAAGAATACTGACTTTGTCAGCGTCAAGAATACTGACTTTGTCAGCGTCAGGGTTAAAATTTCTGATTGATTGTCCATTTTTTATTCTTTTATCATAATAACGCTTCAACTCCCTGTATCGCTTACCACCGCAATTCAAACACAACTGAGATTTTCCCCTAACCCCAACTCCACATCGTATGCACGGTAACGGACCAAGGCTTCCACGACGAAAGCTTTGCATATGATACCCACAGAACTCATTTCTGCATGATTTGTTACACGGGATTACTGATCCAATCATAAGCCACTTGCAGTGATTCATTATATAAAAATCTTTCATTTAAATGCTTGTTTTAATTATAGCATGAAGGAATTAGGGAGAACGCCTTCGAAAAATGCTGATAAGGAGTTTAAGAGATTATTAAAAATCAATCCTAGATTTAATCTCGATAAACCAAAAAAACGTCCAAGAGACGGAAACATGAAAGAGTTTAAGAGATTATTAAAAATCAATCCTAGATTTAATCTCGATAAACCAAAAAAACGTCCAAGAGACGGAAACATGAAAGAGTTTAAGAGATTATTAAAAATCAATCCTAGATTTAATCTCGATAAACCAAAAAAACGTCCAAGAGACGGAAACATGAAAGAGTTTAAGAGATTATTAAAAATCAATCCTAGATTTAATCTCGATAGACCAAAAAAAACCAAAAAACGTCCAATAGACGGAAACATGAAAGAGTTTAAGAGATTATTAAAAATCAATCCTAGATTTAATCTCGATAGACCAAAAAAACGTAACAAAATCAATCCTAGATTTAATCTCGATAAACCCAAAAAACGTCCAATAGACGGAAACATGAAAGAGTTTAAGAGATTATTGAAAATTAGTCCCAGATTTAATCTCGATAAACCAAAAAAAACGTCCAAGAGAGATTACCCCTGGAAAGATGCTCAATTCAATCTCGATATAGCTTCTAATACACCAAAGAATACAATTCTTGATAAAGCCATGATTAGTAAAATCAGAGATTGTTTTAATGAATTTAAGCGTGATGGAGCATCTTATTGTTGGTCAACATTTCGAATTGATGGTGTTGTTGACGCTACCATGAATGATGAAAAAGCAGCAGTGATAATTTCACGTGTTGGGGAAAAACGGCATTTTTTCCGAATCAAATTCATTATCGAAGTCGATGGCAAATGGATTATTAAGGATAAATTTGAACCAATCCTCAAGAATAAAAAAGCTGTCATTGTGAGTAGAGATTCCAAACCAGGGATTCTAACCGGCATTGATAAACCATACTACGAAAGATCTTATCCCGTAACAGCAATGGTTTATGGGATATATCCGTTAAATGATAAACCCGATATCGCAAAACTAGCTCCTATGAAATATTCGTCAGGGCTTAATTGTGTAGCAGAACGAATAATAGAACACTTCACAAATGCATCCCGAGGAAATAAACTAACTGATCTGCGACGTAGGAAAATAACCGAGTGGGAACTGACAGTGAAACAGCATGGTGCAAAGATTTCTGATATAGCTAAATTAGAAACATCATTACGATTCCCAATAACCGTTATGACGATAACCGGAGAGGTTTTATACGAACCGAAATATAACAAAAATGGAGCACCAATACAGATTATTGATCATAACAAACACGCGTGGACACCTGCGGTAACAATATTTCCACGAGAACGAACCGTGAAATATATCCCTAAGGAGTTCGTCGGGGATGTTTTCTATGAAGAGAGATTATTCGATGCTATTCATGCGTTGTGTAAAGATGATCCTGTGTCAGTGTGGTTACTTAGAAGTGATGAAGATCCCGAAATAGGATTCGATCAATTTGTAAAACCAAATGGTGAATTATATCGCGTTGAAGAATTAGATAACAGAATGAGAAAAATCGCTAGTGATTTTTCACCGGAGAATTCCCATGAAAAACTACTCACGGATAGTTTTACTATTCCATCAGTGGTAGCTCACTTCGCAAGAGAAAAAAACTCATGGCGTCCAACACGAAGTGATTTTCTCGAGGATGTTAAATTGAGTTGCGTCGAATTTGGTCATGGAGGACTGTGGAATACGAAATACTCACGTGATGGTATGATTTCAATTGATATAGCCGCGTGTTATCCCGGAAGTTTTCTCGGGTATGGGGAATGCGCTGAGTACTTCAAACGATTTGGACACCCCACGCATGAAATGACTCGTGTTGCGATTAATGGACCATTGCCTGATTTTGATTTAACCGGATTCGCTCGTGTTATATCATTTGAATTAGCTACAGGGTTACATCCGTGTAGTTATGTTTGGCTCGGTAGACACCTATCTGAAAAACACTGGATGCCAATAGTGCTATTGAGATATATGATTGATTGTGGTATGCTAATATCGTTGATTGTTTCCGAGGCTATTATATGCTATCGAGCTCAGAAAGAAGTTTGGCTACCACAACCCAATCTAGATAGAATAATCAACGAACTACGAAAACAGTTTCCAGATTTCAGTGAAGAAGAAATCATAAATTGGTCTAAGAAGTTATTTGAAATTAAAAAAGAACAAGCAAAAGATCTCGGAAGAAGAATAATCGGTAAATTTACCCAGGGTGGACGATACGATAACGCAAAATATTCTTCGCGGTTGATCATAGATGTCGCTGAATACGATTTTATTGTAGCGGATTTAATGAAACAGGGAAAACTTGTATCCCGTAAGGATGCTTTTCTATCCAATGGTGAGAAATTAGGTACGGTTGTTACCTACTGTGATGGATATAATTCCCAGTACACACATTTGAGAAGTTCAATGCTAGCCTATGCTTGCATTAATCTATTTTCGATGATAAATAGATTTCCTAATACCGCGGTTAGAGTGGCCACTGATTCGATGTATATACATAATAAGTACAAATCAACTGTAGCGGCATTCACAGATCCCGAAGAAAATTGGGGGCGTTGGCGATTTAAAAAGGAGATGCTACATGAGTATTGTGAATCCGCAGACGTTGCCATGGATGATAAATATATTTGTTGTAACCGTATTGAAATTCAATCAGAACTTTCTAATGCACCACCGGTATCTGATCCAGTATGTAGATACAAGACAGTTTATTTAAACGGTTGTGGTGGGTCAGGAAAGACAACTCGTGCAATTGAATTATTTCGTCGTGGAAACGCTAGCGTTTCTAACATGATTGTGCTAACACCGACTCACAGACTCGCCAGAGAGATGATACAACGAGGGGTAAATGCTTGCACTTATCACAGTTTTTTTCGATGGAAAGGTGACAAATGGACTCCTGAGCGTATGGGTGATAAATTCATTCCTGAAATCATAATTTGGGATGAAATATGCACAGTGTCATTAGATGTATTAAAAACATTTCTTGAGTGGTTGTTAACCAAAAACACAAAAGTCGTCATGTGCGGGGATCAAGGCCAACCACCACCATTTGTCGGTGCATCTCCACATGAATGGCTAAAGGGTTTTGTAGACTACTATGAAGAAATCACCACTGATTATAGATCACTTGATGAACGATTACGAGAATTTAAGAAACTAATTAGATTACAACCGGATAGAATCCAATGCGAAATAGCGCGTGAAGTGATTTCAGAAACCCCAATGAATGATTTCTGGGAAGCGTGGAGACCAAACGATTTGATCATTGCAAGTAGAAAAATAGTCAGGGATACACTTCAGATGAAGTTATTTGAATTGCATAAAGAAAAATTTGCAGCGCTTCCAGTACCCCTTTGTTATAGGCCATCGGATACACGAAAACAGAATATTGAAGTTGATATTCCAGGACAGAATGAAAAACAAATTCTGGTATTAAATGATATTGTGCTGGTTGATATCAATGTCGTTGAAGATGCATTGCGTGCTAATAAATCCCCGTGGACGCTAGGATACGCAGCAACAATACACTCTTCACAGGGATTGACTATATCGGATACAATTGTTTGGATGGTGGATAATCACATCGAATGGTCGAATTTAGTCTATCTCGCAGTATCCAGAGTACGAAAAATAAATCAACTTCGAAGAGTTGTTTTCGATGATAATGACACAACAATGGATGATATTGATGTTAAAATTATTGATAAAAAACTCTCCGGTTACAAACAACAGGACAAAAAAAAACAACGAGAATTTGATATTGATGCTAAATTAATAATCACTTTGAAGAAACAACAGAATAATCACTGCGCGAGTTGCAATTGTATAATGCGTTGGCAGTATTCGGATAAGGATCCTCGCCAATTCACCGTAGACAGAAAAAATAACAATCTCGGTCATGTCAGAAATAATGTGATGTTGACTTGTCTTGAGTGCAATAGACGCAACGGTGCTAGTTAAGACCATGCGGTGGCAATTGAGTATCCTCGGGAATCACTTGTAGTTGTTGTCGAGTAAAACCCCGCTGAGGGGCAGTTGAATCCAGTTTATAGACTGGAGGTCTACCAGTTGATCGTGTTATACTAGATATCTTATGCGTAGTGACGCTCCAAATAGGATCAGTAGCCCTTTTTCTACCCCCTTCAAGCTCTCCTGGTTCGTATAAGTACCTCACAATGACATTACTACCAAGAATTGGTTGGGAAACGCTAGCGTTTCTAGGGAAATCTTTTTGTGGTTGTACGGGTATTGACTTCTTTTTAATCGCGTTGATAGGTTTCATGTTGATTGTTCTAGTAATCTCGTTATTCAGTGCAGTAATCACAGATGGTAATCTTTTAACCCATTCACTGGATCGCTTTTCTTGAATGAATTCTTTTGCGTATTGATATCCAAATAACCGCTCAGCAATCGTCCGATTAAATCGTTCTACAATGGCCTGATCGCGATGTAGCGCAGTATGCCCTCGTCGTATGGTGACATTATGATGTTTCATTGTAGATAACACTGCACCCTGAAATTCCTTGCCAGGATCAACCTGCAATAGATTTGGCCAACGCAGAGGACCTCGTCGATAAATCCTTTCAAATGCAGAAGCGACTTCAGTGGCTGATTTTGTTTTTAACGGTTCTGCTTCTTTGTATCGACTTGCAATATCAACTACGGTTAGCGCGTATTTGTAACCACGATCATGTGGCAGAAATAATATATCAGCCTGATGAACATCATTAGGAGCGGTCACATCAAAATGCGAGAATTGAATTTGTTTAGGCGGTGGTAGATAAATTTGCCATAGTGCCTGTTTGGATAACCAATTAGCCGCAGTGGTTTTTTTTCACTTTTGCAGCTCTAGCGAGTTTATTGATTGCAGCGTTACCCCTCCAGTATCCCCTCGGAGAATAATAAATTGATTCCATATTATTAATTACCAGCACCTAACATCAATTTACTTTTCATAGCCGATTTTATCAAAAATGAAGACAATTTTTCTTTGAAGGATTTATCAGGAATAGCATTTAACGCATGAATTAATTTCACATCCGCGAGATGCCTGTTTTGCAGATTGCTGCTTTTATAAGCAACATCATGAAGGTGACAGGCCTTATCAATGGCATTTATTGGTTCTTCACCGGGGTTGGGTTGATTTTGATTATTGAGTCTGATATCAAGTCTGGTTCCTGGTCCACAGTAGCTATATCCTGGGAGGTGCTTTTCTCCGGGGTATTTTGCCCATGGGGTTCCAGGGAGTTTTGCTAATTTGGCTGCGATATCACCTCCTCGTTTTTTTTAAAATCAGATCTCATAGACACAAATCTAAATTTCTTTGTACCACATTGCACGCATTTACCAGAAAGCGCTGATCGGTTATTTTTAGTTGTAATCGTCGTCAAGTCATCTGTGCCAGTACGCGTTTTACACTTCACACAATATAGATCCATAATTTATGTATAGAAATATGGATATAATTGATTTTCAGCGACTAAAACAAGAGAACCAATTAAGCATCATGCAGCGCTACCAAACTCTATCCGGATGATTATAATCGGGCCATCTGGATCCGGTAAAACGCAATTGTTGCTCAATTTAATAATGAGATGGATGAAGTGGGATAAGTTGTATTTAATTGCCCCTAGCGTAGATGATCAACGATGTTATGAAGTGTCAAAGGATTTTAACGAGAATGCATCAGAAATTAAGGGTGAGAACGCCATTGATTTTATAACCGATATCGATGAAGCACCGAGTATTGATGATATTGATGGAGATATTAACAATTTAGTCGTATACGACGATATAATGTTGGATAAACAAAAAAATCCTGCTAGAATATTTTCCCGTGGGCGTCACAAAAACACTGACGTGATATATGTCACTCAACGCTACACTCAGGTTCCAAAAGTGATCAGAGATAACTGCAATTTATTGTCTGTATTCAACGGAGTTGATACTCATACGCTACGAAATATTTGGCAGACATGGTGTTCTGATATGGACTTCAATCAATTTAGAGATTTCTTTAGTCATGCTCAGTCGACTCCGCACGGATTCGCAACAATAAATTTGCATGATCCTCGGACACGATATCGTATCGGACTCGATCAAATATTTGGTTAAAATCATTTATTATTTTTGTTAACCCATAGCAGCAGAGAGGGTGGATGACAACAAGTTGCGACCAAAATTAATTAAAAAATCGTTTTCATTTTTTTAGTTAAAATGATTTCATAGGGAGATTTCAATCAATTTTTTGTCTGAAAACGTTGTAGGGTTTGCCCCTGAGACATTTTTTTTTGATCGTAGGAAGGCTCGTTTTAGGATTTCAATCAAAATTTTGCCTGAAAACGTTGTAGGATTCACCCTCTCTGCTGCTCAACTGAGTTTATTCCTCTGTAATACTAAAATCTGACAAATGTGGCTATCCATGATAGAATTGTAAAAGAAAAAAGTGCCGATAGTTTATTTGATTATATATCAAATAATATTCGTTAGCACACACACACACACACACACACACACACACACACACACACACACATACATACATACATACATACATACATACATACATACATACATACATACATACATACATACATACATACATACATACATACATACATACATACATTACAAGAGACACAACAGTTGTAAGTTGTTATCCTCTGAGTGCTGATTAAGTATGAGTGCTATAAACTTTGATGTTGCACTTTTAATACCTTTTAAAGACTTTCAGCAATCTATTGGTACTTTCATCAATATAAAATATAAAGGATATAACACGCATTACTGTAAGTGGATATATACATATATTGTTGTCAATGCCAGTCCCTCAAACCACGTGTACATCGTGCAGAAATCACCCAGAACTTTGCTACACAATTTAATTGGATTAGCAGAAAAACGAAATCACTCCATTCCTGACCATATGTGAACTTAGTTTAATGGCGCAGTCATTCATAATATGATTTTAAATTTCAACTTTTGATAGGACAAGCAGCAGAGGGGGCGAATCGAACTTCTCTAATTGGGGTAGATTTTAAGCAAAACATTTTAAGTCTCCATTTGCCAAATGGAGCCTTAACGATTTTAAAGCCCTATTTGTCAAATTAGGGGTTTCTCAAAACCTCTTGGGTTTAAGTACCATGCCAATGGAGCATAAAAAAAAGCGTCGATTCGAGACGCCATTGTCGCCGCATCTGCTGCTATGGGTTAACCGAATATTTTATCAAGTCCGATACGATATCGCGTCCGAGGGTCTGATAAATTTATCGTCACAAATCCGTGTGGGATTGACTGAGCGTGACTAAAGAAATTTCTAAATCGATTATGATCCATATCACCGCAGCACCAAGTTTGCCAAATATTTCGTAGCGTATGAGTATCAACTCCGTTAAACACACATAACAAATTGCAGTTATCTCTGATCACTTTTGGTATTTGAGTGTACCATTGAGTGACATATATCACGTCGGTGTTTTTATGCCTACCTCTGGAAAATATCCTAGCAGGATTCTTTTGATTGTCTAACATCACATCGTCATATACGACCAAATTGTTAATACCTCCATCAATATCATCAATGCTCGGTGCTTCATCAATATCGGTTATAAACTCAATAATATCCTCGCCGGATTCTTCTACTGCTTGTCGTTAAAATCTTTTAACACTTCGTAACATCGTTGATCGTCTACACTTGGAGCTACTAAATACAACTTGTCCCATTTCATCCATTTCGTTATTAAATTAAGTAACAGTTGTGTCTTGCCACTTCCAGATGGTCCGATTATAATCATTCTAATTGAATTCTGCAACATCGCATGGTGTTTAATAGGTTCCCGTCGTCGGGTAGCTGAATAATCAATTACATTCATGTTATTATAAATATATAATGGATCTATATTGTGTGAAGTGTAAATTGCGTACTGGCACAAATGACTTGACGACGATTAAAACTAAAAATAACAGATCAGCACTTTCTGGTAGGTGTGAACAATGTAGTACACAAAAATTTAGATTTGTTTCGCTTGATAAATCAAAGGATTTTAAAAAGAACGAGGAGGTGATATTGCAGCCAAGCTAACTAAACTCCCGGGAACACCATGGGTGAAGTATCCAGGAGAAAAATACCTTCCAGGGTATAGTTATTGTGGACCCGGGACTAGACTCGATATTAGACTCGATGATCAAAACCAACCCAAACCCGGTGAAGAACCAATAAACGCCATCGATAAAGCATGTCATGCTCATGATGTCGCTTATAAAAGCAGCAATCTGCAACACAGACATATCGCAGATGTGAAATTGATTCACGCGTTGAATTCTATCACTGATAAATCCTTCAAAGAAAAATTAGCTTCATGGTTAGTAAAATCGGTGATGAAAGGTAAATTGATCTTAGGTGCCGGTAATTAATAACAACATGGAATCTATTTACTATTCTCCAAAAGGATACTGGAGGGGTAAGGCAGCAATTGGTAAACTCGCTAGTGCAGCATCGGTGAAATATACCACTGCAGCGGATTGGTTATCCAAACAGGCAATATGGAAAATTTATCTACTACCGCCTAAACAAATTAACTACTCGGTTTTTAATGTGACCGTTCCTAATGAAGTTCATCAAGCTGATATACTATTTCTGCCGCATGATGGTGGTTACAAATACGCGTTAACCGTAGTTGATGTTGCGAGTCGATACAAACAAGCAGAACCTCTAAAAACAAAATCATCAACTGAGGTAGCTTCTGCATTTGAAAGGATTTATTAAAGGGGTCTTCTGCGCTGGCCAAATCTATTACAAGTTATTACAAGTTGATCCTGGCAAGGAATTTCAGGGTGCGGTTTTATCAACAATGAAACATCATAATGTCACCATCAGACGAGGGCATACTGCACTACATCGCAATCAGGCAATTGTTGAACGGTTTAATCGGACACTTGCTGAGCGGTTATTTGGATATCAATACGCAAAGGAATTCATTCAGGATAAACGATCCCGTGAATGGGTCAAGAGATTACCAGCTGTGATTACCGCGCTGAATAATGAGATTACTAGAGCAATCAACATGAAACCTAACAACGCGATTAAAAAGAAGTATATACCACAACCACGAAACGCTAGCGTTTCCCAGCCAATACTCGGTAATGTCACTGTTAGGTATTTATACGAACCAGGAGAGCTTGAAGGTGGCACAAAAAGGGCTACTGATCCTATTTGGAGTGTTACCGCGCATAAAATATCCGGCATAACACGATCTACGGGTAGACCAGCAATTTATAAACTGGATTCAACTGCTCCTCAGCGAGGATTTACTCGACAACAATTACAAGTGATACCCGAGGATACTCAATTACCTCGTGGTCTTAACTAGCACCTCTGCGTCTTCTTCTGACTCTGTCAGGACAACTCTTCGAAGCTGATTTATTCTCCGTACTCTGGATACTGCAAGATAGACTAAATTTGACCACTCAATGCGATTATCGACTATCCAAACAATTGTATCCGATATAGTCAATCCCTGTGAAGAATGTATCGTCGTTGCGTATCCTAGCGTCCATGGGGATTTATTAGCACGCAATGCATCTTCGACGACGCTGATATCAACCAGCACAATATCATTTAGCACTAAATTCTGCTTCTCTGTCCCTGACTTTGTCAGGCCTGGAATATCTACTTCAATATTCTGTTTTCGTGTATCCGAAGGCCTATAACATAACGGTACTGGAAGTGTTACAAATTTTTCTTTATGCAATTCAAATAACTTCATCTGAAGTGTGTCTCTGACTATTTTTCTACTTGCGATTATCAAATCGTTTGGTCTCCATGTTTCCCAAAATTCCTCCATGGGAGTTTCTGAAATTATTTCACGCGCTATTTCACATTGGATTCTATCAGGTTGTAATCTGATTAGTTTCTTGAACTCGCGTAATTGTTCATCAAGTGCATTATGATCAGTACTAATTTCTTCATAATAGTCTACAAAATTTTTCAGCCAATCATGTGGGGATAAACCGACAAATTGTGGTGGTTGGCCATGATCGCCGCACATTATCACCGCGTGCAATAATCAATCGAGAAATTTTTCTAATACATCTAACGTCACCGTTCACATCTCATCCCAAATGATGACTTTAGGAATAAATTTCTCACCCATTCGTTCAGGAGTCCATTCATCGCCTTTCCATCGAAAGAAACTGTGATAAGTACAAGCATTTACCCCTCGTTGTTTGATTTATCTTGCAAGTCTGTGTGTTGGTGTTAGCACAATCATGTTTGATGCGTAAAAATCCGTAGGATTTTTCCTACGAAATAAACTGTTTTATATCTACATATTGGATCAGATATCTGCGGTGCATTAGATAATTCTGATATCTGATTATTTTTTAAGTAATTGTTTTCAATTGTAACATATGCTGATTCGGAATAATCACACGGTATTTCCCGCTTAATTCTCCAACGTCCCCAGCTCTCGTCACCAGTAGCTTTGCTACCGCTAGTAAATTCAGCCACTGCTTCGCTGTGTTTTGCGTTTATGTAAAATGAATCAGTGGCTACTCTAACTGCGGTGTCAGGAAATCTATTTATCATCGAAAATAAATTGATAGAAGCATAAGCCAGCATAGATGCTCTCAAATGTGTATACTGAAGATTTTCTCCGTCTGCGTAAGTAACAATTGTACCAAATTTTGATCCATCGGACAAGAAAGCGTCTTTACGATCGATATATATATACCCTTAGATGTTATATCCGTAATTATAAAATCGTATTCGACGTTATCTATAATCAATCGTGAAGAATATCTGTTATTGTCGTATTTTCCACATTGAGTGAATTTACTGATTATTCTTCTACCAAGATCCTTTGCGTCTTTATTTCTGATTTCAAATAGCTGTTTGGACCATTTCACGATATATTCTTCGTCAAGATCGGGAAACTGTTTTCGTTGTTCGCTGATCATGCTATCTAGATCAGGTTGTGGTAACCAGACTTCAGTCTGAGCTCGATATGATATAATCGCTTCACTGACAATCAGCGATTTTAACATCCTACAATCAATCGTATAAAGTAATAGCACTATTGGCATGTGTCTACCAATCCAACCATAACAGCACGGATGTAACCCTGTAGCCATATCAAATGATACCACACGAGCGAATCCGGTTAAATCAAAATCAGGCAGTGGTCCATTAATAGCAACACGGGTCATCTCGCGTGTGGGATGTCCAAATCGTTTAAAATATCTGGCGCATTCTCCGTACCCAAAAAAACTCGCCGGATAACACGCGACTATATCAACTGTAATAATACTTTCACGGTCGTATTTTGTATTCCATAATCCACCGTGGTTAAATTCTATACAACTTGATTTGATGTCTGTGAGAAATTCAGCTCGCGTTGGTTTCCAAGAGTTTCTCTTTCTCGCAAAATGAGCTGCAACTGACAGAATTGTAAAGCAATTTGTTAATAATTGTTCGTCGTCGAAACTCTCCTAGAAACTACTGGCTAGTTTTTTCATTGCCTGTTGGAGAGCTTCATTGCGGTATAATTCTACATTGGGTCTTACAAACTGATCGAATCCACCCTTGGGGTTTTCAGCGCTGTGAAGTAACCACACTGATACAGGGTCGTTTTTACTCAACTGGTAAATAAAATCGAATAATTTTTTCTCAGAGAATTCCACGGAAAATTCCACGGGTATATACTTTATGGTTCTATCCCGCGGGAATATTGTTACCGCAGGTGTCCATGCGTGTTCGTTATGATCAATAATTTTGATTGGGGTTCCTTTTGATTTATATTTCGGTTCGTATAATACTTCACCGGTTATCGTCGTTACTGATATTGGAAATCTTAATGATGTTTCTAATTCAGCTATATCATGAATCGATGCTACGTTTTTCCTAACTGTTAATTCCCACTCGGTTATTTTTTTTGCGTCTTAGATCAGTCAATTTGTTTTCCCGGGATGCATTTGTGAAGTATTCTATTATTCGTTCTGCTACACAATTTACCCTTGACGAAGTCGATGACGACAGTTTCATCGGTGCTAGTTTTTTAATATTCGGTTTATCATTTAACGGATATACCCCGTAAACAACTGCTGTTACAGAATAAGATCTCTCGTAATACGGTTTGTCAATTCCAGTCAAAATTCCTGGTTTGGAATCTTGACTCACAGTGACAGTTTTTTTATCCTTCAAGATGGGTTCAAATTTATAACGAATAATCCAATCTCCTGTGTCTGAACAGATAATGAATTTTATTCTAAAAAATATCTTTTTCGAAGATGTGAAATTATCACTGCTGCTTTTTTATCGTTAATGGTAGCGTCAACAATACCATCAATTCGAAATGTTGACCAACATTGAGATGCTCCATCACGCTTGAATTCATTGAAACTATCACGAAGTTTAGTTATCATGGTTCTATCACGAATTTTACTCTTTGGTGTATCAGAGACTCTATCGAGATTGAATTTAGCATTTTTCCAAGGCGTAATTTTAGATAATCTCTTAAACTCCTTCATGCTATAATTAAAACAAGTATTTAAATAGAAGAATTATGTATAATGAATCATTGCAAATGGCTTTCGATTGGATCAACAACCCCGTGTAACAAATCATGCAGAAAGAAGTTCTGTGGATATCATATGCAAAGTGTTCGTAACGGGAGTTATGGGCCTTTACCCTGCATACGATGTGGGGTAGGGGTGCGTGGTAAATCACAGTTGTGTCTCGGTTGTGGTGGCAAACGATACAGAGAGTTGAAGCGTTATTATGACAAGAGAATCAATAACTCCATCAGAGATTCCATCAAAAACTCCATCAATGACCTTGACTCTGACCCTGACAGCGTCCTTGACTCTGTAAAGGACAAAATCATAAGAACTCCTCAAGACTACATCGAAAGATTTCCAAATGTAATCATTCGACCAAACAATGAATTAGACAAATAGTATAGTATATAAATGAACCAAGAATTCCGACCACACTCTGTGATTGTAAACTATGAGGCATCCAGTGATGGTATTGTCAGACACTGCAGACTGAAGAAACCAGTTGGTGCTGACAATGGTATGTGGTATTTGGTATTTAGTGCTGGAAAGAAAAAATATTACTGCCATCGTTTCGTGTATGAATGTCATAACGGATTGATCAAGGATGGTTTTGGTATCGATCACATTGATTCCAATGTTAAGAACAATTCTTTGTCAAATCTGCAGGCTATCTCACAAAGTGAGAATACCAAACGAGGAAAGACTGGACAACACTCGAAAAAAGCGAGACCTGTAAGATCTTTTAATGCAACAAATAACGAGGAAATAGTATTTCAATCAATAACTCAGGCTGGTAAGAATTTCGATATTTGTTCACCTTCTGTTCAATGCGTCGCAGAGGGAATTTGTCGATCTGCGATTTCAAAAAAGACCGGGCAAAAAATTCAATTCCTTTATGCATAGACGTCCATTTTTCATATTAGAAATATATAATTATCAATAATATGAATTCTCAAAATATCAATGATGTGATAACCAAAATTTAAGTTTTTTAATCTCAGTCGGATTTACATATCATATAATTTAGACTGCGATCAAATTATGTCCGACTTCCAGGATATTGAATACAGCGCTAACAATAACAAATATGTACTACCCAAACAATATGCACTAATCAAACGAATTCAGAATTCTATCTGTGATTCCCTGTTATGCTGTGACGACGTCAGTAAGTTTGTCCCGTTATTTAATATCGTGGAAAAAATAAGAAAACAATTAGGGAAACAGTATGAAGTAAAAAGAACAATTAATACAAAAATCAGAAATATAACATTGTTAATTGAACAAAATGAAAAGCCCCTTTCGGATAATTGTTAGTAAAATCCATGGACGGTATCCTCCAACAAAGTTGTAAAATTTCGTAGTAAAATATTTTTTTTTATTACTGGAATAAATTTTCATAGTAAATATTTTTTATTACTGAAATTTTCATAGTAAAATATTTTTTTAGTTGTTATTGACTGATTTTGGCAGTTTTGACTGATTTTGGCTATTTTTTGACTGATTTTGGTTATTTTTTGACTGGTTCAGTTGAAAATCTCAAAGAGATTTTACGGTCAAACGGTCGATTTTGCATGGGATTTCTCGTAGACATTTACCACTTGAAATTATTTGTATGATGTTTTAGGTCAAAAACTGACAAAAACGACCAAAAATGAACAAAAAAACGACAAAAACGACCAAAAATGAACAAAAATGACTGATCTTTTCAGTTGAAAATCTCAAAGAGATTTTACGGTCAAATGGTCGATTTTGCATGGGATTTCCCGTAGACTTTTCCCACTTGAAATCTCTGGAAATTTTTTGTTATTGAAATTGGAAAATTGTTTACAATTTCAAATAATGGTTAATGAAGCATTAACGACCCGATTGGCTCGCGAGAGACTGGTAACGATCAAAAAATTTATACCAATCCGCGACTCTGTAAGGAATAAACTGCAAGCTGGACAGTTTACAAAAGGATTTTGCTGTGGGATCTGAAGAGTTGTTTAAACAAATAGCCACAGCAACGAAGGGGGTAGAGCGTGCTATTTACGGAGATATTCCCGAGACTACGGGAAAACCTCTTATTGTTGAACTTGAAAAAATAGCAACAGGAACTGAACAAACAAAACAAGCTGTACAAAAACTCCACGGTGATATATCAGCTCAACAGGAAATTGAACGATTAGGTGATATTGATGTTACTGAATTATATAAACCACTTGAATCAAAAAGAACAGTAGATGATTTACGTGCGAGATTTAACGAGGAAGGGTTAGCAGCAATTGATAAGGCCGATCCAGCAAAAATTCCTGCGCTTGTTGTTACGACTTATGAAAACAGAAAAAAATGTTGAAACCAAAATATCATAAATATGTTAGAAGTATATAACTCATTGGGCTGATACATTCTACAAAATCAAAACTAACAAAAGTCAAGTTGACACAACAAGTGCATCATACACTGAATATATCAAGATGGTGGATACAGTGTATAAACAATATGAAGAGTTTAAACAACAACAAAAACCGCAAAAATTGCAAAGAAAGCGACAGCAACCTTCAAAGAAAATATCTCTTTCACCTAAAAAAACAAAAAGAACCTTCGCTTGGACCATCTGATCGAGATGATACTCTTGATTATTTACAAAGCACGAATTCAGAAAAACTGGATGCAGCAACTGGTTGTAGTATCGTGAAGGGACTAAGAGATTCCAGTGGAATTTCAATTCAATGTCCTGGTAGTGTTCTCAGTGATATAACACGATTAGAAGTTCTCATCGGAAGGAAACGAGCTGGAAAAAACTAACCGGAAGTAATTAATGAAGCAGCTGATATCTGCAGGCGGTTATTTCAAGGTGGTATCATGGATATTGCAACATATCGAGATTTCATTGGTGAGTTAGTGGAAAATGGAAAATTCGTAGAATTTTCACCTACGGATTATTACAGCGACTAAACTCAAAGAGTTTTAAATCCAAAGATTTGGAAATCGTTTACGATTTCACGATTAGATAAATAACAATTGAATAAGAATGATCATACACTACAACCATGACAAACCAGCCAGCGTCTATGTAGTTAATTCACGGATTCCAGTTTATAGAGCATACTATGGTGATGGTCTCGGTAATACAATTGCAGGGTTATTTGCAAGAATGGTTCCAAAAGTGGCGCCGCTAGTAAAACAATTATCGATGAAAGCAATTGATGTTATTCGTGATAAAGGTATTAGCGCTGTTGGAGATCTTGCCGGGAAAGCGTTTTCAGCCGCGAAGGATAAATTAACAGCGCTAGTTCGACGGGGAAAATCCATAGGATTTTCAAAACTGGGACCACTACCGTCTACAGTGGATATGCCTGCGAGTGTTAGTAAAATTATAAATAACGCAGTAGATCAAAAACTAGCGTCGCTGGTGACTCCGTCATACACTAACGACCAAATCAACATCGCAAATATGATAGCGGGAAGTGGCTTGCAACCACGACGAAAACGCTAGCGTGAAAATCAGTAGGATTTTTCCCACGACGATGAAATGGAAAATCCATAGGATATTTCACCTACGGATTTTACGATTTAAACTTTGATAAATAGAATAAAATGTTACAACGGTCACCTGATCCAGCGTTTGATAGAGACGCCCCAGTTCGCAAGGATGATTCTGTACGCGATTATCAATATTACGCCTATCATGCAATAGACTCAAATAGTCGATCAAGAATTGAACTTCAAGTTCATGATACCAGTAAATAATTTCTACCCGCTGCAGCGTTTATCGAAGTACAAGGACAACTTGTAACAGCTGCTGATACTCCTGCTATACCAGCACCGTATAAAGTTGGTACTCAAGTCGGGTTTGTCAATAATGGTATCATGGTGCTATTTGAGAGTGCAAGATATCTCATCGATGGAAAAGAGATCGAGTCGATAGAACGTGATGTTGATGTAGCCACAACAATAATCGGGTTAGCGAGATATTCCGATGAATATACACGATCAGCAAGACCTTCTATGATTTTTGCAAAGGATGTTAAAAATACCGCTGGATGAAATCAATTTGTTGTAAGACTACCAAATGATCGTGCTGGTGGTGCTGCTGGTATTGAGGATATTATTATAAATGCTGATCCTAATTTCAATCTAGGAGCTGCAACACGTATATTAATGTTGGGAGGAGCGCGTAGATCATTTTCATACGCGATTCCACTGCATCATATAATTGGATTCTGCAGAAATGTTCGAAAAGTTATCTACAGAGCAAAGCATACAGTAGCACTCGTACGAAAGAGTGATGAAAATGACGCAATTTGGAGGATTCCAGCAGATGCTGAAAATCCAGATGCTGATGCTGGTAAAGTCATTTTAGCAAAACTATCATTGTGGATGCCAGTGTTGACTCCATCAATCACCGCAGAAGAACGATTACTATCATTTATGGACCAAGGAGGAAAATCATTACTAAGTTGGCTAACGGTAAGTACAAATGTTAAACAATCAAATATTAACGGGTTATTTACGTGGAACCTAGCATCAAAAGAAGGCGTTGCTGAGCCACGTCATATATTTATTGCGTTACAGGATAACACACGAGTTGGCGATCAACGTTTCAGCCATATGATATTTGATCAATTAGGTGTTAAAGACGTCTCACTGAGAATAAACGGTCAGCAGGAACCATCTGAAGATGTACAACTTGATTACGGTCAAAATCATATTGCTCGCGTGTATCATCGGTTGTTGTCATTTATGGCACGCGATCAAAATGTCGATATTGGTCTCCAAATATCACAATTGGATTTTAAGAATTTATATCCGATCTATTATTTTTCGTTGGAACATCTTGATTTAAGAAGACAATCCGTCGTTGATATACACTTTAGAGCTAATGTGATTAGTGGTGCTATTGCTAATTATAATGCGGTTGCTGTCATTCTCAGCGACAAATCAATGCTACTCGAAGGTGTTGGCGGAAGAATGAGAGTGGTAGATGCGCCAGTGGAAAATCTTTGAAAATTCTACGAATTTTTATTGAAAAATCCTTGTTGAAATCGTAAATGATTTTCTCGATTTTTCCATTGAATCTTTTGCGATTTAGAATTAATCTGTTATTGTATAATGTCATACAGTCATATCGGTGTTACATTGACCTCAGGTCAACTCAAGAAATTGCAATCAGAATCGGCTAAGCGATGTGGAACCACAATCACGTTGAAACACAATCAGATGACTGGTGGGGCGAATAAGTTGTTGCTGACAACTCGTCAAGTGAAACACTTCAATGATGCTTTCAAGGATAAAAAAGGCGTTCAGATCACTCTAACTGCGCCTGCTATCAAATATATGATTAAAACCAGCGGTATATTCCCGTTGTTAGCTGCGATTCCGGCTTTGATTGCATCAGCAGCAACAGCGGTGGCTAAAGCCGAGGCGCTAGGAACCGTTGGGGCCGCGGCAGGAATGGCACTTAAAAAGGCAACTGGGCAGGGTTATAAAAAAAAGGGAAAGGGTCTAAGACTACCAGAAGCCCCGTATTCATGGTACAGCGGGAGATCCGTTCACGGATCAGGTCTGAGAATCCCAGGAACAGTTTACTAACTCGGGAGCTTTTGGTTGTAGAGTCTTTGACTGTGGAATCTTCGATTCCTATGTCCAATTTTGATTTACACGATGCTGCTAAAAAAATTGGCCATAAAAAACTTCAGAGGTATCTTTATGAAAGATCAGTTACCGGCACAACCAAACAGCGTTGAAACCGGTATTATTAATTTTGATAACAGCACGTGACCTGGAACTCACTGGGTTGCATACGCGATTGATCCACGTGGGATTGTTTATTTCGATTCATATGGATTAGCACCGCCGAAGGAATTTATGCGTTATATAAACCGCTTAAAAACTTTTCTACGCTACCAACACAACAAATGAATGACCCACCAATATACGGTAACGAAGTATTAAATGTCCTTGACGCTATTTCAACATCTGGAAAACCACCACATGTTGTCGTAAATGAATACACTAGTAATCGCCTTTTAGAGAAAGATGTATAAAATAACATGATTGATATTTGGGGGAGATCTTTATCAGCGCTGAAGAAACCCGGTGCCGATGGCACTGCAACCGGTGATATAAAGAGAATAATCGAAGATGAAATAGCTGAGACGTTAAACTTAACAAGTGTTGACCCCTGGGAAATAGTTGTATTTCAAGATCGTCAGGGTAAATTGAAAACCAGTAATGTGTCGTTGGATGACATTTTAATTAAACAACGAAACGCAATCGAGAACACCGGGTGTACTTATTTCGACGATTACAGATAGATTAAAACTCTCAACGATGAGTTAAAAAATTCTATGTTGGAACTAGCAACACTTCAATTTAGAATTGAAGGTAACGGAAAACAGTTTTCAAATTTTCGTAGAAACATCGTAGATAAATTTATTGGTACCACGTTGGATAAAATTGAAATAAAACTCCCCGATATTAAAAAATCCATCGATGAGACGAAAAACTTCATCGAAGCAATCAAAGATGATTTTCCGAGGATGATAACATTCATTGAAAAAAACAAAAATTCCTCATGAGAAAACCAACAACGTAGTATACACGATCCAACACGGATCATTTGCGTGGACTCCTACAGACAATATACTAAGTATCACTGCAACCGTCAAAGGTATTTATCGATTAACACTAGTGACACCGACTCAATTTAATATATCATCGTCGAGTTCATCTGGGGTCAACAATACGATACAACTGAAAAGTTCACGATAGCATCCACTGATAAGAATTTGGCTAGGGTTTCAACAACATGGTATGTGGAATTCGTAGCGGATTTAAGTAAATAACTGTTCCAATTGAAATCTGTTATAATAAATAAAATGTCATCACTGTTGACTTCGTCATCAATGGTACCTTCGGTATCTCAATATCGTTATGATCAGGCCAGAGAGTTTCAAACTAAACTCAAAACTCTCACTGAGGAGTATGCAATGCAAATGAAAAAATACCAACGAAGAATCACCGCAGTTGACGTTACCGTGTACTCTGTGAGTGGTTTAATCACCGGAGCCGGAATTATACTCTCCTCGATGATAATGATTGCTCCGATAGCTGTTCCAATTTGTATATCAGCGGCAACAACAATCACGGGAATAATTTCGATAATAACAAAAAAAAATATCATCATGCAGCCAACGCAAACTGCAAGACTTCATAATTAAATTTCATGTTGTATCAACCGCGTACTCGCAATTATCTTCGATGATATCGTCGTCACTCGATGATACATTTATATCCAATATTGAGTTCTCAGCGATGTCAAGTATTTATGATTCCGCGATGTCAAAATTAGAGCGACAACATGAGTATAATAACAATGACAACACCGCAGGAATTATTTCAACGAATAGTGGAGAACACAAACCCGAAAACCAGCATGATCTCAATAACATCAACGATATCAGATAGTGAGTTCTCAGTGATGGTAAGTATTTATGATTCCGCGATGTCAAAATTAGAAATACATCATGAGTATAATAACAATGACAACACCGCAGGAATTACTTCAACGAATAGTGGAAAACACAAATCCAGTACAAATCAGCATGATCTCAATAACATCAACGAATCCTGAATTCAGTGTGAATTTCCATATCCCAGTCCCCGTGAAGGAGATAGCGCTAGCAAAACTACGAGTATATCATAGTTGGCATAATATTAGGTCAGTAGCATTTGGCGGTCAACAACCGAATAATTCCTTGGTATTTGCGAATAAGAATCGAGACAGAATCAAACCACAAAATTCCTTCTTTGTGCTATGTTTCACTGATAGATTCTAGTTCAACATACCTATCCAGCCTCACCCACGGGTATACAATAGCTAGATACTAACGCTCATCTTCTGACAATCGTATACTCATTGTTCCCACTATGAAAACGAAGTCATATGGACAACGTTCTTTTTGATTCCAGGGCCCGACATTGTGGAACGAAATGCCCATTGAAATTAGACACAAGGACACAGTGGTCCCTTTTAAGAGTGCTCTTAAAACGCACCTTTTCGACTGCAGAAACAAATTTAGAGACCTAATAATGTTTTGTATCTTATATTTTTTCTACATGTTTTTGTGTTTTTCAATTTCATGGTTTTTGTTGTTTTTTTTCTGTAGTGTAGTCATATCATTATGGATGTTGTAAAGCGCTTAGAGCTTCTAAAGAGAGGAGCTCTGAGTGGTCTAAAGCGCTCTCCGTTACGGATCACTGCCGTCTCACCCCTTTCTGCGTGGGTTCGAGTCTAAGATTCGGCTATTGTAGTTATTTGAGAAAGCTTGCCAGTAACGTCTCGTGGGTCGGTGGTTCTTTCTGAGAGGAGGGGGGTTTCCTGGTTGTTCCTCCACCAATTATACTGGCCGCCATGTATAGCCTATCGTGTGCTGAAAACTGGCGTTAAACCCTAAAAGCAAACTAACAAGTTTCTAAAGATTAGGCGCTATACAAAGTCCTCATTATTATTATTATTTTTATTATTGTTATTATTTTTTACAGAAACAATTGTTTGCATCCTGTCTAAAAAAATTTAAAATATAAAAATATTTTTCTTTCTCTCTCCCTTAATAGGGCATGAGTATCGATGAATTACGGAAATACAACAACTCAATGAATCTCTTACCAACAGTTATACTATATAAGGTGGTCCTAAGACAAGACCGTCAGGCCACGCTACACAAAGAGGCAAAAGATTGGTCCACCATCTACACTTTTAACACTTAAAAAGTCCAGGAAAGTCAACCTGGAAAGACATGTCAGAGAATATATGCAAAACCAGGTGGAAAACAATCCGAAATAAAAGTGGCAGTGAAAAAGAAAGCAATTGTCATCATCTACGATAGTGACACCGGCACCAACGACAGCGGCAGCAGAGGTCACAGAGGCTATCGACGTAGAGCATGAAGTGACCTTGCACCAGGGAGCGCTCTTGCATATCTAAGTGATGTAGAAGCACAAGAACTTGCCGACCTTTAGCAGATATGGGAGGCAGCACGTCAATACATAGAACACCTAAATTTGATAACCGATACTAAAGGACTGAATACAACATAAAAACTTCTGGGGTGGGGCAGCAAACAACGTCATGTACCAGGACAAAACATTGTTCACTCGTCTTTGCAAATCATGTTGGACGATGCCTCAGTGGATACCACACGATGGAACTGGAAACAGCCCAGCATCCGTGCCAAGAGCAAACAAATCAATAATAGTGGAACTGATATAATCTTAACCATTCAGGAAACGTTTTAGACGTCCGTTCAAATACCCCGATCACCTGGCACGTGTCTTCAGGGCAGGGACCACGAAAAACAGCCCTTCCTAGGGCTAAAGATTTATCACCTTGCCAAATGGTCACCATTTTGTTTTAAATCCCTTTCGATAACAACCCTGTAAAAACGCAAATAAGATCCATTCTTTCTAGGAATATTCAAAACTAATTAGTGTGACCTCTAATTACAATATGTGGCTCATAAACAATTGTTTATCAGTAACAATCTAAATTAGTGAGCTGTGGGCCCAATTTAACCCCAAATTCATGGTGTAGATGGACATGGCCGATTGACCGCACAAGTCTTTAATTCAGTCGTGCCATTCAACGGCGACCGTGGGTTGAGCTGAAGAGAGAAGAATGGTTAGCGAGCACTGCAGAGTGGGAAACTTAAGCACTACTCTAAGTATCTTGAACAGAGAAAGTACGTTCTGGAATGAGTCGAAGAACTGGACATCTATCCACGGTGGCGTCACCTGAGGAGGGAGATGATCTCTTTAAAAGCAGCAAATGTCCATATGAGAGAGGTGATTAGTGAGCATGCAGAAAGATAAAGACGATGTGGGTAGAAGACAGGTTAGAAAAGAGAAAACATGACTTCCCTTTTCTGATTGTCTATTGAATGAAGATTCCTGAAACATTGAATTAGGAGCAATCACTGCTAAAAAAAAAGTGGAAGTAAAACTAACGGCTCTTTTTCATGGACCCGCAGATATCTCTAAAAGAGACACAAATCCTAACCCTCAATAAGTTTATTCATGTTTGTGTTTGCTTTTTTATGCTGCTGACAAACTAACAGTTAAAAGCCCATTTACCCCATATTTTGTCATAGTATGTCTTTGTATGTAAAGGTATAGTTAACATGTTTATACAAACTTCCAACCCTTGTATGTGATAGTATGTTTGTATGTAACAGTATAGAAACGTGTCTATCAACAATATATGATACGGTGTCTATAAACGCTCACTATCTTTTTGTATAGTAGTATGTGTATAGGACTGTGTTCGAGTCGGGGTCCGTACATTTTTTAAAATTGTAAATTGTACTTCTCCCGACTCGAGTTGGGTCGTCTCTATTTATTTATCAATAATTGCACTCTGAGAAGTTAGTAAGCAGCAAGAAGAGTGGACAGACCAAAACTATTTTAGACAAAAAAAAAAAAAATAGACCGAAACTATTTCAGACAAATTTAACAGGGTGGACAGAACGAAACTATTTCAGACAAACCGAAACTATTTCAGACGAACTAAAATGGGTGGACAAACTGAAACTTTTTTAGACAACGAAACTATTTCAGACCGAAACTATTTCAGGCAGACGAGACTAGAGAGAGAAAGAATGAACCATAGATAAGTTTTCAAACAAAAATAAGGCTGCTACGGAGAGAGAGTAAACAGACCAAGTTTTCAAACCTATACCAGACAAACCGAAATTTTTACGGTTTTAACCGAATATTTTATCAAGTCCGATACAATATCTTGATCTAGACTCATGCAAATGTATCGTTACAAATCCATGTGGGATTGACTGAGCGAGACTAAGGAAATTTCTAAAGAGATTATAATCCATATCTCCACTGCACCAGGTCTGGTGAATATTTCGTAGCGCATGTGTGTCAACTCCTTTCAACACGGCAAGAATATTACAGTTATCCCTGATCACTTTTGGTATTTGTGTATATCTCTGAGTAACATATATCACATCAGTATTTTTATGCCTACCTCTGGAAAATATTCTGGCTGGATTTGCTTGTTTATCTAACATCATATCATCATATACGACTAAATTGTTAATACTTCCATCAAAAACATCAACACTCGGTGCTTCTTCGATATCGGTTATAAATTCAATAATATCCTCATCGATTTCCGATTTTGCTTTCTCGTTAAAATCTTTTAACACTTCGTAACATCGCTGATCATCTACACTTAGGGCTACCAATTTCATCCATCTCGTTATCAAATTAAGTAACAACTGCGTCTTGTCACTTCCAGATGGTCCAATTATAATCATGCGAATATAATTTGGTAGCACTGCATGATGCTTAACTGGTTCTCGTGTTCTTGTCGTCGAAAAATCAATTACATTCATGTTATTATAATTAAATTATGGATCTATATTGTGTGAAATGTAAGAAGCGTACTAGCACAAAACGACTTGACAACAATTACAACAAGCAATAACAGATCAACACTTGCTATTAAGTGTGTACAATGTGGTACAAACAAATTTAGATTTCTTTCTAAGAGTTTAAAAAAGAGCGAGGAGATGATATTGCAGCCAAACTAGCAAAACTTCCCGGGACTCCATGGGCAAAATATCCAGGAGAAAAACCCCTTCCAGGCTATAGTTATTGTAAACCTGGAACCAGATTCGATATCCGACTCGATGCTCAAAACCAACCCCGACCCGGTGAATATCCAATAAACGCTATTGATAAGGCGTGTCATGCTCATGATGTTGCTTATAAAAGTAAAGACCTTTAAGACAGACATATCGTAGATGTGAAATTGATTCATGCGTTAAATTCTATCACTGATAAATCCTTCAAAGAAAAATTAGCTACGCGGTTGATAAAATCGGCGATGAAAAGTAAATTAATGCTTCGTGCTGATAATTAATAACAGCATGGAATCTATTTATTATTCTCCAAGAGGATACTGGAGGGGTAAATCAGCAATCGATAAACTCGCTAACGTCACAAAAGTGAAAAATACCACTGCGTCGGATTGGTTATCCAAACAGGCTATATGGCAGATTTATCTACAACCACCTAAAAAAATTAACTTCTCACATTTTGATGTCAGCGTCCCTAATGAAGTTCATCAGGCTGATATATTATTTCTGTCGCATGATACGGTTAATAAACAATAATAGTTGATGTTGCGAGTAGATACAAACAAGCGGAGCCGCTAAAGACAAAGTCATCTACTGAAGTAGCTTCTGCGTTTGAAAGGATTTATCGACGAGGTCCTCTGCAGTAGCCAAACCTATTACAAGTTGATCCTGGCAAGGAATTTTTCAGGGTGCAGTGTTATCAATAATGAAGCATCATAATGTCACCATCAGACGAGGACATCCTGCACTACATCGTGATCACTCAGTTGTTGAACGATTTAATCGGACACATGCTGAGCGGTTATTTGGATATCAATACGCGAAGGAATTTATCGAGGTACAAAAAGAGCTACTGATCCTATTTGGAGTGTCACTACACATAAAATATTTAACATAACAAGATCCACGGGTAGACCAGCAATCTACAGATTAGATTTAACTGCTCCTCAGCGCAGATTTACACGGGAATAATTACAAGTGATACCCGAGGATACTCAATTACCGCCGCGTGGTCTTAACTAGCGCGGTTGCGTCTGTTACACTCAAGACAAGTCAACATCACATTATCTCTGGTATGACCAAGACTATTATCTTTTCTGTCTGCGGTAAATTGTCGAGGATCTTTATCCGACCAACACCAACGCATTATACAATTACAACTCGCGCAGTGATTATTCTGTTGTTGTTTCATCGTAATTATGAATTCAGCATCAATATCAAATTCTCTGTTATTTGTTTTTATCCTGTTCTTTATAACCAGCGAGTTTTTTTTCTGATTATGTCATCGCTGACAATATCACTGATTGTGGTGTCATTAGCATCTAAACCAATTCTTCGAAGTTGATTTATTCTTTGTACTCTGGATACTGCCAAGTAAACTAAATTCAACCACTCGATGCAATCATCTAAGATCCAAACAATTGTATCGGATATGGTCAATCCCTGCGAAGAATGTATCGTTATTGCGTATCCTAGTGTCCATGGGGATTAATCAGCACGCAATGCATCTTGGACAACACTGATATCAACCAACACTATATCATTTAACACGAGAAAATGCTTCTCTGTCTGGCCTGGAATATCAATATCAATATTCTGTCTTCGTGTACCCGTAGGCATATAACACAATAGCAATGGAAGTGTTGCGAATTTTTCTTTGTGTGTTTTAAATAACTTCCTCTGAAGTGTGTCTCTCATTATCTTTCTACTTGCCACTATCAAATCGTTTGGTCTCCACGCTTCCCAAAAATCATTTAATGGGGTTTCTGATATTATATCACGCACTATTTCACACTGGATTTTATCTGGTTGTAATCTGATTAATTTCTTAAATTCACTTAATTCTTTATCAAGTAATCTGCGATCAGTATTAATTTCTTTATAATAATCTACAAAATTCTTCAGCCAGTCATGTGGAGATAAACCGACAAATGGTGATGGTTGACCATGATCGCCACACATTATCACAGTTGTATTCGCTAGCAATAGCCAATCAAGAAATATTGTTAATATCTCTAACGATACTGTGCATATCTCATCCCAAATAATAATTTCAGGAATATATCTCGCCCATTCGATCAGGAGTCCATATGTCACCTTTCCATCGAAAGAAACTATGAAAAGTGCAAGCATTAATTCCTCGTTGTTTCATCTCTCTTGCAAGTCTGTGTGTTGGTGTTAGCACAATCATGTTTGATTTTCCTCGAAATAATTCGATCACACGAGTCGTTTTCCCTGACCCACCACAATCACTTAAGTAACTGGTTTTATATCTACATATTGGATCGGAACACGAAAGCGCACTAGATAGTTCTGATATCTGATTATTTTTCAAATAATTGTTTTCAATTGTAATCTGCTGATTTAAAATAATCACGCAATGTTTCATTTTTTATTCTCCATGATCCCCAACACTCGTCGGAATTTGTAAATTTAGCCACTGCTTCACTGTGTTTTACATTTATGTAAAATGAATCAGAGGCGACTCTAACCGAGGATTCAGGTAATCTATTTATCATCGAAAGTAAATTGATAGAAGCATAAGCCAGCATAGAAGCCCTTAAATATGTGTATTGGGGGTTATCTCCATCTATGTAAGTAACAATTGTACTGAATTTTGTTCCATCGGACAAGAAAGCGTCTTTACGATTGACATATATACCTCTAGATGTTGCATCTGCGATTATATATTATATATTCAGCATCATCTAGAATTAATCGTGAATAATGTCACTTGTGATCATATGTTCCACCCTGGGTGAATTTACCAATTATTCTTCTACCGAAATCTTTTGCGTGTTTATTTTTAACTTCAAAGATCTCTTTTGACCATTTAACGATATATTCTTCGTCCAGCGAAGGGAATTTTTCCTTGTTTTCGCTAATTATACTATCTAGACTATCGGGTTGTGGTAACCAAGCTTCAGTTTGTTTCTGATATGATATAATTGCTTCACTGACAATCAGCGATATCAGCATTTCACAATCAATCATATACCGTAATAACACTATTGGCATCCAGTGTGTTTCAGATATATGTCTACCAAACCAAACATAACAGCACGGATGAAGTCCTTTAGCGAATTCAAATAATGCCACACGAGCGAATCCGGTTAGATCAAAATCGGGTAGCGGCCCATTAATCGCAACACGGGTCATCTCGTGTGTAAGATGCCCAAAATTGCTTAAAATACTCAGAGCATTCTCCGTACCTGAGAAAACTCCCTGGATAACACGCAACCATATCAACCGAATAAACATTTTTAGGATCATATTTGGTGTTCCATAATCCACCATGGCCAATTTCAACACAGCTTGCCTGGACATCTGAGAGAAATTCAGCTCTTGTTGGTTCACAGATTTTACTTTCTCGCGAAATGAGCTTCAACTGACGGGATTGTAAAACAGTTTGTTAGTAATTGTTCGTCGTTATCCGTTGAAAAAGCACAAGCTAGTTTTCTCATCTCGTCGTAAAGAGATTCAGTACGGTATATTTCGCCGTTAGATCTTACAAATTGATCGAATTTACACTCTTCGTCTTCAAACTTCTGAAATAACCACACTGTCACATGATCGTTTTTACTCTCCGCATGAATAAAATCAAACAAATCCTCCTCTCGGGAGAACTCCACGGGTAGATATTTTATGGTACTATCCCGCGGAATATTGTTACTGCGGAGGTCCAAGCAAGTGCATTATGGTCAATAAATTCCACGCAACGCATTTGTAAAATGCTCTCTTATTCGTTCTGCTACATAATTTATCCTCCCTGACAAAGTCAGCGGCGACTGTTTCATGGTTCTAAATTTCTCAATACTCCGTTTGCCATTTAACGGATATATCCCATAAACAACCGCGCTAAGGGTATAGGATTTCTCGTAATATGGTTTGTCAATTTCAGTCAGCGTTCCTGGTTTGGAATCCTGACTCACAGTGATAGTTCTTTTATCTTTCAAGATGGGTTCAAATTTGTCGCGTATAATCCAATTTCCTGTTTCTGAACGGATAATAAATTTCACTTTAAAAAAATACTTTCTATGGTCAAGATGCGAGATTATCACTGCTGCTCTTTGGTCGTTCATTGTAGCATCTATACTACCATCAATTCGAAATGTTGACCAACATTGAGATGCACCATCGCGCTTAAATTCATTAAATCCCTCGTGGATTTTATCTATCATACTTCTATCACTTATTAGACCCTTATTTGGTACATCTATGGATACTCTATTAGCATTTTGCCAGGGTTTTATTTTGGATAATCTCTTGAATTCCTCCATATTATAATTAAAACAAGTATTTAAGTAAAGAATTTATATATAATGAATCACTGTAAATGGCTTACGATAGGATCAGTAACAGTTTGTAACAAATGATGCTGAAATGAGTTCTGTGGATATCATTCACAGAGTGTGCGACGTGGAAGCTTTGGTCCGCTACTCTACATACGATGTGGGATAGGTGTGCGCAGTCCCGGATTACCCATTAGGCAGAGTAGGCAACTGCTTATGAGCCCCGCGACTTTTATTGTCCCCATCAGGGGCCCCCAGGGGCCCCCATGAGACAGTGACCGTGGGTCTGGGGCCCCAAAAGTTTGACTGACTATGGGCCTCCACGGTGCTTAATCCGGCGCTGGGTGTGCGAGTAAAATCGCAGCTGTGTCTCAATTGTGGTGGTAAGCGATACAGGGAACTTAAGCACTATTAAGATAAACGAATGAAAAACTCTGACCTTGAATCCATCTCTGACAAAATTATAAAACATCTCAAAACTACATTGATAGATTTTCAATAAGTGATAATTAAACCAAATAATTAATTAGACAAATAATATATATCTATATAAATGAGGCATGAATTTCAACCACATCCCGTGATCATCGATTATAAAGCATCTCGTGATGGTGTTGTCAGACACCGCAGCTTGAAAAAACTAGTTGGAAGTGTCAACAATCGAGGATATTTGATATTTAATGCTGGAGGGAAAAATCATTATTTGTCTAGATTTGCATATGAGTGTTTAAATGGACTGATCAAAGATGGTTTTGTAATTTATTATATTGATGGATGTCCAAAAAATAACAATTGGAAAACCTACAGGCTATCACTCAGAGTGATTTAAAAAAAAAAAAAGTACTTCTAAAACAGTTGCAAAGAGACATGTCAAATCTCTTTATATAGAAACTAACGAAGAAAAAATATTTCAATCAATGAATGCAGCTGGTAAGTAATTTGATATTTGTATTTCTTCGGTTAAACGCGTTGCAGAACGAATTCAGCTTTTTCTAAACGATTTAAAAATCAAATTCAATTTACATACATCTAAATTCCATTTTGTAATGTGTGTTCCGGAAAGATGGCCGCCATCGCTGCTCGAGATAGGCTCTTCCGATTTTGTGCTATATTTATGATATTTGTGCTTGTTCTCTATCATCGTCTACATTATTGTGTTTCATCATGCATTGGCTGTTCCGTTCGTATGTGTAATTCATCTCCTTGTTTTGGAAACGAGAACAATTAGAATTTTTCTCAGCTGTTTTGTCCCAATGTTAGGACGTCATTTGTTTTTTAATAACCCGCCGTCACGTGACCGCTTACAATACGACGGACCCTCATTAATTGGATTAAATGACCACACCTTGGTTCTAGATACTACATTGTGCTCAAGACTAAACGAACTGGAAATACATGTATCATCTCTTAAATGTAAACGGAAGCAAAAAAAAAATTCTTTCAAAGCTGGCCGGCGTAGAACAGGAAGAAGAACTCCAGTTATCTCCCTTTCGCCCGTAACGGATAAACAACTTAAAAATTCTGCCGTTAATTTTAATAACCTGGTTCAAACTCCTCTTAAATCGTCAACCGTTGTGTCAACTGTCCCAGGGATGCCACTACGTATTGCATTAGTCAACGACCAATCAGTAGGATCACCGGAAAAGCGCACAGAAATTGTTAATTTTATCGACGACCAGAATATTGACGTCTTCTTACTGACAGAAACTTGGTTACATTCAGCAGGTGATGAATCTAAGTGTGCGGATTTAACACCCAGCAATTATTCCATCAAGTCGTTCCCCCGCAACTCTCGCGGAGTTGGAATTACTGTAATTACAAAGAATTCCATGATCAAATACCTTAAGTACAACACAACCTTCAATTTCTGCCCAAAATCGTTTGAACTAGTCCAAACAACGCTCACACTGGAACAAAGGTCAGTCCATTTTTTTTCTGTCTCTACCGTCCTCCTCCTAGTAGAAAAAACAAGCTGACTGAATCTCTCTTCTTGGAGCAGTTTCCAAATCTTCTAGAGTATGGGAATTTGATAGGTGGCGACTTAATTATTCTTGGAGATTTCAACTTTCACTTTGACTGTCCTAGTAAACCATACATGTCAAAACTCCTAGATTTCATTCATGTTTTCAATCTTAAACAGTCAGTTAACCAACCTACTCATAAACTTGGTCACATTTTTGACTGGTTTCTTTATAGACCTGATGATAATATTCTGCAATCCACCCTTGTATCCCACGAACTTGCATCGGATCACCTCTGCATTGTATGCCATCTCGACGTATCAGTCCCTAACCTTCCACCTCTATTTGCTACTAAGAGAAACCTCCGTATGATAAATAGAACCAAATTCATGCATGACATCAAAGAAAACCTAACAACTTTCTTACATCCAACAGCGGAACAACTTGATAACTGCCTGCGTTCATTGCTTGAAAAACATGCCCCATCCACAAAATGCAGAGTATCAATTAAAAAAACGTGTTATCCATGGTATAGCAGTGTTCGGGACCAGCTTCACACTGCTAAAAGATATCGCCGAAAAGCAGAGAGGCTTTGGCTTTCCACCAGACTCACTATTCATGAACAAATCTACAAAGCCGCTAAGAAGAACGTCACAAACATAGTCCATTTAGCCAAATCATCCCACTACAGTACTAAGATCACGGAGAGTTCCAGCTGCAAAGAGCACTTCGAGATAACTAACAAACTAATGTCAAGGAACAAATGTACATCACTTCCAAACACCTTCTCTCCACTAGACCTACCAGACCAATTTACAAATTTCTTCGATGACAAAGTACAAACCATTAGAGATTCGCTTGACAGCACAATTTCAGCTGATTCGTCACCATACAGGTGCGCAGCAGAATTTCAGCGACAACCGTTAGGAGCATTTGAACCTGTTCCTGTTGATTTAGTACGGACAATCGTGATGTAAAGTGCACCAAAGTCTTGTGAACTTGATCCAATTCCGACATCACTGCTGCTTGAGTGCTTAGACCTAATATTGCCTTAACTAACTGATGTTATTAATATATCTCTCTCATCAGGGGAATTCCCATCATTTTTCAAAATTGCCATCGTAAAGCCACTGCTGAAGAAACCAACACTGGACCATACCGATTTAAAGAACTACCGCCCAGTTTCTTATCTCCCATTCATATCAAAAATCGTAGAAAAATGTTGTTCTTACCCAACTTGTATCTCATTTGAATTCAAACAGTCTTTTTAGCAATGTACAGTCTGCATATCGCCCTTGCCACAGTACGGAAACTACTCTTCTGAAAGTATATGGTGACATTCTCTCTGCTTTGGATAGTGGAAAGATTACAGTCCTCACTCTCCTGGATTTATCTGCAGCATTTGACACAATAGACCATGATATATTACTTCACCGTCTCCAGCATGTATTTGGCATTCAGAATATAGCCTTACAGTGGTTCAAGTCCTACTTAGTCAACAGGACACAAATTATATCTTCAAATGGAATACACTCCAGTCCAGTTGACGTATGTTGTGGTGTTCAACAGGGATCTGTTCTTGGACCTGTTCTCTTCATTCTGTATACTCAGCCGCTCTCAAGTGTCATAGATCATCACCCAGTGTCGCACCAATTGTATGCTGATGACACCCAAATACACAAGACTAGCCACCCAACTGAAGTCGATGCTACCATCCATGGAGTAGAGAATTGCATTTCTGATGTGAAATCATGGATGACATGTAACAAGCTGCAGATGAACGATGATAAAACTGAGGCTATTCTGATCACAACACAAAGACTTTTTCATTCACATCCTTTACCTCAGACAATAAATATCAGCAACACAAACATTAAATTCTCACAGTCAGTACGGAACCTAGGCATTACTCTAGACATTACTCTCACATTGCACCAACATGTCATGAACATATGCAAGGCTGCATATCTTGAATTGAGACGCATCAGTTCCATTCGTAAATATCTTTCAGTTGATGCCAGTAAAACACTTGTGTGTTCATTAGTACTTTCAAGATTGGATTATTGTAACTGAATTCTGTCTGGTTCGTCACAGTATCTAATCCAGAAACTTCAAAAAGTTCAAAACACAGCTGCACGGATCATCTTTAGAGTACCTCGATCAGAGCACACCTCACCACTGCTATGCACCCTACACTGGCTATCAATTCGATACAGAATCAAACACAACATTTGTTATCTGTGCTATGTTTCAATGACAGACTCCAGTCCAGCATACCTATCTGGCCTCACCTATGTGTATACACCAGCTAGATCCTTACGCTTTTTTTCTGATAATCGTATACTCATTGTTTCCATAGTGGTAAGAAAGTCATATTGACAAAGTTCGTTTGCACACAAGGGCCCGGCGACGTAGAGCGAATTGACCATTGAAATTAGACACAAAGAAACAGTGGTCCATTATAAGATTGCTCTTAGTCTCACCTGTTTCGACTGCAGGGACAAACTTAGCGACCTAATCTTGTTTTGTATCTTATATATTTTCAGCATGTTTGTTATGTTCCAATTTCAATTGTTTTTGTCATTTGTTGTTCTGTAGTGTAGTCATATCATTATTGATGTTGTAAGGCGCTTAGATTTTCGAAAGATTAGGCACTATACTAAATCCTCATTATTATTATTATTATTATTATTATTATTATTATTATTATTATTATTATTATTATTATCATCATTATATCACCAAGGGGAATAACTCGTGTATTCATGTGTGTATACTCCTGTAAGAGAGATAACTGTTACGGAAATAGCTCAGTGATCTCAAGGGAATAATCATGTACTTTCTCTCTCTCTCTCAATTCGTTCTCTCTGGTCTATTCTGTCAGAAATCAATCAAATAAATAAGTATTTACAGATATTGTATTTTATATATATATATATTTCTGTCAGGTGTCTTGACTTGTTTAGATGCTGTCAATGATCACAATTAAGTTACGAGAGAGTAAAAAGCACACACCACTGTTTTTGATTTTCCTGTATTAGTTAGCTTATATAGTATACAACCTGTTCTCTTATTGGGGCTTCGAAGTTCAACTGAACTTGAATGTATAGCCCCTGTGTGTATTGTATTGTCCTTTGTAAATATAGATATGTATTAAAATATATTGTATAATCCTTTGTAGTATATATACCTTACTTAAGATTACTTGTACCTTGAACGTGCTAGAACAATCGAACCTAGGAGTTAAAGGTTGGATTGTCCTATGTGCTATATATATATATACAAAGAAAACGGGTCAAAATTTACCCCCATTTTTTTGAATTTTATATATCATATTAGATATCTAAATATATATATCATATAAGGAATTTCGAAAATATAAATGACATAATAAATTCAGTTTCAGATTTAAAAAAAAAAAAAAACCACTTATCAGATGAATTAGATTGTAATCAGATTCTCTCGGATTTTCAAGATCCCGATGATAGCGCTCAAAATAATAAATATGTCCTGCCTAGTCAGTATGCCCTAATCAAAAGAATACAGCAGGCCGTAAATAATTTCTAGCCTATAACAGTGATGTAAATAAATTCATTCCGTTATTTACAGTAGTCGAAAAAATTAGGGCCGAACTCGTCAAACAATATGAAATTAGGCGTACAATAAATTCCAGGATTAAAATGATAAAGGATCTCATTAAACAGAACAATACACTTGAAAACACTGCGTGTTTTGAAAATGAAACACTACATGATTTGAAATTATAACACTACGGTTTTGAAAACATAACATGTACACGCTTTTGAACCAGGACATGTGATTTGTAATTTCTAAATTTAGTTTCAATACAGGTATGGCCCATCACATACAACGAAGTCCTTTAAACAATTTGAATGGGTTTGAATTTCTATATCACTAGTAGGATACCTTTCCAGGTATGTGTTGTTTTTTTGTTTTTTTGTCACTGGTGATCAAATCAATGAACACGGAAATAATATCGTGTTTAAAAACACAAATACAGAAATTGCCGAGGGGGTTAGCTCCCCTTACAATTAATGATTTAATTATATTTATAATGGTAAAGGAATCATTAACAACTAGACTCGCTCGCCAGCGATTAGAAGCAATAAAGAGATTTATTCCCGTAAGGGATTAAGTCAGGCAAAAATTACAAGCGCGTCAGGAATTTCAAACTGTTTTGCAACTGATACTGCACAATTATTCAAACCGGTAACTTCAGCTACGGAGAAAGCTGCATTGACCACTGAGAAAGCGATATTGGGAAATACTGTTAACGATGAAGATATAAAAAGGGGTATTCTCCCATTGTTAAAACAGATAGCTGGAGCTAAACCACATGATGAAGAACAAGAATGTGATGTTGGCAAAACTCAAAAAGGTGTTTTCTCCTTCATATATAAATTTACCGATGAGGTTAAAACACTAATAAAACAATTTCAAATATTAAAACCCAGCGATTATCACACTTTTGGTGATTTTGCTGCTAAAAGCTATCATTCAAGAAATGAACTTTTGAAAGAAGAGTATAAGAGAAATAGAATAAAACGCGATGAATGGATTGATTGGTTATATAAATGGAACAAGGGGATAGGTCGTATAAATATAAAAGAATTGGGGTATATAAATTATCGAGATGAGATAACTAATTATGATGTACGACAAGAAGAAGAACGACAAAGACAAATCGAAGAAAGACAAGAGAAGAAACGTCGAACACCAACACGGAGACAAACACGGAGACAAAAAAAAAAACAACAGGAGTATTATATCCCACCTGATCGAAAAGACGATGATGATACACAAGGTGCAACTGGTAAGGGATTTTCTCAGAGTGGCGCTTTGGGCAGTGGTCTTCTTTGTTTGTCCTAAAAATATTATCGGAGACATATCATGATTAGAATTTCTCATTGGGGGAAAACAAGCTGGAAATAACTCACCGGAAATAATTAATGAAGCCGCTGATATCTGCAGACGACTATTTGAAGGTGGTGTCATGGCTATTGGTGTATATCGAGAGTTTATTGATGAACTAGTTGATGATTACCATAGTGACTAATTTGATGACTTTGTCATTAGAGATTGATTCATTGATTAGATAAATAGCATTTAAATAAAATGATCATAGACTACAACCACTATAAACCAACCAACACCTATGTAGATAAATTCACGATTCACGATTGCCTGTTTATAGGGCGTATTATGGAAATGGTCTCGGTAATGTTGTTCAAGGGTTATTTGCAAGGATGGCTCCAAAAATAGCACCAATCGCAAAACAATTATCAATGAAAGCTATTGATGTTATTCGTGATAAGGGTATTAACACTGTTGGTGATGCTGCCGGTAAAACATTTTCCCCGGCCAAAGAAAAACTAATAACACTAATTCAACGACGAAAGAAACCACCAATGAAACTACCATCTACGGAGATTATGCCCGCGAGTATTACAAAAATAATAAACAACGCAGTGGATCAAAACATAGTATCCCTGATAAATGAGGGATTTGATACTCAAGGAATATTACTGCAAATATAATAGCGGCAAGTGGAATGAGATCGCGATTTAGATCAAGAAAAATATAATAAAATGTTCATATCGTCACCTGATACGGCATTTGACTTAGATGCCCCAGTTCTCAAAGATGATTCTGTACGCGATTATCAGTTTTATTCCTATAACGCAATACAACCAAATAGTCGATCAAGAGTCGAACTTCAGGTTCAAGATACAAGCGAATACTTTCTACCCGCTGAAGCATTTATCGAAGTAGAAGGAGAACTTGTAACTAATGTTGCAACTGATACACCATATGCAGATGGTGTCAAAAGTTGGCTTTGTCAATAATAGTATCATGACATTATTTAGTAGCACTAGATATAAGATTGATGGAAGAGAGATTGAATCTATAGAACATGATGTTGATGTTGCCACAACAATTGTGGGCTTAGCAAGATATTTTGATGATTATACAAGATCAGCAGGTCCATCTATGATGTTCGCTAAAGATATTACTGATCACGCTGATCACAATAAGTATCTTAAATTATAGACACCAGTAGCTACTGCATCTGATCCACAACCACCTGATTCTGTTGAACATGAAGCAAGACAAGCTGCCCCCTTTGATGTTATAAAAGTGATAGTCCTCGTTACAACCTAGGCTTTGCAACACGCGTATCAATGCTACAAGGACAGCGTAAATTATTTTTCATGCGCGATTCCATTGCATCATATTTTCGGATTTTGCAGAAATGTTATAAAATTTATCTTTGGATCGAGACATACAGTAGTCCTCGTGCGAAAAGGCGATGATAATGATGCAATCTGGAGAGAAGCGAGCCCTGCTGAAGCTCTAGTCGCTGCTGGTAAAGTAAATATAACAAAACTCTCACTGTGGATGCCAGTAATGACCCCATCAATCGCCGCAGAGGAAAAATTACTATTATTTATGGATACAGGTGGTAAATCATTGCTATCATGGCTAACAACGACCACGGATATTATGGAGTCTGAAGTTAATTGTATATTTACATGGCACATGACATCAAAACACGGAGTTTCTGCGCCGCGGCATATATTTGTTGCATTATAGGATAAGGCACGATTAAATTCACAAACACGCAGCCATATGATATTTGATCAACTCGATGTTAATGAAGTCTGGTTGAGGATAAACGGCCTACAAGAACCATCCGAGGATATTTTACTTAATTACGGACAAAACCAAATAGCACGCGCGTATCATCGTTTGCTCTCATTTATGGGACGTGATAATAATGTAGATACTGGTCTAGAAATATCACAGTTAGATTTTAGAAAACTATATCCGATTTATTACTTTTAATTGGAACATCGTGATTTAACCAGACAGTCCGTCGTTACATTTACGAGCTCGTGTAACCGATCCTCCAGCTGGTGGTTACAGAGCAATTGCTGACATTCTCAGTGACAAATGAGGGTAGTTGGTGGACGAATGAGGGTAGTTGATGCGCCAGTAGAAAATATGTAAACACATAGAAAGTTAGATCAACCTCATATTAAATAAAATGATATATAGTCATGTTAGTGTTACTCTGACTCCTGGACAGATTAAAAAATTGCAATCGGAATCAGCTAAAAAATGTGGAACTCCGATATCGTTAAAACACAATCAGATGTCTGGTGGTCAGAATAAACTGTCATTCACAGCTCGACAAGTTAAGCATTTCAATGATGCTATCAAAGATAAAAAAAAGTGTTCAGGTCACTCTCTCTGCGTTCGCGATCAAAGACATGATAAAGTTAGGTGGTATATTTCCACTTTTTGCTGCGCTACTAGCGTTAATTGCAGCAGCCGCCACTGTGGTTGCGAAAGCTGCCGCATTAGGAGCTGTTGGAGCTGCTGGCGCTGCCGGTATGAATAAAATTCTTGGAAAAGGATATAAAAAAGGGAAAGGTCTAAAACTTCCAGGAACTCAGTATTCGTGGTGCAATGGAAACGGCCTGAGACTACCAGGGACGATTTACTAACTCCAACACCGATGGTTCCAATGTCAAATTTTGATTTACTTGATGCTGTTAAACATTTAGCGATAAAAAACTTTAGAGGTGTTTTTATGCGAGATCAATTACCACAACAACCATACAGCGTTGAAACCGGTATCATTAATCTCGATAACAGCACCGGACCTGGAACTCACTGGGTTGCATTGGCGATTGATCCGCGTGCATTTGCTTATTTGATTCAAATGGGTTAGCGCCACCTAACGAATGTATGCGTTATATACATCAATTAAAATTCCCTCACAAAGTGAGGCCCTGGTACTCCACGCTACCAACCCAGAAAATGACCGACCCACCAATATGCGGCCTAGAAATATTACATGTACTCGACGCGTTATCATCATCAACTAAACTACCCCATAAAACCGTACACAAATATACGAGTATTTAGAGAGATCTTAAAATATAATGGTTGATATTTGTGGAAGATCTCTCTCAAGTCTGAAAAAAACCACCGCGGAAATACCTGCAACCAAAGAAGTAAAAAAAATAAACCTCGCAAGTGTGGATCCAAATGAAATAGTTGTATTTCAAGACAAACAAGGGAAATTGAAATTAGGTTTCCCTGAATGATATTCTTATTAGAATTAATGGAGTGACCAAAAATTCCCTAGCGGTGTTTGATTCCACTGGTAAGATTAAACCAGGAGTTCTTTTACCAGCTGTGATAGATAGTATCAACAATCGAGTAAAAAAATCCGGTGACTCAGTGACAGGAGTTCTCGACATGAACTCAAATACAATAAGCACACTTAGCGATCCAACACTGGATACTGATGCTGTGACAAAAAATATGTAGATGTGGTAAACAATAAACTATCGCCGTTGCAAGCTGAACATAAAACCACCGATGATAAACTTACAGCGCTGCAAGCCAGAGGCGTAGCTAAGGGGGGGGGGGGGGGGGCAAGAGGTACATATGTCCCCGGGCGCCAAGGTACAGGGGCGCTAAAATGAGGCTTGCAACGTTACATTATAATAAGTAAACAAGGGTAATAAATCGGTAACAAGATCGCTAGGGCGCCAATTTTATAGTTCGTCCCCGGGCGCAAAATATCATCACTACGCCTCTGCTGCAAGCTGAGCATAAAACAACAGATGATAAACTTACAACGCTGCCAGCTGAGTATGATGTCCATGTAAGTGCGTTTGCAAAACCTCCGTAGGAATTTTAGAAAATCGGATGAAATCATGAATAATTTCTTTGGCGATCCGATGACTGTCCCAAGGAAACTTTCTGATATTAAAACAACTATTGATACTATTAAACAAAAACAAGACGATATCATTGCTGATTTTCCTGCTATCGCGACCCTGCTTGATAAAATCAAAATACCGCATAAAAAAATATCAATACCGTGTACTCGATACATCATAGCTCATTCACCTGGACACCTCAACAAATATCATTGGAGTGTCTGCAGATGTTAAGGGTATCTATAGATTGACTCTGATTTCACCGTTGCAATTTAACGTATCAACTAGTACTTCTACTGGTGTGAATACTGCAAGTACAATAATAGATAAGGGATCCAGTGAAACATTCACAATAACCCTCCTCAGTGGTAATTTAGCATCAGCGTCATTTACGGTTTATGTCGAATTTGTAATTGATTTAAAGGCATACAACCTAAGATTTTTGAATTTTTTGTTCTTGCAAATGCATGATATTATGAAAGGTATAATAGAAATAATGAGTAATTACAGGTCATTCAGTTTCAAAAAATGTACATCTGTAAGTTTATAATCAATGAAAATATAACGATTTTCTGTACGGATTGCTAATTAATTATGCAGAAACGGAATTTACCGATATTCTCCGTAATCGCAGTGTAACGTGAAGTCGAGGTAAGCATATGTTTCGCTTTTGAGTAATTATTGCCCTATTCTTCGTCTGTCCTTCTCCTTAGTTCTTTATAGTCACCCACAATATATGTATTGCTTATAGATTTATCATTATATATGATAAATTACAAGAAGTAGGCAAAAAAGTCAATACGATGAAAAATCCTGACAATAAGAGGTTCCTATAATGGGCGATTCTTTAAAGTGTTTAATTGTCGTGTTTGTGAGATTGTGTTACGTTGTAAGATAAACCAACTAAAAATGTGATAGTTTGTATCATTGTAATCAGAACCACTATTAAAAGGCAGCAGAAGATGATAATACCACCGGGGGAAATGGCAAACTGCTAATAGGCAATTTATTTTATGGACTTAATGGATACCTAAGTACTGGCAACAGACATGTCATTCCAAGCTGTTGTGTATGGCGTATAATGGATAAATAATTTTGGCCAGTACCATTTTGGATTTACTCAAGGAAGACTTGGGTGATCTATCCAATGATATGATGTGTGAATAATGAAATTTATGTTTATTTTAAGTTGTATAAAGCATTTCTTTTGTAGTATGCAATTTTTATTTTGCATGAACAAGTTTTGTTAAACATTGTTTTAGCTACCTACCCACTAAAGAATGACTATATGTATGGCAATGTTTTGAAAGCAACTGTGAGGAGACTGTTTATTAAAAACATGAATTGAAGTTGACTAGCATTGTCTTGGGATGCAAAGGATGTAAACAACAAAAGTACACTGGTGAACATGATTTTAATTGTGCATATACAGTAACACATTAAGTTAAATGATAAATAGCGCATAGTCATGAGTTGAGAAAGCAAAACTTGTTGCAGTGTTTCATGAATAAAGATTGGCTTGTAAATATCAACAGAACTACAAACACTAGGATACTATTCTATCCAGATACTGCTCATTAATTTCAATTACATGTGAAAAAAATTGGCTCAGGAAACAGAATAAGGTTTTTAAGACTTAAATACTAGTTCATCAAAAGCAACATTAAATGCTTATATCACATAATATGTGCATCATCAGCCATCTTATTACAACTAAATCAAATATACTTGACACCAATTAAATACATCAAATTTTCAGTTTTTTAAATGTGTTCATTTACCATAGAAATAATTATACCTTTTATATAAATACCCAGATGAATGTACACAACTGCATACACTGTAAAACTGTTATATATTATGTAATGTACTAAACTTATATATGTATAAATGTGCATGTACAGACATAACTTTAATTCAAGAGTACAGTCAGGCATAAAAATGAAGGATATCATCTAAGAATAATTATGGCATATAATATATAGAGATTTTCCGTGTTATTTAGGTTGGGTGGGGTGCTCCCAATATTATTTAAATTATTACAAAAGACCTCCCGGCTTGTTTCTATGAGGAATTGATGTAGTGATAGAGAGATGCAATGCTCAGAGCTCCCAGTCAGTGGTGCCGACAGTTAAATTAATGAATACACAAAATGTGAAAGTCAAATAAACAACAATTTAATATCATTAAATAACAGTCATCTCTCAAATGAAACTCAAATTAAATCCTATCACTCGTCTTTAACTCGACCAAGTTATGGCCTATTTTATCATCTGACTGTAATTGATTTTCCTCCTGTCCTGTGTTCCCACTCATCTGTATGATCTTTCTCTGGACTGGTAGTCCAATTGCCTCCAGTCCGTCTAATGTCTGCCTCCATTCTTCCTTTCTCTTTGTCTCTCAGAGACATTTTATATGAGAAACTAGTGTACCATTACTATAACAGATTGATTACAGACATCCCATTCCAAAATACTAGACAGTTCTATAGAAATTTCATTTATGTTTTAGTATCTTGTGCTTGTTTTTTATACTTTTGACAAAAGTGATTACCATTGACTCATTGCCAAACTTTAGAACATCACCTAAACAAACTACTGCAGAGAAACAAATATTGAAATTAAGCCCATGCCCTCACCCCCATATATGTTTCCTATTGCATTTCTTTTAAAATTAGGGTAGCTAGACACACACACACACATATATATACCGATTAGTATATATAATGTACGAAGTACAATGCAAAACTGGCTCAGATATACATATCAAATTCAGGAATGCAGGGGTCATGCTAAAAGTGTTGATACTAATTAGCCCACACAGACAAACAAACTCTTACACATTCACAGGGGTGTTTTAATTGCTAATTGACCATTAACCCTGTTTGCAACAGTATATCACTGCTCAAGTTCATGAAATTGGGCCTACTATACAGTGATGGAAATATGCCAAATTCTGTTTCAAAATTGTAACAATGTGTGTGAATTGGATTTTTAACATACCTTGAACAATTTTTTAGTCATATTGCTATGATGTTTGACGTGTGGCAGTTTATAGTGATGTCTAGGACTGAGGCATCATGCAGCAGACATGTAGCATGACATCCCACCCAGTTACATTATCCTGACAGTAGGACAACCAGTCCATACACTAACCTCTTAATGCTGAGCACCAAATGAGGCAGCTGTTAATACCATTTTTATGTGTTTGGTATGACTTGGCCAGGGATCAAGGACCCCAACCTCTTGCATATGAGGTGGATGCTTTTAACACTAGGCCACTGGAACGGTCAACACCAGTATGTAAATAGTAATTTGTTAACAAATATAGTCGGTGAATATCATTTCTAATTTATTTATTTTTTTAATTAAGAAAAGAATAAAGTTAACAGCTTTATTTTCTTTATAAAATCAGTTTAAAACTGTATGTGAAACTTTAATGGCATGTTTAGCGGGAGCAATTAAATGAAGATAAAGAGTATGGATTGAAGTCATTTGTTCCAATGTACATTTTTTTTCTTTTTCAAAGTATACTAGAAATCTTTCTGACTGCAATTTTACACAAAACATTTAGAAAATACAATTATTAAAAACGTAATTTATTATGCAATAATACAGACTTGTAATTACATGATTTTAATCTTGTTACTTCTATAAGATTAAATGATTTACAATATATAGCCTCTGCTGTGCTTTTTTTAAACATCATATGGCCAAAATACACTGCATTTACTTCAATCTAAACATACATATAAGACAAGTATAAATGCAATGGGTATGAAAACACTGGACAACAAATTTTTACAAAAGTCATGTTACTGAAATAAAATTAGTCAATTCTTATCAATTTTTATGTGATGAACACGAATATGACAGTCAAATTGCAAAATTGGCTCTAGTTTTTTTGTAATCTGCAAGAAATTAATGTTTACATAACGAAATGCATTCCAATAGTAAAAGGTCAACTGTAATAGCCTACCTATAAAAAATCAAGTCATTGACTACATCTTAGGTTTCTTCGCCTGTCTCTTGTACAGCTGTTCGGGAGCATCTCTGAGGAGTGTCCAGCAGTAGTCAGCCAGCATTGTAGTGGACCATTTTCCTTGGTATCTTTGTTCCATTGTTGCGATATCTTGATGAAAACGTTCGCCGTGTTCATCACTAACAATACCACAGTTGCAAGGAAAAAAATCCAAATGGGAATGAAGGAAGTGAATCTTTAGAGACATATTGCAGCCAAGTTTCTTATACTTCATCAACATGTCTTCTACTAGTTCCTTATAGTTTTCTGCCCTAACATTTCCGAGGAAGTTTGTAGAAACTAGGCAAAAAGCATTCCATGCTTGTTTCGCGTCACCTTCCAGCAAGTTGTTGAACCGGTCATCTTTGAAAAGCTCTCGAATCTGAGGACCCACAAAAACTCCTTCTTTAATCTTTGCTTCGCTGAGTCGAGGGAATTTTTCATGCAGGTATCGGAATGCTGGCAAAGTCCGGTCAATGGCTTTCACGAAGTTCTTCATCAAACCTAGTTTGATGTGAAGGGGTGGTAGCAAGATTTTCTGAGCCTCAACCAGAGCTGGGTGTTGGATATTCTTCTCTCTAATGGCTACATTCTGCCTGTGAGTGCATTCCTTCCTCATGTAGTGCATTTCCCTTGCTCGGCTATCCCACTCGCATAAGAAACACATGTATTTTGTATATCCTTGCTGCAGTCCCATTAAAAGGGCAACTACCTTCAAATCACCACAGAGGTGCCAGCTGTACTTGTTTTACTCAATGGAATTCAGTAGCTGCCTTAAGGTATCGTATGTCTCTTTCATGTGGACAGCATACGCTACTGGAATAGATGGAAGAATGTTTCCATTGTGCAAAAGCACAGCCTTGAGACTCAGTTTCGAAGCGTCCACAAATAGTCTCCATTCTTGTGGGTCATGAGTGATTTTTAAAACATTCATGAGGCCCTCAATATCGGAACAGAATATCAGATTACTTTCCTTTCTGAAGAAAGGCTCCAATTGCTGGTGGCGCTTTTGATATGCAGTAATTGTGACATCTTCTTCTAGAAGATTCCATTGTTGGAGTCTTGATCCTAGCAATTCTGCCTTGTTCTTTGATAAGTCCAAATCACGAATCAGGTCATTTAGTTCTTCCTGTGTTATTCTGTGTGGGGTTGATGATGCACCACAGTGAAAATCTGGATCACTGCATGCTGATGGACCAGGAGAAGAACAGGTCGACTCACCTTTGTCTTCGTCAGATGAATCAAGAGAATATTCTGCTGGAGGTTCTGGAATAGGAAGTCCCTCACCATGTGGAACTGGTCTCAATGCAGACGGAATGTTTGGGTAGACTATTCTTGACTTCTTTCGCTTCGTTATTCCGCCGGAAAGAGGAGGAACCAAGCAGAAGTAACAGTCATTTAGGTGGTTGCTTGGCTCTCTCCACACCATTGGGACTGCAAACGGCATTGATGACCTTTTGCAATTCAACCACTGTGAAAGCTGTGTTGTACATGTAGCACAGCATATATGCGGAGCCCAAGGCTTGTCTTGGTCATCAACCTTGCATCTAAAGTAAAGATGATATGCCTTCTTCACTTGAGAATTGATACTTTTCTTCTGGTTGGCAAATGTCACTTCCCCACAAATATAGCAAAAATTGTCCGCGGTATTAACACGCTTTCGAGGCATTACTGTTCTTTATTGTACGTAAATGGATAAAATAATAAGTTTTATGTAACAGTAGCTTGAACTGTCTCGCACAACGTCTAAAATATTTTAAATGCTGAACCTATCTGATTGGGCTTTATATAGTACACTGCTTACGTCAGCTTCAGCAGCCGCCTGGCATTAGTATAATAGGCCTACACATGTATAGTACACAGCTGACGTCAACTTACTTCAGCAGCCGCATGGCATTAGTATTGCATTGCATCAGAAAATGATGCAATCAACTGTGGATGATGTGAGCATGAGGGTATTATGCAATGTTACATCATTATTCGGGATGTTGCTGCAGTCCTACTGGAGAAATTTACACAGTGAAACATAGAAAATGAGGTATATGAATATTTTCAAAACGAGAGCCAATAAAAAATTTTCACGGTTATATTCGTGTTCGGCACACCAAAATACTACAGATTAGGGCCTTTTCAAGTCAGTAATGATTTCACTGTTGACCAGTGAAAGTTAGAAAAGGTCTTACATCTTGTTGTTCAAATGCATGTTATTTTAAAAGCTTTAAGAACATAATCAACAGTGGTCTGAAAATATACTGCTATTTGGAAATCAAACAGATGCTGGACTTCAGCTCATGGTAGGCACTTCAAGAAAGACTTAATCAAAGTCTATATGGGTCCATGGTAGGGATCATTTCTTACCATACAATCACTAGAATAGTCTCTCCATAACAATTTGATATCAACAGGTGTTACCTGATTAAAAGGCCTAAATCATTTTAACTTAAAATGAGATTTCTGCTTTGTAACAATCTCTTCTGTAGGTGGTGGTGGTATTGGAGCAAGTACATCAGATATTCACCTAGGATCATTTATGTCCAAAACAACTGGCTGGTTCATGCCAACTCTATCATCTAACCTCATTTCAATCTTTTCATATTTATTTCTGGAATATACAAGTACTGTTGATCAGCTTTCTTTGGGTATGCAGACCATCTCTCACTTTTTTGTTAAATGACCTTTGGTATCTGACAAGAAAATGCAAACATTTCACTGACAATGTCATTTTATATTTTTTTAATTCTCAAAAGTCCAAATAAAAATTGCATACAATTACATGTAACAAATCATTTTGCTACAGATGAAAATGTTAAAATAGCAAATCTGTACCTTACCAATATATCATAAAAATGTTTAGATTCTTTACAGAATTTTCTAATTACATTAGACTAATTCTAACCAAAATTGGTTTTTGAAATTTATTTTAAAAAATGTCTTCTGTAAAAGATAAAATTGTACCACAAACAGATGGTTTATCAACTTTCAGGTAATGCATTAATATTTTAACAAAGATGAATTATTACGTTAACAAGAATAAAGTTTATTACCTTATTGTTCCATCTGTGTTTACAATCACATCTCTGTCAATATGATTGTTATAATCAAGAGCTACCAACAGATTCCTAGCTCTGAAAGCTGATGGCTTATATGAATGTCTTTTGGAGGCATACAATAAAATCAAACTTCTGGAAATTCTCCAGTTCTGCTGTACTTCTGAAACAAAGTAAAATGACTAAATAAATAAATTGATTCAGATGCAGAGAACTATTAACATTTATAAATCCCCATTAATCTGTTTCGATGAAAATGCCAATGTACAGTAGCATTATACAGGCAGAGAATAATCAACTCATTCCACCCATACTAATTTTTTTCGTTGTCACCTGGGGGTAGGGAGCGCATTTGTGGGCTAATTTTGAATACATTGAAATACATCTGTTTCCAAGAGATTTGATTAGATATACACCTAGGTGTGCTAGAAACATCATTCGGCATAAGGGTAAAAGTGGGAGTTTTTCCTTCTTCTGACCCATCATTTTCCTCCTGGCCACTTTTTATTTCCATCCCCAATTTATCCTACTTTTGCAATTGTTCACCTGTATGTGTATAGCTCAGACCGGTGTGAATTAGATTGCAAGCAAAAAAGTAAAAAGTCCAGAAACAAAATCTGATTCCAACTATGGACATGTGTGCAAAAATCGGGCAAAGCTTGATCCCTCCCTCCCTGTACACATGCATACTTATTATTTACACACACACCATCTGCATACATGCGATTGCCCTCCCCATTATGTAGAACAGCCAATATTTAATCCACACATAAAAGATCAAGGATTAAGAATAATATGTATTTAATGTAACAGATAATCCACCAAAGTTGAATGTCTGGCTGCATCAAAGAAATAAGCAGCATAGCTTTAAAAAGTTTGTCTATTGTCCACTAAAACTCTAACGCCAACTGAACCCAGTCAAGCAGGTTACATATTAGACAAATTACTATCGAGGTATATGTGTATGTTTATTATCAGTAGACCACTCACCCCCATACACAAGCATATGCATTTGGGTAAACCCCTTTGCCCTCTCCATGAGTATTAAATGGACAAACCATAACTATGGCCTCAGTGTGGTTTGTATTTATAATACAATGTATTCATTTTCTTTTTGTGATAACCAGTATATCTTCATTATTTCAATTATGCATTGATACTATATTTAAGATAAATTGTAAATACACAATTTTTACTTTTTTGATAATACACAGAAAAGAAAAGTTTTCTGGGATCAACTTTCTGTTTCATACACAAATACCATCCACAAATGCCAATACAATACTATACATTACTTTTAGTTTAGTTACATATATCATGCATGTATCATAATGATTGTTTTTTTTAGGATACTTAACTCAAATATTCTCTTTTATGTATGTATCACAATTTTTTTTGTTAGTATACTTTCTCAGATGGGTTGATAAAACTTTTAGACTTTTCCATCAACTTCAGACAAGACTGAATCCCTTAAAATAAAATTTTGAAATGTGTAAATACTAATGTTGAACTTGGGAATGTTTAGTTTTGTATCAAAAGAAATTATCATTTATCTTGGTTATTACGACCTGAATGATAATGCTTCAAGAAATAATAATAACTTATTTAAAGGGGTGACTAATTTAGTCAAAGACTATTCTCCTTTGAGGCCCTTGAACTAAAATACATACAGCATGATGAGAAACAGATCAATAACAAAAAAAAGACATATGCCAACAAACAATTTACAACAAAAATATTATTCTAAATAAAACAAACCAGATTTTAACAAAATGTACAATCTTTACCAACTGCAAAATATTAAACTAATATAGAATGATACATTTCCAAGTAAATCCTTAGATGTGCATCTACCAAAATATTTGTAAACAAGTAAATATACATAAAATTTTTAAAAAATGTAGTAATACTTACACAGATGCCATATCTGATTATGATGTGGTTATATCAGATACAGCAGGAATTTGTATCCTGTGAATTGCTGGCCCAAGTGTAGAAGTTGTGGCCATGTCTTCTGTGACATTTTTCTGATGTTTTCCTTCCACTGCCATTCAATTCATTACCTAATATAGCAAGGGAAAATAAATGTTTTATTAGATACAATAATATTATATACTTTACAAATAATAGTATGCATAATATATACTTAACTGTATTGCATTACTTTCATTTACAGCCATCACCATTTACATTATATATAATTTTTTTATTATTTAAAAACAAACCAAAAAAAAACAGAAGTGACTGCTTGCGTCTAAATAAAGTCTTATGGTTGCGAGCGAAAATGATCATTAATACCCCTTTGATAGCCTCAAAAATAGCAGCAGTGGTGTACGTACATGCGGTTTTCAGCGATATTGTTGCAGAGCTGTGACATTTTATTTCAAGCTAAATGGAATAATGCCAGTTTATATCAAATATGTTATTTTAAGAGTTTTGATAATGAGTTAACAATACAGATATAAAATAACGGTATAAAAACTTGACTGTTCATTGCAAAATTGAGAGTCACCAGTATCCAGCAAGAATTTGGCGACCTATGGATTAGTTTCCAGGCTCAAAGTGGACTTCTTTTTATTCCATCGTTCATGCTGGTCACCAATGCATATGCGTGTGCTGCCATAATTTGCCCAAAGAGCTTTTTTTCCCCCTCCTTTCAGAATCTAAGTATTGGTTTTAGATCTAGTTGTGAACACGCCATTATTTTTGTAAACACGTGTTTGCGCATGGCTAAAATTCTTAATCTTCGGGAGAGGTCAACACAGAGGTTACATGAATATAGGCGTGGCAAACAGCGAATTTTTGTCTGCAGACAATAATTCAGAATCGCGTTTTTTATCACAAAATTTCCGATACTAGCCTGATTTCGGCCTCAGAAACAGCCTGAATCGTAATTATTCATCTAATTAAGTAATCGTGAACTGAAAAAATAAATATATAATTTCATTCGTTTTTATTTAGGTTGTATGCCTTTAAGTAAATAATATAATGAATGTCCAACAGTATCGATATGATCAAGTTCGTGAGTTTCAAACTAAACTAAAAACACTTATTGATGAGAATACAGTAAAAAATAAAAAATACCACAGGCGAATTACCAGCGTCGACGTTATTGTGTATTCGGTTTCAAGTGTAATTGCTGGAACTGGTATATTGTTATCAGCGATAACAGCACTGGCACCTGTAGTTATCACAATTTGTGTGTCATCGGCGACAACAATTACAGGAATTCTTAGCATCATCACCAAAAAAATATCCACATGCAGTCAAAATAAACTACATGAGTATATAATTAAGTTACATATTGCATCAACCGCGTACTCCCAATTATCGTCGCTGATATCATCTAGTCTCGATGACACAACAATATCAGATAACGAATTCTCCACGATGATGAACATCTACCATAGCGCAACATCAAAATTAGAAAAACAACACAATAATAATAATGTCAATGTCGACATCAACAACGGAATTACTCCAGCAGCAACCATGACCTCAATAACCTCAACCAAATCTGAATTCAGTGTTAATTTCCCCACCGCGATTCCCGTTAAGGAGATAGCGCTGGCTAAATTACGAGTATACCACAGTTGGCCAAATATTAGATCGAAATCATTTGTTGGTCAGCAACCGAATAATTCCTTGGTGTTTGCGAGTAAAAATAAACAAGACGGAACTCCAGACTGGAATATAGTTTCCTTACCATCTGGGTCTTACCAAATCGAACAGATCAATAATGAATTACAGCGTAGAATAAAATCCATTACGGGAAGAGAATCAAAAATCGCTATAACAGTTCATGAACCAACACTATCATCCACGATTGAGATAAACTCACCCGGGTATGCTGTAGATATCTATTAGAGTTCTATAAGAACCGTGCTAGGATGGCCTGAATTCCCACCTCAGGAGGCTATCTTATCAAAATCTACCCGAGCCTAAAAAGTCTGATTATGTCACAGACGAAAAATCATATCATGATATTCTTCCTATAAATCATCAGCAGGAATTTTTAACAAATCAGGCTTTATATAAAAATTGGAAATGTAGTTTTGATAAAGGATGGACCGGTGGTTGGATTGAATTGAATCTAGCTGCTGTCTCGGAATATTTTAATTCCTTTAATAAAGGGTATAAGGAATATTTAGATGAATTACTGTTTAGAACTGTTTAATCTACGACTTATTCAAGAAGTATTAAATGCCAGAGATGGTTCGGAGAGAGTAGAATTTGCAAATAAGTATAATATACGTGTAGAAGATATTTCAGCATTTAAGTTTCCCGAGTATAATGCAGACAAACTAAAAAAATCAACCAATGATCTCCTCGATGAGTACTTCCCACAAATACTCGCCACATGGAAAAAATGAACACAACCACAAACAACCATTCTCAAACATAATAATGACCCAGATGGGCAGGGTAGGCATATTGCTCCTCAAAATGTCAACATATCCTCAGTGATTGCAATAAATCTAGTATGTGATGCTATCGATGGAAATTACCAAATAAATCTCGAAAGATCAAATCAAGCCCAGCAGGGATGCATTTTATATTCATTTGTACCAACGGCTCCACCAGGATTTTTATAGCAGCCTTATTTTTTTGTGAAAACTTATATATGGTCCATTCTCTCTCTCTCTCTCTAGTCTCGTCTGCCTGAAATAGTTTCGGTTTGAAATAGTTTCGGTTTGTCTGAAATAGTTTCGGTTTGTCTGAAATAGTTTCGGTTTGTCCACACTTCTTGATGCTTAGTATTATCTACTCTGTTCAAATAAATGTTCTCTATATTTTAAAAACTGCTAAAAGTAGTGTATGTACTTTGGACTAATTTATGTTTATTTCTAGACCACATGGGAGTATCCATTTTATCAGCTGTTTGCTTTAGACAGCGCGTTGTTTCTCAAATACCACATAGAGGTATGCCACTGTTCTATTGACTTGTTGCAACTGCACACTTCGCCGTCCCTCTTTCAAAAGCACTTGGCATGTGTAGAGAAGAGACAAAAGTATTGGTTGGTGACATCATCCGAATCGGCACGTGATTGGATCAGAGTGACATACACTGTTAGTTGATATCAAAATTACATCTGTCAGTGACATTTGTCAGTCGACTAGGATAGCGTTTTCTTTTAAAGAGTATAGTTCTAATGAACGGTGCTAAAATAGATAATTAGAAAGAAGATATTGATATCATCATCAATTACTTCTGACCAGCATGGCTGTGAGTACAATTTACTATTTGAAATAGAATATCGAATTTCGAATAATCTATCTCCATTGTAATGATAGTAATTACTAGTCATTCATACCTTCAGCTAGTTTAAAAGTCATTTTAATAGACGCATGAGTATAAGGATATTTTAAATTATGTCAAACTGATCACTGTGGATGGGAATAAAAAGAAGGAAAAATAACAGATGCGTCTGTGTAACTGCTTTTGGGAAAAGTAAATTCACCGTTCACACTATACCTAAATTTTTAAAAATTGGAGTGATTCATATTGGAAGAATTTTGGCTTTGAGCTCCATCTTCATTCGTTTTGGGGTGATCAAAGTATGGAGGACAAAAGAATGCAGCTATTTATCTTGAAAACTAGGAAACAAAACTATGTTGAGATATCTGATTTGAGACGTGAATGTAGTTTTGTATTACATGGGAGTCATATATCAATATAAGCATTTGTAAACGAGACCAGTTTAGTTCCATTGATATTATCAGAAATCATTAAGAGTAAAAATGCTATAAGTTCTAAGAGTTGGTCGTTCAAAACAGTGAATAGCAAATGAGAAGTAAACAAGCTCTACAGGAATTATTTCTTTGTTGACCGATTGGATCTCACCATTTACACGAGTAGGTTCAAACGAAAATACTGCGCATTGATTAGAAAATCGTAAATGAAATTGGCTGCAACTATAGTAAGCAAGCACGTACAAGATTTGTATCAAATAGTCTCAATAAAACGTCCAATGAGTTAATCAATCGTCGGCTTTCTTGTGTATTTGGTATTTTGGCGGATGTATACAGAAACAACAAACTCCACCCACCCCCCACCCCCCACCCAAACAAAACTCAAAAAAACCCAAATAAACAACAACAGGGCTGTCTCTAGCTGTCTATTGGCACTGGAAAAGGGGGAAATTCTCTCTCTCTCTCTCTCTCTCTCTCTCTCTCTCTCTCTCTCTCTCTCTCTCTCTCTCTCTCTCTCTCTCTCTCTGAGTTTTACTTGAAAGACAAATTGCGTTACGTCAACAAATAAACTTACTTGAGATTATGTAGTCTAGTGTTTTCTCGTTTTCTCCACTAAGTTTACATTCCACAGGTACCAAAAATATTCATTCTCAGACATTGTCATCTTCCAGAATTTAAGTTAGACAGATGCTAAATGGGTTCAAATTGTGAACATGCACAATTTCTTTTAAAATAGCATCATGTTGGTATGTTTGCCATGTCTCGTTTGTTTGCAAACGATTTTACCTGTAATGCAATCGTATGAAAGTGTGATCTACCCGAATTTGTTTTTCATCACAAATCATGAAAATTGTTTATTGCTGTAAAGCTCAGGTCATTGTATTCAGATCATCTAGGACTATTGATAGACCAGGAGCGAAATAAAATGAATAGCCATTTAAAATTGAATTGAATCAAACTCTCAAAACTGACTTCTATTGCTGAAATAGTTGGTACCAAACGCCAATATAGGCTGTATGATTTGTAAGTCACAGCTGCTGTACTTTTAAGGATTCTTCGTTAACGGAACCCTATACAAATATTACTGTGGTACCCTGGACCATTGTCTAATCTTTCTTTGCTGCTGTAATGAAAGGACTGCAATCCTTATCCTCTTTACAGAACGATGTTAAAGCGAAAGTAGTTGTACCTGATCTCTTGCATTTGCAATATCATCATCTTCTTGTAACAATTTGGAACATCCTCATCTTTTTGTAATAGTTCGGAATTATCTCTATCTGATGCGAGACGACGTTCTATCAATCAATGAAATGCGTGCACTCCCAAGGATTAATGTCATTCCTACAATATTGTAACGAAAATATTTAAGAAAATCTTTCGGTTGAAATATCCTGAATAAGGATTGCAATATTGTATGTCCCTATTATGTATTCCCCTCTCCTTAGTGCCCTCTCTTTTAGAACTTCAAATTGTTGCTTAAGTTGCTGTTTTTCATGACACTACATTTAGTAATAATGACGTTAATTAAGCAATTATGACGTGGACACAACCGTAGGCTTATATGGCATTCTAAGGATCCCATTAATTACATCTGAGGTTTTTCCTATCATGCAGTGAAAAGACTAAATAAGGATGGTCTAGCTGCTTCTTTATGTAAGTTTAATAACTTCAACTGAAAGAGACAAATCACGGTGAAAAATTTCGTGCTTTTTCTCTAATAATGGGGGAAAATGGAAAGAAAAATTCTTCTACTGCAGTAAAAACCAAACCGATCTCAGCAATTGCTTTCAATAAGAATGTTGTTAATAAGAAGAATATAAAAAAAACTACGTTTTGCTGAAATCAAGGATGAGTACATCCTTATGGCTGTACTCGACAGTTTAATTCATTCAACAGGGTTTTTTTTTCTTCTCCTAAGTAAATCATTCAACAAAATCAATAAAATGATGGCCGTTTTAACTTTACTGCTGTTGTTGTAACTTTTGAGTAAAAACAGGAACAAATCATACGGGTTAATAGCTTCAAACTATCTCGTTTATGTTTTGATTAGTGATTACGCGTCAACAGGTCGTTGTGACCTAGTTTAAGTGTTTGGGCTTCATAATTTCTGAGGTCTATGTCTACAATCTGACTAAAATGATGAGGACGGCGGAATGACAAATGTTCAACACTGTCCTCGGAGAAGAACGTGGGTCGTTAATCCTTCCCCACTCAAGGAATTAACCCAAGGGTCTAAGGGAAGCCAACAGGGCCATAATGTGGATAGGCTTTGCTATATTGAATATTTATTACGCAAGCTATAACACACACAATCAGAAGACAGCTTTCAACTAAATGATCTCTTTAATACGCGAAATAAAGTTCAATATTCGCAACAATGTATTCCATTATATGAACAAGTAACTTCAATTTCACGCATTTTAAATACTGAAATCGCATATTCATATTTTCATTTCTGATAAAGATTTGATTGAATTGAAAAATTTGTGACATTTTAACTTATTTTAAAATGTTAAAGCGTTGTTTGTTGCTGGAAAAGGACTTCCTCCCCTACCCCACCTCTAACATCCCTTCAGCCGAGCACTTGACACCATAGGCTACATTTGACAGGCATAGGAGTGGATAAACGGCCAACGCGCTTTTAAGGAGTTTATAGCAGAATAAATATATGAAAGGTTTTGAAAGAATGGCATGCGTAATTGAATCTGTCTGCCTTACAAAATAGCGGCTCATATCGATGACTGGTTATTATCCGTTAAATGATATACATATAGTAAATATCGATTTATTCTTTGTGTGCTAAAATGAAATGCATGTACCAGTATTGCATTTTTAAAGACGTTATGCACCTCTCCGTCACTATGGGATAAAAGAGGAGTACAAGATTTTTCCAATATTTACATTGTATAGTTATTATTTTATCATATGTTCATAACATTATTTACTGCACGGTGCTAAAGAGTAGATAATTTCTGTATATTTATATAATAAGTCCTATTACAAAGGTATTTCTGTCGACTCAAAATTATTAGTCTGTTTCAGGTACTATTGTTCTCATCTCCTTGTCAAATAGATTACATAGTTCTGCAAGTCGATATATTTTCTCCACTACCCTCCAAAGTTGAGTATACTAAATATATTGTTGTTAAGACTTTCTATGTATTTAAAACGAGATAAGTAATTTATAACGATGACGATATTGTCGTTCTAGTAATAGTCATGATTAAGTGACTAATTTAAGAAATAAAAAAATTATCTGATTGTTCTGTTTTCATTAGAAAGGTTAGCGTGCTGATTAAATGGGAGGGGTTCATATTTTTTCATCTGGTTAAATTAGTTGCTAAATAACTTGCGCTAATAATTATTTCGTTGGCCGCGGTGTGAAATTTCAAATCATGGAAATTACATACAACATTTGTATATGCCTATGTAAATCATATACGACATTAGAAAACGAATACAAAATAGTATGTGCTGAATACAAATTCCCACGTGGCAAATATATTCATCCCTTTTTTAAGAGAAGCTATCTTTTAAAATTTTGCCTATTTTCATCGGTGTACATGTAATTTAAATATATTAAGAATATAGTAATAATTTTATATTCTGTAAACCATGTAAATATTTGCATGAAAATCAGTCATGTTCATTGAAAAAAAAGATATAAAACAAAACAATATGTAGTGTGAATCGTCCTCCAATACTTATGTTACTTCAAAAGCTAGGGATTAATTAAAATATGTTTAAACTGCGTTTGAAAAAGTAGAAACATTACTTGATTAATAAAAGAAAATATAAGATTGATTCTAAGTTTCAGAAATTTAGCCCCTCCCCCCCCCCCACACACACACACACACAACGCATGCTCACTAGCAAAGAAAGGGATCATATTAATTGCAACTTTCAAGTTATATTGTTTTGTTTGGCTTCATCATTATTGAAGTATTATGATTACTCTGGAAAATATACCCGGTTCGTAAAATTAGGATGACATTTTCAGAACATGTTTTTCCTTCTTCGTCTGATTCATCCACGAATTTATCGATTCTCTAGGTCCTTTCATCGGTAAGACAACATAAGTTGTAGAACTATATAATGTCCTGCACGTGATTTCATACGTGTGTGTGTGTGTGTGTGTGTGAAGAGAATAGTATTGTTAGAAGTTACACGAATGATCTCTCTCTCTCTCTCTCTCTCTCTCTCTCTCTCTCTCTCTCTCTCTCTCTCTCTCTCTCTCTCTCTCTCAACAAAATATAATGATGGTAGATAATATTTTCTCTGATCTACTCTCAATTAGCATCTTCGGACTAGAATTCGAAAGACGTTTCACGTTTTTCACGCGTGTGAAAGCTAACCAAGTGACAACAATTGATTATAATGTATGCGAGTAAGAGGATAAAATTACAGACACGCCTGTGACATGCTGTTAGACGAACTTGATCGACACAATACAAATCGGACATTTCAAAACGTCTCACCTATTAAGGTATTGACTTCTATATCATTAAGAATAAAATACATGTATGAAGCTTTACTAGTTGTTTTTTCAAATCAGTACAAAAAACGACAGAAATACACATAACCACCTGTTTGGAGCTGTGAACCTGATTTTATATTAGATCAAATACACACATTCACTAAGGAAAAATAATTCTTATTTACTATTTCATTCTGTTAAAATAGTCATTATGTGAAAACTGCATTAACCTTTACAAGTTGTTCATTCCAAAGAAAATTTTAAAACTGATATATGCGTAAACTGCACAAATGTATTCTGGGTTTAGAGACAAAAAAATGTAGATTTTATATTTTATATTGCTCCAATAGCATTGATATTTACAGATTCGGTTTATGCTACAGTCTCTTTGCGTTCAGTCCGTTCTCCTTTTTCCAATCCGATGATTATGACCCGAGGATATTACTTATATTAAAACATGTTTTAAATGTGTACAATACAAATTATGCTTAGAACATGATCGAATACTATATTTGATTACATGCATCTGCAACTCTCGAGATTAATACAAATGGAAAATATATGTACCACCTACAGACTGACAAAGGAGATATTTTGATCAGTCTCGGCTTATGTTCTTGTTCCAATAGTATGGTTCTTTGTAAGTAATCAAATTGCCAATGCAAATCTCTTTGACAAAAGGACATTGAAAAATAGTTAAATGCTTTTGTATGGATAAGGTAAGTGGTCCTGTTTCGTGATCTTAAGAGTACCTTGAGATTATTTTCACAAGCGAAGGCAAATAAAATTTTAATAAATTCCTGCCTCCTCGGAGATCGAAACCTAAGGATTATTATTTGTGAAAGAAAATGTTTTTTTTTCACTAAACATTTGATCATGTAATAATATTTAATGAAAATATTACGACGTATGCATCGTAGCCTTTCACACAGACTTGTAACGTAAAACGACCCTTGGAAGAGCGAACATCGAAAATGGATTGATACTTAGTTTCGTGGTTACAAAGATCGGTTAATGTCTTTCATATAAATAACAGTCAGCTGGATGCCTATCCCGTAGATCACGGTACGTTTATAAGAATTTTGGTTATCGAATATTTTGGTTATCGAATATTTTGTAAACGTTTCCATCTTAATTTATCAATAAATATGGAAACAAATGAGTATACGATTATCAGAAGAAGAGCGTAAGGATCTAGCTGGTGTATACACATGGGTGAGGATGGATAGGTATGTTGGACTGGAGTCTGTCATTGAAACATAGCACAGAGATCAAATTTTGTGTTTGATTCTGTATCGAATTGATAGCCAGTGTAGGGTACAGAGCAGTGGTGAGGTGTGCTCTGATCGAGGTACTCTAAAGATCATCCGTGCAGCTGTGTTTTGAACTTTTTGAAGTTTCTGGAGTAAATATTGTGACGAACCAGACAGAATTGAGTTACAATAGTCCAGTCTTGAAAGTACTAATGAACATACAAATATTTTAGTGGCATCAACTGAAAGATATTTACGAATGGAACTGATGCGTCTCAATTCAAGATATGCAGCCTTGCATATGTTCATGACATGTTGGTGCAATGTGAGAGTACTGTCTAGAGTAACGTCTAGGTTCCGTACTGACTGTGAGAATTTAATGTTGGTGTTGCTGTTATTTATTGTCTGAGGTAAAGGATGTGAATGAAAAAGTCTTTGTGTTGTGATCAGAATAGCCTCAGTTTTATCATCATTCATCTGCAGCTTGTTACATGTCATCCATGATTTCACATCAGAAATGCACTTCTCTACTCCATGGATGGTAGCATCAACTTCAGTTGGGTGGCTAGACTTGTATATTTGGGTGTCATCAGCATACAATTGGTGCGACACTTGGTGATGATCTATGACACTTGAGAGCGGCTGAGTATACAGAATGAAGAGAACAGGTCCAAGAACAGATCCCTGTGGAACACCACAACATACGTCAACTGTGCTGGAGTGTATTCCATTTGCAGATATAATTTGTGTCCTGTTGACTAAGTAGGACTTGAACCACTGTAAGGCTATATTCTGAATGCCAAATACATGCTGGAGACGGTGAAGTACTATATCATGGTCTATTGTGTCAAATGCTGCAGATAAATCCAGGAGAGTGAGGACTGTAATCTTTCCACTATCCAAAGCAGAGAGAATGTCACTAAATACTTTCAGAAGAGTAGTTTCCGTACTGTGGCAAGGGCGATATGCAGACTGTACACTATCCACTATATGAAATCTGAAACTTCGCCATGACTCATCTTTCAAGAGCTTTACTTCTTAGACAATCTATATACGGACAAGGAGTAGTTTTATTATATTAAACATAATGACAAAAAATATTTACCTGATTGAAGATGTTAATCTGAATTTTGTATAATGTAGACCAATACAAATATGAAGTTTTGGTTCTTTAGAAATTTTAAGTAAATTCAGAAATGGTATCCGCAAACTTCATTCAATTTAAAAGAGCAACACAGCCCAAAACACCAAATCCACAATAAATATATGTATCATTCAATAGTTATAAATACTAACTGGAAAAAAAATCACACGAATGACATACATTCCGAATTATGATAGGAGTCAGTTTGCTTACTAATTCTCTGCTAAATCAGAGTATTCATAACATTACCATCTTTAACGATATCAAAAGGTTCTAAAGTAGAAGTATACATAAAGCTAAACCGACAGGCTTTTCATCGAGAAAGTATCGATCTATCGCTAAACCACATGATTAGCATTCATTATAATGTATTGGTAGATATTAGCATCATCATTAGTAACATCTTGGACTAAGAACCAGTATGGACGTGAGAATGACAGTTTTGAATTAATGTTCAAAATAAGCCAAATAATCAACACTCTGTCTCTCTCGTAATTGTAATGGTGCTAGTAAGTATTCCGTTAGACCTATTATTAATCTACATGTTCGGTCACAACTTCCAAAATCGTTTCAGTTCATGTATGTACATCAAACCTAATAAAGTGCGTGTACATTATTAAAATGGATGTCAACTGAGGAATTCGCTAGAACAAAAATAATAATCTAAAGTCATACAGAGTGAGAAAAATACCTTAGATTACCCCCATGACCCACTGTGACATAGGACCCTCTCTATCATACTATATAAAAAGAGAAGGTTCGTTGCTTTCAAATACTTGGTTCCACCCAGTTGATGTTTTCCAACAAACACAAGTAGGAAAGTTCAATTATTGCTTTTGTATAAACAGAGAGATGTGAATGATATAAATATGGGCTCTTTGTATCATAGACTGATTCCAAATCTGTCGTTTTGCTGTTTCTTACCTGTGGGTGTAATTCTTGGCAGCATATAATGAAAATATGTAAGATATACATATAGTTCAAAAAAATAATGCTTAAGATATAAAAGCTTAATAGTTCTGTGTATTTTATATAAAACGAATAATTTGACTTTTTCTTTAATATCAGCTTTATCTTTACAAATGGCTAGTCGAGCCACCTTTTGTATGAAACGAACGCCGACGTTGCGGTGGTTTATTGGTGGTTACCAGGATGTTAACAGAAGACGAATCGACTTAAGAAGGGCACCAGCGTAGAGATTTAAATACCAGAATTTGAAAGTCAGATCAGTTAAACTTTAAAGCTTAAGCATTTAATCTACATGTTTTCTTTCCATTTATCGAGCATTCGCTATGAGTACAGAGGTTAGCATTCGAGCCATGCGGCAATCATAGAAAGTTAGATATACGAACACTCAATACGTAAAAATATAGATTGACGCTAAGGTAAATGTTACGATTGAATTTACTATGAGATTTCATAAGATGCCATTCTTATTCTGAAGTATTATATGCGACCGGAATCCATTAAATATTGGCATATGTTCAAAGAGCTGAATTTGCAAAATTTCCGCACCTATTCGGTGACTCTCGTGATGTGATGTCATAGTAGCGACTCCAGCATCCCGACTGGCGATTTTGTATTGCTTACGGGTGTAAATAGCTCATTAAGAAAAGGCTGTGGACAACATTTTTCTTCTTTTCCAAATGATAAAGGCATAAAGAAAGTCTGGATACATTATTACAAGCGATTCGATTTCAATGCAACACCATACAGCACTCCGTGCTCATTACATTTCTCAAAGGAATGTTACCAGAGGGATCCTGAAAAATAAAAGCTCTAGGATACGCGAATGCTAAGCCTAGACTAAAAGTTGAAACTGTTCCAGACATACCATTGTATATTTTAAATCCTTATAAAGAGTGTTAAACGTACGAGTTGCGAAAATAGGCAGAAGGCCAAGTAAGTGCTAAAAAAATATAACAGCCCGACACAGGATCGTGCTGATGAAATGAGTAAATGTTTTTTCAAGATCACAATCTAAATAAAGTCACCACTGTCCTATGTGAAATTGAGATCTGACTTTAATCAAATGGAAGCTTTGCTAATAATAATAATAATAATAATAGTAATAATAATAATAATAATAATAATATTATTATTATTATTATTATTATTATTATTATTATTATTATTAAGATTCTTAACCCTTGACACGGTCCTGTTTCGAGAAAAACAATTTTAAGTAATCTTAAAAAAATCTTAATCTTAAAAAATTAATTTAAAAACAACTTTCACTATATGCCTATTACACTTAAAATGTATAAATGGTAATCTGTAATGATTGGAACTGATATAAAACTGTCATTTGGGCAGTTTAAATAGCAGCGATTAAAAGAAAAGAGATCCGATATAAAATAAAAGTTTCACATTAACTGGCTGACAATATAAATTGGGGGAGGCGACTATTGACATAATGGCAGTTTAACAAATTAACAATTATTCCTTATCATTGCACTTATCTTGTGAAAAGGACTGGCCCTCTGACATAATTCAAAGAAACCATGTGCTACAGACAGCGTTCCCTCTAGGCGAATGGTATACCGTAGATATGCGCGCAGTGCAGTAAACATTCTAGAGACAGCAAAATTTAACCTTGGATTGAGCAAAAATCGACAATTCAGCTGCGCGGGGATGTCTTCGAAGCCAAGATTTCATTTTAAGAGTTCAAATCTGCAGTCAAACGTTAACGTACATGTATGTGGCCATTGTTTGCCCACATTTTATATCCTACCCTATTTCCTTTAGTTTAAGTGTTAACATATGTAACACTGTTTACTGAATGAAATATTAATTTTGAATTAGATTTTTAGGGGCACATATGTTGCTTCGTATATTGTATTTTATTCTTTCTTTTAATTTAATTATGGTAATGAAACTTTACATATATGGTAGAGGAATGTCATGTGTTAACTGGGAGAGTTTCTTTGGCGGAAATGGAGATTTTGTTTGCAGAGAAAATTACGCAACCTTCATTGTGATCATTCATGTGTTTCAAACTAATTGATGACAATTTGTTTTACAAGAAGTACTTCTGTAGTAGTTAAACAATCAGAAATTTACGTGAATAATGTTTAATCTTAATCTATTTACTGAAGACAAAAACTGTGATATTAATTATTTATTCACTACAATATTCACAAGTGATAAAATAGAATACAGTATGGCATCTGTGGATTGCACACTTGATAAAAATTTATATATGTTTTTTCTTCTTTTTTTCTTCTCCCGGCTTGAAAGTTAACAGATATGAACTGTTCGGGTTTGTGGAATTTCAGTCAGGGCTATTAAGTTTATTTAAGTCATCAGCCCGAGGCCTGTGTTTAAAACATTTCTCTCGGCACTGACCAATACAGTACATAATCTATTTTAACAAGGCATGTATTTTTACAGATTTGTCAATACGTAAATGTAGCCTGCATGTAAAATACACTGTAATTTAATCATAGAAAGGAAGTTTCTTAATGTTTAAATTAATTACGTTGATTTCCTTCTCGCAGTTTTTTTGTGGGATGTTGCGTTTTGTGTGTGTGTGTGTCTGTGAAAAATTACTTCCGATGAAAACCGTTCTCAGTGACCTTTTACACCTGCCCGGGCGGTAATGTATATACACAAGTCTGTTACTGATCAAGTCTGTTAGCCCATAATTCAGTATTATCTCTCATAGATGTATATTTTACAATATATCAGTCCGTGTGTGTGTGTGTGTGTGTGTGTGTGTGTGTGTGTGTGTGTGTGTGTTATGGGTAGGTAATGAATATGCTATTTACATATAATACGATGGAACCTCATCTTTCTTAAATTAATTTTTTTGCATTGTGGCAACAAAAAAAATTGTTTGCATTGGACACCATCACTTAATCATTTTCACATTTTTGCACGCAAACATCTCATTAGTATTTATTTTAAAATTACATTGTTTTTTTTCAAATTCCAAAATATGAAATATGACAACCATCTTCTTACTGCTGTACTTTTCTGCTGATATGTCATAAAAACATTACTAAAACACTTCAACATATATAGTTATGAGCATGTCTCAGACGCAGATTCAACGTTTGAATGTGCAACACAAATATGGTCTCCTCCTGTATGTCTCGTTTGCCATTTTTCTGTTTTGCATACGAGGACTGGCTAGTATGACGTTACGAGACCACGTGAGCTATCGTCTCATTAAACTCGGAAATACTCGGCAGTTTACGGAATCATGGTATCTTCTTCGCAATATAATCAATATCCGTACACGATATTTTTTTTATAAACATTATATTCGAATTAGAATTTGTAAAGAATCACATTTATAAAATAAAAATTTTCATTTCTAGTCTCCGTTAAGCTGTCGCTGTTAAATCTTCACAAATGACATTGAGATCTGATTTTAATCAGATATTTTCTCACCTATCAGCCCGAAACCATTATGCCCCAATAAATAAGTGAAGTGTGTGATGCAAAATCAATTCGTTAAGCGATAAAAGACAATTCGTAAAATATTACCTAGTCTTTTTCAAACATGTATATCATAATGTTTCAGAAACAGGGCTGCGATTTAATTAACCTGATGTTTTATCTAATCCGATTCGATATCTTGTTCGAGGGTCAGATAATGTATCGTTATAAATCCATGTGGAGTTGCCTGAGCAACACTAAAGAAATTTCTAAATTGGTTACTATCGTAGTCACCGCAACACCAAGTTTGGTGAATATTTCTAAGCGTATTATAATATTTCAAACTCATTTAAACACTGCAAGAATATTACAGTTGTCTTGTATCACCTTTGGAATTTGAGTGTATCGTTGAGTGACATATATCACGTCGGTGTTTGTGTCTTCCCCGAGAGAATATTCTAGCTGGATTTTTTTTGTTTATCTGACATCGTATCATCATGCACAACTAAATTGTTAATACTCCCGTCAATATCTTCAACGGAGGGTGCTTCATCAATATCGGTAATAAATTCAATCATATCCTCTCCGATTATCTTTGCTGCGTTCTCGTTGAACCCTTTTAGTACTTGATAGCATCGTTGATCGTCTACACTCGGTGCTATCAAATGTAGTTGATCCCACTTCATCCACATCATTATCAAAATAAATAACAATTGTGTTTTATCACTCCCGGAAGGTCTAATGATAATCATTCAAATTGAATATGGTAACATTGGATGATGTTTAATTCGCTCTTGTCGTTTCAACGCGGAAAAGTCAATAATTTCCATTAGATATAACATAAATATATTATGGATTTATATTGTGTGAAATGTAGGTCACGTAAATCAACGATTGACCCAACTCCTATTACTACAAAATATAATAGAGATGCGATCACCGGCAAGTGTTCACAGTGTGGTATAAAAAAATCCGATTTGTCAGTATAAAAAAGGAGGTGACATCGCCGCCAACTTAACAAAACTCCCGGGACTCCATGGGCGAAAATCCCGGAGAAAAACATCTTCAAAGGTATAGTTATTGTGGACCGGGAACTGGATTGGATACAACACTCGATGACCAAGAGCATCCTCGGCTTGGTGAATATCCAATAAATGCTATCGATAGAGCTTGTCACGCTCACGATGTTGCATATCGAAGTAATGATCTTCAACAGCGTCATATCGCAGATGTAAAATTGATCCATGCGTTGAATTCAATCCCAGATAAATCCTTGAAAGAAAAATTAGCATCCTGGTTAATAAAAACAGCTATGAAAGGTAAATTAATGTTGGGTTCTAGTATTTAATATCATGAAATCGATGTATTACTCTACAACCGGATTCTGGAAGGGTAAATCAGCAATCGATAAACTCGCCAACGCGGCAAAAGTAAAAAATACAACAGCGGTGGATTGGTTATCCAAACAGGCTATATGGCAAATTTATCTACCGCCGCCAAAAAAGATTCAATATGCGTCGTTCGATGTTAGCGTTCCAAATGAAGTTCAGGAGGCTGATATATTATTTCTGCCACATGACACTGTTAATAAACATGTTTATAAATACGCGTTAACCGTAGTTGATGTTACTAGTAGATACAAGGAGGCCGAGCCATTAACAACAAAACCATCATCTGAAGTTGCTTTCGCGTTCGAAATAATTTATCGTCGAGGTCCTCTGCGATGGCCAAATCTCGAACAGGTTGATCCCGGTAAAGAGTTTCAAAGTGAAGTATTATCAACAATGAAACAACATAATACCATGATACGACGAGGACACATTGCAATACATCGCGATCAGGCAATTGTTGAACGAATTAACAGAACACTCGCGGATAAATTGTTTCATTATCAATACGCGAAGGAATTCATCGATGATAAACGATCACGTGAGTGGGTCAAACGATTACCAGAGGTAATTACTGCACTCAACAACGAGGTTACTCGGACGTTAAACATGAAAGCAGCTGTCGCGGTAATAAACAAATATATATAAATTTTCCCCAAAATGATTTTTCATCGCAGATATTACCTAGCAATGTCACAGTGAGATATTTGTATGAGCCCGGTGCACTTGAGGGTGGTAAAAGAAGATCAACTGATCCTATATGGAGTATCAGATCACATAAAATATTTAGTACAATCACATCTAAAAACAGGCCTGCAATATATAGATTAGATCCAACAGCTCCACAGCGTGGATTTACTTGTGAACAATTACAAGTCGTCCCAGATGACACTCAATTACCACCGCGGGGTCTTAATTAGCGCAATGATTTCGATTTTACATTCTGGACAGGTCAATATTACATTATCTCGGGTATGACAGCGACTATTATCTTTTCTATCCGCGGTTAATTGTTTGGGAGATTTTCCCGACCATTCCATGATACAATTACAGCACGCACAGTGTTAATCTTGTTGTTGTTTTAATTTTAGAATAAATTCAACATCGAGATCATATTCTCTATTATTGTTTTTGTCTTGTTGTTTATACACGGCTAGATTTTTTCTTTACGTGGTATTATTGGCCACATCAATTTTTGTTCCATCGTTGAAATCAACGTAAACTCGTCGAAGTTGATTTATTTTTCGTACTCGCGATACTGCAAGATAAACTAAATTTGACCATTCGATGAAATCACCGATGATCCAAACAGTAGTATCAGTAATTATTAATCCTTAAGAAGAATGAATCGGCATCGCATACCCTAACCACCATGGAGATTTATCGGCGTTAATTGCATCTCGGACAACAGGGATATCAACAAACACAATATCATTTAACACAAGTTCTTGTCGCTTAGATTTTCCAGCAATATCAACTTCGATGTTTTGTTGTCGTGTATCCGCTGGTCTATAACATAGCGGAACCTGCCACATTGGGGATTTTTCTTCATGGAGAAAAAATAATTTCATCTGAAGTAGATCCCGGATCTTTTTTCTGCTCGCGATTATCAATCTGTTGGCTTCCATGTAGTCCAAAAATCATTAATTGATGTTTCAGGTATTGTTTTACGTATTCGCTCACATTTAATTTTATTCGATTGTAATGTTATAGCGGATTTTAACTCGGTTAACTCCGCGTCGAGTGATTGATGATCTATGTTAATTTCTTCGTAGTAGTCCACAGTTGCTTACAACCAACAATGAGGGGATAATCCAGTAAATGGAGGTGGTTGACCATGATCGCCAAACATTATCACATCGGTGTTTTTCTTTAACAATCATCCCAGAAATGTTTTTAACAGCATCAATGATACCGTACATATTTCATCCCACATAATTATCCCAGGGATATGTTTTGTTCCCATTCGATCGGGAGTCCAATCAGTGCCATTATATCGAAAGAAGCTATGATACGTGCACGCGTTTACCCCTCTGGATCTCATTTCCCGAGCAAGACGATTAGTTGGAGTCAGCACGATCATATCAGAATTCTTTCCAAATAATTCGATTACTCTTGTTGTCTTTCCACATCCTCCTGGGCCATTTAGATAGCTAGTTTTATATATGGTTATCGGATCATACACGGATGGATGTGATGGTACCTCATCGTAGTATCTTCCTGGTAACTACCCTCGATGGGAACATCAGCTGATTCACAGTATCCGCGTAATGTTTTCTGTTTTATTTCCCAAGTCCTTCAATCACCTTCCCGAGTAGTAAACTCCTTAACGGATTTTCGTTATTTTCCATCGAAATAAAATGAGTCGGTGGCCACTGTAACAGCGATATCATAGAATCTTTTTCGTTGCATAATCGAGCATCGAAGATCTTAAATGAGTATACTGCGGTGATTTTCCATCGAAGCATTCAACGATAGTTCCTAGATTTTCTTTGCTGAATAAATAGGCTGTTGTTCTCGAGGTGAATATCTCATTCGCTGTTGTAACCGCGATTATAAAAACCAATTCTGCGTCATCAAATACCAATCGGGTGCAGCATCGTTTATGATCAAATGATCCACCTTGAGTAAATTTTCCTATTATTTTCTTCCTAGATTCTTTGCTTGTCGTTCTAGTTTTTTACTCATATCCCAATCATCACATTTTTCCGGAGTTGGTAGCCAAACATCCTTCTGTGCCCGATATGATATTACAGTGGTGGGAACAGTCAACGATATCAGTATCTTATTTTATCTAACATGAATCGTAGTAGCGCTATCGGAGCCCATCTTTTCGGTGAAAAATATTTTCCCATCCAGAGATAAAATATCGGATGAAGATCATCGGCGAATTTGAATGATGTCACCTTGGTAAATCCTGTTAAGTCAAAATCAGGTAATGCTCTGTTTATCGCTACTCTGGTCATCTCATGTGTAGGATGTCCAAATCGTGCAAAGTATTTACCGCATTCACCACGACCTAGAAAACTTCCAGGGTAACACGCTGTTATATAAACGAAAATCATATCTTTGATGTTATATTTTGTGTTTGACAGTTCACCATGGCCATATCCGACACATCTTGCTTGTATATCATCGAGAAAGTCATATCGGGTTGGTTTACACAATATCTTTTCTCTAGCTAAATGCGCTGAAACAGATGGAACTGTAAAACATCTTTTTGTTATCTCGGAGACATCATCGGTATACTTCGCGGCGAGGTTATTCATCTCCGTTTGAAGAGTTTCAGTTCGATATAATTCTCCATTTGTTCTCATAAATTGGTCTTATCTCTCTGTTTCATCGCTTTTAAATAACCATACTATAACAGGATCGGTTTGATTTATTTCGTAGATGCAATCGAATATATCTTCGAGGTAGTATTTTATTGTTCGTGATGCAGGGAATACTCGTACTGAACTACTCCACGCATGTGAATTATGATCGATGATTTAAATCGGAGCTCCGCCTTTTTTATAATGACCGGAACAGTGTAATATTTCTCCAGTGATAGTTTTTACAATTATCGGAAATTTTAATTTCTTCTCCAAGTCGGCAACATCGTTTATTGAAGCTCCAGTTTATTTAACTGATTCTTCCCATTTGGTTATTTTGGATTTTCTCAGCTCGGTTAATCCATTTCCTCGTCTAGCATTATTAAAATGTTCTATGACTCGTTCAGCTACACAGTTTAACCGCGTTGAAATTTTCATCCGAGAAAGTTTTTTAATATCAGGGATATTTAGCGCATAAATTCCATAAGTTAACGCTGTTACAGGATACGCCCGATTATGATATCTGCTATCGATCCCGGTTAGCACACCTGGCCATGTTCCATCGGTCACAATTATAGGTTTTCTTGTTGAATCCAGTACACGCTCACGATGCTCATATACATTCCATTTTTTTTCTTGTTTTTTCATCTTTCTCATAAAATTTACTGTATTTTACCTGGATGAAGTATCTTCGTAGAGAGAAATTTATCATTGATAATATTTCAGCGGCGCGTTTATCTGTTATGGTGTTATCATCGTAAGATGTTCTATAGATAGAATAAACATAATCAGCACCATCCCTGAGAAATTCATATTTTGCTCGTTTGATACTATTTTCAATTTTAGATTTCCATATCCGCGGAGATTTCTTCCCACCAAGGTCAAATTTTTTTCCTTCGTCGAGGATGTTTTAATATATAAAATACTGTAAATGTGTTCCATATATATATATCAAGCAAATTATGTGTTCAATTAAATTTTACACAATTATATATATATATATATATATATATATATATATATATATATATATATATATATATATATATATATATAATATAATATAATATAATATAATATAATATAATATAATATAATATAATATAATATAATATAATATAATATTATATAATATAATATAGCAATGGCACAAAATAATTGTAAATAGAAATGGAAGGCAAATAATGGTTGTTGTGGACGACGATGTGTAGGAGAGCATTGTGCATTTCATAATCAATAGATCAAGAATGGTTCTCGTGGGCTCGTTAAATGCTTCAATTGTGATTTTAGATTACGTGGTAAGACTCGATTATGTTTTGGTTGTGGCGGTAAAAGATTCAGGGAATTATCTAGGTATTATTTAAAGAAATAAAACATTGTAATCGATGAATTAGGTTATCTTTCAGGGAATCATCGTGATAAACAATTATGTTTAATTTACATAAGAGATTTATGGATCAGGTGGAATTCATTTATCACTCTATTTATAGTGATTACGAGGCTTCAATGATGTTTGATTTTCTTCATTGGAGGCTCTCAGCGAGGAAATTTCTTGATGGTAATCAGCTGTCATCTTCTCCGCGTTGATTCGTAATTGATCCCGGTTTGCTTGCAAGTCAGTAATCTTTTCTCCTTTATAGCTCGGATAGAAGCTGATTTAACATCTCAACCTGCTTGATGATTTTATCGCGTGGAGTTATTATATCAATGAGATATTTTTGAAAATGTTGTCGTAATTGTTCTAATTGTTTTCTTATATTCTTCGTTAATTCTTTTAAAATAATTAAGGAGGTTTTCTACTTCACACGAATATTTGATAGGTCGCCCACCTAGCTCAGTGAAAGGATTTATTGTAGGGTTTATATAACTAAAACCCCCATTTAATTATTTCTACGTTATCTGGTACTGTACGCCAGTATACAAACTCTTCATCTACTGAATATTTTAAACGATGCAAACTATATCGATTCTGAGGAGTGATATCAGATTCAGGATACGGTGATTTATTATCTGTGGTGAGGTCAGATCTGCTAGGCTCGGGAGGTTTTTCCGTTGGTGGTTTTTCTCGTGGACGCGGGTGTGGTATTTCAGCTGGGTTTTCTCCCAGTGAGATCTCAGGCCATCCTAATACAGTTCTGATTGAACTGTTATATATATATATCTACGACGTACCCAGGTGAGTTTATCTCGATGGTGGTTGACAAAGATAGTTCATGAACAGTTATCTCGATCTTAGACTCTGTTCCGGTAATTGATTTTATTCTGCGTTGAATATCTTCGTTGATATCTTTGATGTCATAAGATCCTTAGGAAGATATATTGTTTGCCATTCTGGTGTACCATCTGGTTTATCTTTATTTGTAAATACAAAAGTGTTATTGGGTTTTTTCGTGCGAATGATTCCGATCTGATATTAGTCAAGCTGTAATATACTCGTAGTTGAGTTAGCGCTATTTCCCCTGCTGAAATCGGAGTTGGATATTCAATACTGAACTCAGAAGTTTTTGATGTTGATATTATTGTTATTTTCACCGGGATTGTATTCTCTGCTATTCGTTGAAGTAGTTCTTGCGGTGATGCCGTTGTCATTGATGCCATTATCTTCTATATGTTTTTGTAATTTTGACATCGCGGAGTCATAAACGCGTACCATCGCGGAGAACTCGTCATCGGATATTAACGTGTCATCGAGACTTGACGATATCATCGCAGATAATTGTGTATATGAGGTTGATACAGTGTGGAATTTAACTACGTAATCTTGAAGTTTACGTTGACTACACGATGATATTTTTGTTGTTGTTGTTGTTGTTATTGAAATTACCTCCTCGATAGTTGTCGCCGAAGATATACAAATTGGATCAGCTACCGGATCAATCATTTTCACCGAAGATAATATTATACAGTTCCAGTAATTACACCTGAAACCGAATACACGATAACGTTAACCGTGGTAATTCTTCATCGATATATTTTTTATTCTTGTTTGATATTCTTCTGTGAGCGATTGAGTTTACCCTGTAGTGTTCTGACTTGGTCATATCGATATTGCTGTGATATCATTTTATTTAATTAAGCTGTTTACTTAAATCGGTTACAAATTCTACGTACCATGTGACTGATGCTCGAGCTAGATTTCTATCTGTGGTAGTTATCGTGAATCGTTCAGTTGATCCATTATATATTACCTCGCTGATATTGGTTCCCGATAATGATTTCGATGTTATATTAAATTGTGTCGGCGATACTAATGTTAGTCTATATATTTCTTTGATCTCCGCTGTAATATCTAACGTGTTAGTTTGTGGGGTCCAAGCAAAGAATCCATGTTGTATCGTGTATACCGCGTTGATAGTTTTCGTATGAGGGATTTTGACTTTATCAAGTGTGTTAATCATCCTTGGAAAATCATCTTTGATAATCTCGTGTTTTTAATTGCGGTGATTGATGTATTAATCTCTGAAAGTTTAATAGGAACTGTTGCTAGTTTTCTAAAGAAGCTATCAAGAGCATCGTCAACCTTTCCAAAGTTATTACGAAGACGTATAAACTGTTAATTACATGCTCATCATATTATTGACATCCATAGTGCGAGTTTTGATAGATTTACTCTGCCATCGCCAACAGCAGCACCGCGCCAGATTGCATCATTGTCATTTGATTTTCTCATAAGAACTACAGTATGACTAGCTCCAAAGATAACTTTTCTAACATCTCTACAAAATCCAAATATATGAGACAATGGAATCACACATGAAAATCTTCCATTGGAATCTAACATCGACTTACGAGTTGCAAATCCCAGATTAAAATTGCGATTTTTTTCCATAACAACAGCTTTAGTGTCTGCATCATCAGCACCAGCGCTATGTTTCTTTGGTCGTCTTCTATTAAACGGATCAATATTATCATTGTCAGTTATATCCTTTGCGAACATCATTGAATAACCAGCAGATCGTATATAATCGTCGGAGTATCGAGCTAGTCCTAATATTTTTAGAGTTAATCATATATTGTGCGCTACTAAACAGCGCCATTATACCGTTGTTGACAAATCCGACTTGGGTAGTTGGGAGATTGGGATAGATGTATTATCAGCTTGTACTAGTTGACCTTCCACCTCGATGAAAGCTTCACACGGTAGAAATATTTAGAGGTATCATCAAATCGAAGTTCAATTCGGGATGTAGAATTAGGACTTATCGCATCATATGAGAAACATTGATAATCACGCACAGAATACAGGTGCATCCATATCAAAAGCTTCATCTGAAATCGATTTGAACATTTTATTATATAATTGTCGATCAAAATCATGATCTTGTAAAACCGGAGCCAGCGATCAAATTTGCAACAATATTTCTTTAAGATTCACCATCTAGATTTAGCATCGATGCTTGTACCAGCGGAGTTAGTTTTTGATTTACTATATCGGTAACTATTTTACTTACCCGCGGTGGCATTAGTTCAGTAGACGGTAGTTTTACCGGTGTTTGCTTTTGTTTTCAGACCAATGACATAAGTTTTTCTCTGGCGGTATTAAACGCGCTGCCAGCGAGATCGCCAATTGTGCTGATACCTTTATCGCGAATAATACATATAGCTTTCACTGATAATTCTTTGGCGATAGGTGCAATTTTTGGAGCAATTGTAGTGAATAATCCTCTGATGATATCACCGAGTCCATTTCCGTAGTATACTTTATGTACAGGCAACCGCGAGTGTACGACGTGAATAGTAGTTGGTCTATTATGACTGCGATATATGATCATTTTATTTCAATGCTATTTACCTAATCGGTTGAAAGTTAGTCACTATGATAGTCATCAACTAATTCATCAATGAATTCGTGATATAAACCAATGTCCAAGATACCACCTTGAAATAGTCGTCGGCAAATATCAGCAGCTTCATTAATTATCTCCGGGGAATTATTTCCAGCTAGTTTTCCTCCGATGAAAACTTCCAATCGTGCTAAATCATCGATAATATTTCTCGGACAAGAAACAAGACAACTACCGTGAATTCTAGATGGAATTATGTTCTGAGCAAATCTTTTAGCGGTAGAACCAGTTGCACCTTGTGTATCATCATCATCTTCTTCTCGGTCAGATTGTATATACAATGATTGTTGTCTTTCTTCATTTCGTTGTTTTAGTTTTAGTTCTTCTTTTGCTGTTTCATATTTAAGATATACTTCTTCCGCTGCATTGATATATGCCTGATATTTTGGATCTTCCTTGTTAATTTGTTTTATTTTGTTTCTAGCTTCATAGAGTACATCAGCCTAGTGTTGCATATTTTTAATATATATTTTATGCTCTGGTTCCAAATTTTTATTTTCATCATAATATCCCGCAGCAGCAAAATTAACAAAATCCTTTAGATCACTCTTATCAATATATGCTAAAGTTTCCTCGGTAAATTTATTTCGTAATTCATCAATTATTTCCTCATCTGTTTTTTAAAAAACAAATCGAGGGGTTTCCGGTTCAGAATGCTGTGCTATTTTTTCAAGTACAGGGAGAAGAGCAGATTTTCCTCTTTGTTCATCAGTAATATCTCCCAATATAGCCTTTTCAGTAGCTAACGCAGCCTTCTCAGTAGCTGTAGTTACCGGCTTATATAATTGTTCAGTATCAGTGGCAAAATCAACGCGACCTTCATTGCGAGCTTGTAAATTATATCGGAAAGAATCTCTCACCGGGAGAAATTCTTCATTGCAGCCAATCGTTCTCTAGTTAATCTAATTTTTTTGTGCTTCTCCGATATTTGCCATTATATTATAAAATATATGGTTAATTAAATCGCAGCCCTGTTTCTAATACACGATGATATAATCGACCTGCGAAGATAGTATTTTACCGCAGCGATTAATCGCCGGGAAAATCATTGACAGAATTACAAATAACTTTTATTTTGCCAAAATAAGGGCTCCACAAAAATGGTGAACTCAGCCTTCCTGCTGTTTATTGCCTCAATTTGTTCTGCTAAAATGGTATAAACTCTCAAAAGTCTCTTGTTTACTAGGATTTTAATTTTCTTTACGAACTAACCATAACACAGAAAACCTATTTATGTAATATATGTTATGTTCATCCATTTCAAGACTGGTTCCCATTATTTCTAAGAAATTAATACATTGAATCCTTCTTTAATTATAGATGCGTTTCTTCTTCATATCAGTTTTAAGAACAGCAGAAGCGTAAAACAAATTATCGACGTATATATACATCTGCATAACTAGTAAACAATAGCAGCAAAAACAAAATTATATGATTTAACTCAATAAAGAATTTGGACAGGGTCGAATTTGCAAGACAATTCACTGACACATTAACAACTTACAAAACAGTGTTACCTGAGCTTAAATGAGACTTGGCTGCCGACCCTGATATCATTGTACGTGCCCACGATGGTTTTAAACTAGATGATTAATGCACAAGTCATTATTAGTATCAATACCATAACCATTAACAGCATGACAGTTAGTACAAAGATAGGAATATATTTTTGTATCTAAAAAAAGAATACAGAATATCAAAGAATCTCTCTCTCTCTCTCTCTCTCTCTCTCTCTCTCTCTCTCTCTCTCTCTCTCATGGAAAGTGCTAAAAATAGCTCTTCTATGTGCATCTTGCAGACACTTGTTGCATGATCTAGTACAAAGAAATCATTTTTTTAGTACCATATGTATGGCGGAAGAGACTGAGAAGATTGCATCGGCGACTGGAAAAGTACACAATCATCAATAATTTTCGTAAATGTAAACCGGCTTGACAATGTTCGGAATAATTTGAAACATCTCAGCAATTTCCGTCAGTTAAGGAATATTTTAAAAAAATGAATGATCCAAGTTAATCCAACTAATATGTGTATGGAAACGAATTGGGTTTAGTAACGCCCAACACGTTTTAATTGTGCAACTTACAGATCACCATAAATTATCATTCACGTTTAAAGATTGTTTTGAACTGTGCAGGAGGAATTGAAGAATAAGCATGCATGATTACTCAAAAGACGTGCAAATAAAATAAAAACCTTTATGAGGTGAAAATGTCTAAAGTTTTGGAATCCTATAAATTTAATAATAATGAATCAAAATATACAAATATGATTTGTTTGATCCGTCAAGCCTATGCAACCTCATGGCAAAAGAAATTAACGCAACCATACTACAAATTCTACAAATCACGTTGCTCATATCTCAAAATACGCATGTATATATAATTTACTTCGAATAAATCAAACTACAATGGTGATTATATATATATATATATATATATATATATATATATATATATATATATATATATATATATATATATATATATATATATATATATATACACACACACTGTGGTACCTTGACTTACTAGTTTAATTCGTTCCGTGAAGGAGCTCGTAACTCAAATTAGTCTTATGTCAAATCAATTTTCTCCATTGAAATGAACTGAAATGCCATTAATCTGTTACGGACCCTGAAAAAAACATCCTTTGTAGCACCCTGCCAACCCATATCGATAATTCTGAGGCATATCACGATGTTGTAGCCGCTCGCATTGGCGTACAGTGCGAGGGTTTGCCTATCCTTCATGGGTTTGTGCCTGGCATCCTCTTCTTCTCTGCTGTTATATAAGTCCTCCTTGGCATCTTCTTTCAGAAGAGTCCTGTCTCATCACAGTTGAAGACTTGCTGGGAATGTATCCTTCTGCTGCCATAATTCCAGCAAATGTTTTGAGGTAATCCTCAGCTGCGTTTACATTCGCGCTCGCTACCTCACCACGCCTGACAACTGAGTGAATTTCGGTCCTCTTTTTAAAATTCTCGAACCAGCCTCCCGATGCCTCGTCTGTTGAAGTGCCTGGGGTCTGCTGCAGCAGATCAGCGTAAATAGCCTTCTCGCAGATTACACGGTATCTTCTGCGAGCTGCATCTCCGTCAACCACACATCAGCAGCTTCTCAATATTTTCATGGATAGATGTCGGCTGTTTAGAAATTATTTTAACGCCCTTGGCTGGCGTTCTAGCCTTTATTGACTCCTTCTGCTTTAGTATGATGCAGATCATAGAAGTGCTACGCTCGTACTGTTTTGCCAAATCGACTACATGTACACCTTGGTCACGCTTTTCGATAATTTCTTTCTTTAATGCAATGCACATCTTCTTCTCAGCACTGTCCTTCTCACTCACTTTCTTCGGATCCATTGTTGGAAAAACGAAGTTTTGCAAAATAACTGCAAGCACAAATGCGAGCACAACACTGATGCTTCCACTGCGAGCTAACCGCTTAAAGTGAACGAGTGAGACACGGGATGCTGGGCGGATGTTACGACGTTCACTGTGGCTTTCGCTGTGCCAACTAGCGGTGGGGTATCTTTATAATTAAAGCACACTTACTTTGCAGTAATATTTCACAACAATTCGAGCAAATAATAACTGACCTGTTTCGAAGCTTTCTGATTATTCTGTGAATAAATCCGCCATTACGAATGGTCTCGGAGTACTTTTTAGTTATTTGCTTGTTCTGCCAAATTTGAATTACTACTAACTTTTGAGTCTCAAGATGACATATTTAAACTTAAGATTCTAATGTCAGGCACGCCTAACTCAATTCCGATTGGAGGTTGGTTCCTAATGACCAGACATCGCCCCTCCCACTATCTGACAAAGATGATTACGATAAAATTTTGCCTTGTTCATACAAGAAATCACCACTTACCTGTGAAAAAGATTAGGTACCTGACTTTGGCGAAAATAAACTGCGTGCCTTGAGTTTTATGGCTGTTTCAATTAAGCTCGCTGGACACTTAAGACATTTGCAGGCGAGAAATTATAGCCTCAGTATAGCCTCAGGGTTTAACATACCCATGCTAACATCTGTTTTCTCTTGTACCGTCACACACACACACACACACACACACACACAAACACACACACACACACACACACACATATATATATATATATATATATATATATATATATATATATATATATATATATATATATATATATATATATATATATATATATATACTGCTAAATCGACGAAAATGATAGGTTCTTCTTTGTAAGAGTATTGTGATCACAAATTTCGCTAAACCATGTTATTAGCTATCTGAATAATTTAAAGGTAAATATTAACAATATCAGCATCAGGTATACCTCTTAGAAGATTAACCAATTCCAGTATGGATATCTCTCTATTTCCAGTGTGGATATCTCTATTTCCAGTGTGGATATCTGTATTTCCAGTGTGGATATCTGTATTTCCAGTGTAGATATCTGTATTTCCAGTGTGGATATCTCTATTTCCAGTGTGGATATCTGTATTTCCAGTGTGGATATCTTTATTTCCAGTGTGGATATCTCTATTTCCAGTGTGGATATCTCTATTTCCAGTGTGGATATCTGTATTTCCAGTGTGGATATCTGTATTTCCAGTGTGGATATCTGTATTTCCAGTGTGGATATTTGTATTTCCAGTATGGATATCAATTTTGAATAAGCAGTCCCATTACACACACACACACACGCCCTCACATTCATTATAATGATGGTAATAATAAGCATTAAGTTGACTTACTTATAATTTCCAAGGTCGCACTCCATTTTATATATCGTTTCACTTCATGTACACGTATTACAGAAAGTCAAGTACGCACGAATGATTAAAAGGGATGCGAATTGAAGATAATATTACATATATATTATGTCTTTTCGGAAAGATTCATTTGACATTACGAACGCATATTACAAATCAAGAACGTCTGTCGAACTGATTACATTTGATGCGAATTGGAGGTTCTAATTACAAGACACGAACGTGTCAATGGCTATGGCGTGAGGCAGATGCTTCCTATAATAGACATTTAAAATTTCTACAGTTTTGGTTTTGTACAATGGCAGACTTCCACTATGTTGAGTCAAAACAATCGCACGTCATGTCTATGCAGTAACAGTGCAGGGGACCATTTTAAATTGTTTCAAGCATTCACATCACGTTATATATACTTTCAATTTCTTTGATTTGAATTTATGCTGGCAACTTTCCAACCAGTGCTGGTATCAAACCAAACTATGTTTGAATGGTATATGTGTTCACAATATGTTACATTTAAATTGGCCTCAACAGCACAAAAGAAACATGTCATACTGTATTATCAATGTTGATGGAATTATTTTATGTTATTAACACTTTGAAGAAAGGCAGTATAGGAAATTTCTTTTATCGATGATGCTTGTCTACACAGTCAATCCTGTCTAACATCCATCTCGTACTTTATCGATGATGCTTGTCTACACAGTCAATCCTGTCTAACATCCATCTCGTACTTTATCGATGATGCTTGTCTACACAGTCAATCCTGTCAAACATCCATCTCGTACTTTCCCTTCTTTTTATTCCTGTTCAAATTTGGGATGTAAAATATTTAACAGATCCTTATTGGAATCCATTACACCACTGCATTACGAAAAGCCTCTGTTCCGGTGGGTATTGGACTGAAACTATTTACCATTCTCAGAACACTACTTGTAATATATGCAAATCATTTTCCTATGCAATGTTAATTTTGAGTTGCTAGTTTCGCGTTGTTCATTATGAAACGTCGTTTAAGCCGCTGAAGTTTCTTCTTATGACGTAACCACTCGAAATCGTTTAATTCGAAATAACGAAGTGGAATTACCGTCCTGGAATTCAGAGTACAGCTAGCTACACTTTATTAACCGGTTATTCGATAAATTGCAAAGCCAGTGACTCTAAATACAGAGCAGAAATATAAAATAATTGATATGGACAGGACTATTGTAACTCAATTCTGTCTGGTTCGTCACAATATTTACTCCAGAAACTTCAAAAAGTTCAATACACAACTGCAGGGATCATCTTTAGAATACCTCGATCAGAGCACACCTCACCACTGCTGTGTACCCTACACTGGCTATCGATTCGATACAGACAGAATCAAACACAAAATTTGTTCTCTGTGCTATGTTTCAATGACAGACTCCAGTCCAACATACCTATCCAGCCTCACCCATGTGTATACACCAGCTAGATCCTTACGCTTTTCTTCTGATAATCGTATACTCATTGTTCCCAAGGTGAAAACAAAGTTATATACACAACGTTCGTTTGCACACCAGGGCCCGGCGACGTGGAACGAATTGCCCATTGAAATGAGAAACAAAGACACAGTGGTCCCTTTTAAGAGTGCTCTTAACACTAACCTGTTTCGACTGCAGGGACAAACTTAGCGACCTAATCATGTTTTGTATTTTATATGTTTTTAGCATGTTATTATGTTTTCCAATTTCATTGTTTTTGTCATTTGTTGTTCTGTAGTGTAGTCATATAATTATTGATGGTAGAAAGCGCTTATATTTTCGAAAGATTAGGAGCTATACAAAGTTCTCATTATTATTATTATTATTACTATTATTATTATTATTATTATTATTATTATTATTATTATTATTATTATTATTATTATTATATGAACACTAAATACAGACAAGTCAAGCACAATACATCATAAACACATTTTAATAATGTAAAGCATGGGTGGCCAACCCGCGGCCGCGTGCGACCCGCTGGGTGTCAACTTGTGGCCCGCGGAGCTGTGTCATGCACAAAATAAATTTCTTTTAGTGTACATAAAACCACCAAAAGAACATTAGTTCGTATCATATCCCATCTATGGAAGTATCTCACTCAGTACATTGATTCAACTATTGTGACAATTTCTTCTATATTCGTGTTAAGAAACAATCACAACGTTAAACTGATTTTAAAAAACGCGCGCGCCGATCTTGCTTGGATAGCAATGAGCGTGGATGTGCATTGCAGGATCGGGGCGGGATGCGTCGTGCGACTGCCAGCAGTGTTGCAACATTGAGCGCCAACCAATCTGCGGCAAGCTCGCAACGCTGTCGGGCGTGTGGTCGCTTCCCTTGTGTGCGTTATCGCCACGTGCTTCGTGAGATTTTGCGATCGACGTTTAAATACATATTGATAAGAATACAAGCTGCTGTAACCGAGTATCCTGTCTACTATACCGAGTCCTGTCTACTTTTTACAGTGCAGTGAAGGTAAGCAAACCCAGCTTTTATTTTTTTTTTAAAAATTAATCCATGATGCTTGGCTTTATGTTTGTAGATTTTTCTTTTTAATGTGTTTAATTGTGGGTATCTAACCAAATTACCAACCGTGCTTTTAAGTTTATTAGTACAAAAATTACAAGACCTTTCTTTAGTATTTTACTTTATTTACATACTTTTTTTTTATTTTACTAATGAATTAGCCCGAATCAGATACTTACGGCATTACAGACTTTTGTCTGAAAGTTATGTATTACTGATGGCATTTTATTTATTTGTTTAGTTAAAAACGAAGACCCACAATGGCGTCAAGTATTAAAGACGTTGGACCAAAGAAGAGAAGAGTCACAGAAGAACTGAGAAGTTTTCAAGACAGATGGGCTATAAACTACTTTTTCGTGAAATTTAAAGCAAAGCCCAAATATGCATGATATGCAATAATTCTGTTTCTGTCTTGAAAGAGTATAACATTAAACGGCATTACGAGGCTAAACATGCAAATAAGTTTGATAAGTACAAAGAGCAATTTCGACAAGACCAAGTAAAGGACTTTTGAAACAAAATCTGCACAACGTCAGATATTTATTAGAGGGGCTCAAGAGTCAACACGCTATGTAAAAGCTAGTTATGCAGTAGCCATGACACTAGCAAAAACTTGAAGCCATATTCAGATGGTGAAATGGTTAAGGAATGTTTGGAGAGTGTCGTTGAAATTCTGTGTCCAGAAAAGAAAAAGGATTTCTCAAAAATAAGCCTGTCTCGTCAAACTATTACTAGGCGTGTGGACGACATTGTAAAACATATTGAAGATAATTTGAAAAAAAGAGCATCCGAGTTCATATTTTATGCTCTAGCATTGGATGAAAGCACAGATATAACAGGTACCGCCCAAGTGGCGATTTTTATCAGGGGTGTTGATGTCCATTTTAACAAAACAGAAGAATTAGCGGCAATGTATCCACTTAAGGACACTACTTGCTCACGAGATTGTTTGGAGCAGTTACATCGATATTGAATCGCTTTTCGTTACAACTCAACAACCTATCGGGCTTAACAACAAATGGTGCTCCAACAATGGTTGGAAAACACGAAGGTTTAGTACAATTGATAGAAAATGAGGCCTGCAAAGTTGGTAATACCTCGATGCTAAATTTTCATTGCATTATTCATCAGGAGAATGTATGTTCCAAGTCCCTTAAAATGGACCATGTCATGAAGGTGGTCATCAAAACAATGAACTTTATGAAGTCGAAGGGGTTGAATCACCGTCAGTTCCAAGAATTTCTCAAGTCTTTGGATTCAGAGTATAATGATGTTACATTTTATGCAGAAGTAAGATTGCTGACCCGTGCCAAAATGTTGAAAAGAGTTTTTGATTTGAAGCAAGAAATACAATCATTTTTCGCAAGCAAGTCAAAAAGTATCTCAGAGTTTGAAGACAAGGAGTGGGTTTTGCGACTTTGCGTTTCTAGTCGATATAGTTAGCCACCTAAATGATGTTAGTACTCCTCTACAAGGGAAAGATCAACTAATTAATAACATGTATGATCTTATTTCCGCTTTCCAAACGAAACTTGGGCTTTGAGAACAACAGTTAAGGACAAAAATCTTCACTCGCTTTCCTACATTGTTATTGCAACCAGACGTCACACACGTTGATATCCGACTTGAACCTTGAATTTGAAAACCGATTTCAAGATTTTAAAAAGCATCGTCAGCTTTTTATGCATTTGCATCGCCATTCTCCGTAGACGTGAATTTATTACCAGGAATTGTACAAATGGAACATTGTGAAATGTGTTGTGATGCACAGTTAAAGGATAAATTCCATCAGGTTGGTTTGGAAGAGTTTTACAAAACATATTTGGACAAGGAGAAATATCCTGCATTTTACAAACATGCTCTATCGATGATTTCGCTATTTGGAAACACTTACACGTGTGAATAGCTTTTTAGTCGGATGAAGCATATCAAATCCCAAGTGAGAACATGAATCACTGATGTGCATTAGGAAAACTGTTTGCGTGTAGCAACAACCTCAGTCGATATCGACATTGATGCACTTAGTTCTGCCCAACAGAATCAGACGTCTCATTAAAAAAATTATATATATATATATAAATATTATATATATATATATATATATATATATATATATATATATATATATATATATATATATATATATATATATATATATATATATATATATATATATATATATATATAGATATATATATATATTGATTTGTTTATTATTAATATTATTTTAATAAATTTAAATTGCCTAACTCTAATCTAATAAATATCTTTGATTCTCAATTTTGTTATATTTTCTTCAAAAAAATAATATATTACTTGTTTGCTTTGAATAATACAAAAAATTTGGTTGTACGGCCCGGTAGGAAATCTCATTTGTAAAATCTGGCACGGCTGCTGAAAGGGTTGGCCACCCATGATGTAAAGCAAATGACCTTATTCCTAACATTACCCTTCAATCAACTGATAAACACGAATATTTTCAAAGAGGATGTGGCGAAAGCATGCTGACAGACAGACAAACACATTAACTGATCAATGATAATGAGTGGAAAATATGACGAATTTTGTATATTTTCATTTATTATCGTAAGTTAAGTAACTGCTATCATCATTTTGAAAATTACTAATACAAAAAAATAACAATAAGTGTACTACGTGGTATTGTTGTCTAGAATGAATAAGGGCCACTACATGTATATTTCATTTTAAAATTTTGATAACAATGACGCTACAGCTTAGGTTTCATTTACAATCGACTGAAATAAATAATCAAACACGGGGAAGAAAACTATTAGAATAATTAATAAATGCAATCAATCTGGTGCTACTAAAAAAAGTTTCCTAATTAATTAAAAATTAAATTGACAAATAAAGAAGTAAAGAACAGCCCAAATAAATTAAAGCTATAAAACTGGACAAAATGAATTAACATTATTCTTTCTCAAACAAACATTCGAAATTTGAATTAGACTTGAATAGTAATAATCAAAATATATGATCCCAATCAAAAACGCAAATAAAGTAGAACACGCATTTGTGATAGATTTAAACAAAATTGGTCAGAATCTTTGATGGCGCACCAAATCTTTCTTGCATGATTTCACTCCAGTATCTGCCAATTTAATAAATATTTCGGTAGGAGGGAGGTCTGAAACTGCGGACGTGCATTGCATTTCATCTGGTGATGGATGTTTATAGGGTGAAAGAGCTGTTCTCAAGTGATGGCCAGTCCTCATTTCTCGATGAAAAAACCTGGATTTCCAAAACGTCAATTCCAAGAGTAAAATCTAATCCATGTATTGAGGAAGCACAAGGCGAAAATTCGCTCATGCATTCTGATAAGTGAATATCACAAGTGCTCGACGTGAGCTTAATGTTGAAAACAAAGGTAATAACCTAAAGGAAAAATATAACGAGTGACAAAATCTCCTCAGATACCCCAACCCCTGGCCCGTTTTGACATAGGACCCTGTCTATAATACAATAAAAGAGACAAGTTAACATTCATTCCACGTCTTGACCCTCGATTTCCTTCTGCTATTTCCGTTTTTGAAGGCACACGAGCACGTTGCATATGAGCGTAAGATTGTCCCGGCTGGCAAAATTCGCGTAATTTGTACGTTTCAGAGTCCATAATTTCAGTCTGGTACAATGCAGAAAAATCAGCGATGGCGTGAGGAACAGAAAAAATATTGTCGTGTGCCTTCAAAGACGGAGACAGCAGAAGTAATTGAGGGTCAAGCCATAACTAGCCACAGTTTCAATGTGTTAACACTATCTAAACCTTTGGAGGATCGTTCAGATATTTCGGTGCTACAGGTCTGTCAATTTCATTTCATGCGGTGGCAAGCCACAGCATCCAATCAAAATCAAGTTGTTCAAGTCTGAACACTGTTTCTACGTGATTGAGACAAGGCGAGCTAAACTGGAATGGACTCAGAAAAAAAGCAATTTTCCAGTGCTGGTCCGAATTTTTACGATTGTTTTTTTTTCCTTCAAATACACATATAATGGTTTCTCTCTTGTATATAGTCACAAGTATCCTTTGGAGGTCAATTGCCCCAACCATTATCGGCCGATGTACAAAATGTTCTGCTGTTACACGCTTCTTGTTAATTGGCATTACATACTAATGTAGACAACTCATGAAATCTAATAGATATCTCTGGGATAAAGCACTGAACTATTTGAACGATCTGCCAAGGTGTAGCTAGGGTTAACACATCGGAATTTTGCCTAGTGATGGTGGGGTAAAGAATGAAAAGAAGGTTTTGGAAGTTACTTACCTTGACTCATTTGTAGTATGATTGGCAAGGTACTATGTCAGAACGGGTCATCGGGGTAATCTGAGAATTTTTTGGTCACTCGTTATGATATTCTCCTTCAAGTTATTACTGTCTTTTAACATTAAGTTTGTGTCGAGCACCTATGTTCAATATTAGTCTCAAGAAATGCAAAGTTGGATTTTTCAACTTGCTAAGTTACACTTTAGAGCACGTTATGATCGTTGACATTGGCCGCATAGTATTTTATATTATTTCTGCTATTATGGTAGATGAATATGTTTCTCAGGGTGGACACTTTTATTGTCAAAGACTCGTCGCGAACTGAAAACGTATCAACAAATCATTCAGTACCTGGTGCAGGTTTCACGCCAAAACATAAACTGATGGAAAATACCTTGTTAAGCTTCTGGTCACGTGCAAACTGTTACATATAAATATAAACTGAAGCTGTTAAAAATCTAAACAAAACCATTCTCGCCAACTGTTCTCCATATATAATTAAATTTTCTGTGCCATTATGGGATACTTCATTTTGCTTCATTAGTTCATTTATGCCCTTGTTTACTCACCACTGACTTTAGGCTCTCACAGCAAGTACCTTGTCCAAGAATTATTCCTCCACAAGAATTATTACGACTTAGAGGTTACCGAATATAGCAACTTATGTTTTATATATTAATTAATTTTGGCTTTTGGTACTAAGGCAATTAAATATGAAAATTATTTTAACGAATCCGAGTCTCTCATAAAAATTCCTTGCTTGTGAACTCTATCGATTTGTTTCAGTTTAAGTGAAAATTGGTTTTCCTTTCTGTTTCTGTTTTAGTACTTGCTTTTAGATGAATTATGTTTCAAATTATTTTTTGTGATGTTGCGAATAGCAAGTATCTGACAGTTTTGCAGAATCTCTTTGCAGCACAGGCAATTTTATCAGCTCTCAATGTTTGTATTCGTAGTAAGATATGCAATTTTAGTATTATCAGCCATCAATATTCGTTTATTTACGGATAATGGCATTGCCAGTATAATCAGTATGTAAGTAACCCCTGTTATGCATACATTCGCAAGTCTTGTAAATTTACGTAAGACCTTTTATAAAGGTTTGAGACCAGGTGCTCTCATGCCACCTACTGTACAGGTGTTGTCACCTAGTGGCAATACCATGTACACAGAGTGGGATAGAGAGAGAAATCTACATTATATATATATATATATAGGCATATGAAAAGATCTGGAATTTTAAATAATAGGTAAAAAGATATTTACTTCTTTTAATCAGATAAAAAATCTATTTTATTTGCTCTCATATCTATCGTGTGTGTGTGTGTGTGTGTGTGTGTGTGTGTGTGTGTGTTTTACGTATGTTCTCATTTATTCAAAGATCACCCTATTTTAAACTTCTCTAGTGGAAGACAACTGTCATTATAAATATTATTTTTATATTTCTGACAATTTCCTTGCAGAATAATACAGATCAAAATTCTCGCGATAGACGACAAATGATGAACAAAGCTCAGTTAATAAGAGAAGTCGGTCCAGCTTCCCATTTAGCAGAGTATAGAATATGTTATTACCACCATTCTCTAGTCAGACGCGTACTGCCTACAGGTCTTCAACTTATTCAGTATGGATCAACCTACTCTTGCTCTGGTAAGATAGAAGAAACATATTTGGAATTTGACAAAATGGATTTCACAAAAGGAGTCTATCTCATAAGTTCTAATGGGTATTCACAGTCCATGAATGAGAAAGACGAAGTTATCACTCGTGCCCTCTCACGTGTTGGAGAACAGCAATATATGCTAGCAATTAATAATTGTGAGCATTTTGTGACTTGGGCCTTAACAGGAACGCCTTACTGTCACCAGATAAGGGGCAGAAAGCGAATAAAAAGGGCATTTGTAGATGTTGTTGATGCATTTTCCAATAAGAAAAGCAAGATCAGTACATTGGCATATGGTGTCTCCTCAATATCGCCCGCTGAAGTAATAGGGAAAGCAGTAGTAGAGAAAGCTGAAGCAAAATGCATTCAAACCTTGGGGAAAAATGTAGTTGAAGCAACTGGAGCTGCTACAGCAGCCGGAAATGTTGTAGCGGAAGAAGCACTTGAAACAGTAGGTAAAAGCGCTCTTCTAAAACCAAGTTCATCTATATCGGTATTAACAGTTGCATTGGGTACTGCCATCGAAATAGGAACTCTCGCAAAAGATATAAATGATCTAAATGAATCCCGTGATGCTAGAATAATCAGTGAAAGAGACTATAACAGAGGATTCTATACAAGGATATCAGGAGCACTTGGCTCTTTTGCTGGACATTATGCTGGGACAATTATTGGCCAAGCTGTAATTCCGCTGCCCATTTTGGGTGGTTTTGTAGGCTGCGTGGTTGGTTCAGCTATCACTAGTGCAGCTGCTTCTGCCTTATCAGGCCTTGCATTTGACATTGTATGATTAGGAGTTTATGGGGAATTGCACTGTTTCTTCTAATATTTTTAGAAGAATCAAACATATTCTGATTTCGCTTACAAAATATGATTATTTTTTTTTAAAAAGTGTTACGGTTCTTGTACAGATACAAACATCTCTCAAGCTTTAAATAATACATAAACAATTTTATTGAGCTTTGCTCGCTGCAGACTGCATGGGCATTTTAAAAATTAGCAGCAGAGAGGGTGAATAGACCTCATAATAGATTTTTACAAGATCTTTCAAAGGAACCAAAAAGAAAGGGGAATTAGTTTTACGGAGTAATTTTCTGAAAACGGCACACAAACAATTAAAGATATGTTAATAAAAACCAAGTGTGATATAACTGATTTGGCTTCAAGTTACCGTTCAAGAAAAAAAATAATTAAAACCTGAACATGTTAAGGGTGTAAGTCTTTAAATGTGGATCGATTGGGTGTTTAAAATAAACCGAAATAGTAATCAGATAGACACATAAGATTATATTTATATAAGATTTTTAGAAGGAGTGGAAATTCATAACGAATTACAACAGCAAATAAATGAACAAGAACAAACAACAACAACAACAACAACAACAACAACAAAATTCAGAAGAAAAAAGGAAAAACATCAAGAAGAAATAAAGAAAGGACAAAAAAATCTTCCAAGCAAGAGTCTTCCTATCAACTTACTCCACCTCTACAACAAAGGGAAGAAACGGATGAATTTCACGATGGATCTGACACTAGTGCTACTGGTAGTGGTATTCCAAGCACTACTTGGGAGAGTTGTCTTATTTCTGTCCTAAAATGTTCTTTCCGACATAGCACGAATAGAAGTTCTAAAAGGAAGGAAACGAGCTGGAATAACTCAACAGAAATATATTAATGAAGCCGCTGATATTTGTCACCGATTCTCTTAAAGGTGCTATCATGGATATTGTCATTTACCGGGAACTTATCGATGAACTCGTTGATGGTTATCATAGTCACTAGTTGTCTGATTAGATAAATGGATAACAAATAAGATCATAGATCAACGACACCGTGGACCTGTAATAGTCCAAGTAATAAATTCACTATTACCAGTCTATAAAGCAACTTAGGGTGATTGTGTTGGTAATGTTATTCTTTGGTTATTTGCAAGAATGGCTCCCTAAAAAACTCTAATCGCAAAACAATTATCAATGAAAGATAGTATGCTATTGGTGAAAAAGTTATTGGTGATATTGCTAATATTATCGAAAAGGCGTTTTCTGCAGCCAAGGATAGACTAGCACGAATAATACGACGAAAACCACGGTCAGTAAATTACCATCTACTGAAATTATACCGAGCATGTCAGTAAAATAAAAAAACAAGCCGCGGATCAAAACCCCAAGCACATTTTTCTCTAATTGAAATTATGATATTTGGTTGAAATATAATACAAAATGATTAATTTTAACGATTTTGGCAACAAAATTAGGACAAAAGTTACAAAAACACCAAAAGCAATTAGAAAATCGCTCAAAGTTTGACCTTCACGTTGGCGGAAAGTTTGTGATTTTTCCTGATAAAAACGACAAAATAAGTTAAAAAAAACGATAAATTTTGACTAAAAATATCGGTTTTGTCACAAAAATCAGAATAAAGTAAACATTATATTCAGAATTTAAAAAAATAAATCTGAAAGATCAAAGATTTTAAAAACAATTATTGACCAAAGTGTATTTTTTTTCTTCTGGATATAATAACCTTAGAATGATAAAATAAATGTTCTATCTGATCATGAAATGGGTTAGCAAAAATTATAACCTTTCGTCATATTTATAGGAAGTATTTAAATCGCTATAATAATATATAATTTACGTACTTCCTCCAAACATTCATATAAATCTCAGATTGATAAAATAACGATTATATATTGATACATCATGATGTTATTTTTGTTCTGCTTATAAAGGATCGGAATGAGAAGAAAAAAAATGAATGGTGGTTTGCTTAAGATTTTCGTGATTTTTGCTAGAAATAACCCATTATAATAATATTTCAGATTTTTTTCCAGTGACAAAGTCAAGACAGAACAAAATAATTTATTATAAACGTATATATCATATATAATTGACTAATCAATCTCACTAGTTACCTGGTTACTGCAATCACAGTCATTTTTATATGCTAGACTGTTTTCACTTTAAATATCCGATATAAAAAAATTAAGTTGTCTCACGTGTGTTTTTATAATATCTTTGATTCCTTATTCGTCAGATAATTTTGATCTAATTCTATCAATTGCGATAGAAAGATGTACAATTTTTTCTACATCACCGTTGTTCCAGATTGTAACATAAGTTCATGAATATGTTTCATTAATCTGTATTCAGATGATAGCATATATTCACATTGAAATTTACGATTTTGTAGTGATTTAAATTCAAAAAGGATCTTTTCAGGATCAAGTTGAATATTTATGTCATTTTTTATGGCAGAAATAATATCATTAATATTTTTGAAATTCATTTCATTACATAGGTTGATTTCGTTTGCATTTTGCAAAACTCGTCTGGGAATCCGATCTGATTCAGTTATTTTGGCAAACTTGTTTAGGAATCTCATCTAGAAGATTCTCTAATAATGTATGGGTTTTTCCAAAATATCTGACTATAAAAGATAGTGAATCGCTCTCTCTCGGTCATCCTTGAAATTTGGATTTCTTGTGGACAGGAGGTAAGTTAAACATTTCCTAAATTACGCTTACAGAGCGGAAACTAACTAAATGTACACGTGTTATGCTGTCTCGATTTGAAGAAACTTGATATTATTACAGTAATTTCTGCAAATCCCCACTCGTGTCATCTATATATCACGATGATAGTATATATCAAGATAATATTTATTTTATCACTGTTGAAACGGGACATAAATATAATATCAATATAGTAATTATCCGTTTCAAAATGCACATATCTCTGTAAGAGACAAATAATGTGTTTTTAAATATGCAATATATTTCTGTAATAGACAAGGTAATTTGAAATCTGCAGGTCTGTAACAACAGCTGCACAGCGTGTTCTGTCTTGATTTTTTTTGTGAATTAAAAACTATAAATATCCTTCTACTATAGAATTATTTTTTGTTACTGATTAATTATCCCAAAGGTATTTAATTAATTACTAATGATGACAAAATGAATTGCAATTTACGGATAAGATATGTTACACTTAACTGCCTACCTTCAGGTCATTAACTTTAAGTAAAGAGTAGTATATGAACGGGGATTTGTAGCACATTTTTCATACTGAAGGTCTCATTTATCATCACTAATTAATTGCTGAATGATGACCCCAAAAATAAATAACTAGTAAATATAATCGACGTAACAGCTTAATTACTCTACCCTTAGCATAGCTCTAACAATAATGAAAAATAATTTTATGTTTATATCTTTTGGAGGTAGCAGATTTGGTAATATTTTCTGCGACGTATTGTACCGCACGCGGGTTAATATAAAAATGTCAACCAGCTGCGGTCATTGATTGAAATATTATATGCTCGCTGGTATCTACATTTGTACATACAACTGATCTGGCAAATGTTGAATATTTGCCAGTGCCACCACATGCACAATTCTGGCTTTGTGTGATAGCTCGTCAATTGGATAACTTATTATCGATTTTTTTACCGTTTATATGATCGATAACAAGATTTTCTTTGATCAATCCATTGGAACTCTTGAAAAAAAACGATGACAGAGATATTGTTTCTCCCCAACAGTAAATCTTAGATATCCATGTATATTGACAACACCGACTAAAGGTATATTTAGTTGACCGTGTCTGATTACACCATCACGAGATACTTCATAATTCTTGATGGTGGGATGCTTTAAAAATGATTGGCTCATTTAAATATTAATATTACTCATTGTAATCATTATTTGTCTAAATTTCTACTTTGAGAATCTAGAGAAATAATCTTCTACATTTGTATAGCCTTGTTACTGTCTGTATCTTTTTAATCATTATACCGTTTGAGCTCTCTGTATCTTTTACCACCACATTGAAAACACAGTTGTGTTTTCTTCTAACTCCAACACCACATCGTAAATACGGTTTAGATCCTAAACTTCATCGCCATACACTTTGCAAAAGATGTCGGCAGAATTCATTTACACAAGATGTATTACAAGATGTTGAAGACCCTATCATCAACCACCGGCACTTATTTTTTGTTTGAGTCTTTGATATATAATATTTTTTTATTTAAATACTTGTTTAAAATTTAATATGGAGTCGTTTGAGAGATTATCCAAATTCAAGCCTTCTAAAGATAAATTTAATCTTGATAGAATATCTCTTGATTTACCAATAAAAACTCTGCTTGATCAGAAGAATAAACATTTGAATAATGAAATTGACGATACCAGGAAGTAATTTAGCACAGACGCCGCATCTCACGTATTTTCAACGTTCAAAATCACTGATGGTGGCGATCCTACGATCAACGACAAACGGGCGGCAAATATCATTAATTATCTCGATAATCGAAAATAATGTTCTGAGTGAAATGTATTGTACTAACAGAAACAGATGATTGGATTATTCGTGACAAATATGATCATGTTATTCATAACAAAAAAAACTGTCATACTGAGCAAAAATTCCAAGCCAGGAATGTTGCTTGGCATTGACAAACCGTATTATAAAAATCCGTATCATGTAACCGCTGTTATTTATGGAATTTATCAGCTAAATAAAAAACACAGTGCTGATAATCTGAAACCGATGAATTTTTCAAAACTAAATTGTGTAGCTGAACGAGTAATCGGACATTTTACAAACGTGATACGTGTAAACGGCTTAACTGATCTAAAATGTGGGAAAAAAAAATAAGTAGGTTGAATTAGTCAAAAATATCGGAGCTACAATTAATGATGTATCTAAGTTAGAACAAAACTAAAATTCCCAATATCAGTAAAAACGATAACCGGATAGATTTTATACGAATCAAAATATGAATCAAAAGGAGTTTCAATTGAAATTAATTATCATAATGCGCACGCGTGGACTAACGCAGTAACAGTATGTCCGCAGGATCAAACCTTAATATTTTACACAGAGAAAGATTCTGGAAGAAATATGTTTGATTTTATTCGCGAAATAAGTAAAAACGATCCTGTGTCAGTTTGGCTCTTTCAGAGTTCTGAAAACGACGACGACCTTATTAGACCAAATGGAAGTATTTGTATCAAAGAAAAAAGAAAGTTTGATCAATTTGTAAGATCTAATGGCGAAATATATCGTAAAGATTATGTTCTAGAAGCAGACATAAAAATAATGTGATTTATGTTACTCAGCGGTACACACAAATAACTAAAGTGATTAGAGACAACTGTAATATTTTAGCTGTATTTAATGATCTTGTTAAACACACGCTGAGAAATATTCACCAGACTTGGTGCAGCAGAGATATGGACATAATCAAGTTTAAAAACTTTTTCTCAGGTGCACAAAGTACCCCACACGGATTTATAGTTATAAATTTACATGACCCCAGATCATAATATAGAGTCGGTCTTGATAAAATATTCGGTTGAGAGAATGATCTAATTCACAGCAGCAGAGAGGATGTGGCCTCGATAAGAGATCGCTCACAGGCGAAATCGTTGGAACCAATAGTATACTAGTATTCAGTAAAATAATTGTAAGATTCACTCTCATTGGTTGTTTCTAGAAATGCTGCGGGATGCTGAATCTTTAGAGCTGAAGAGCACAAAATGTACAAAAGTGATGGCGGGCAAGATGTTTAGTATTTTTCGTAGAGCTAGTAATTGGACTAGACGGTGTTTATTTATAGCTGAAACTGTTATACAAGAGACCTTAAATGCATCGAGGTAGGTAGATTTATATAATATGTATAGTATTCACATACTGTCCCGTTTGTTTGTAAGCCTTTCTGTGCATTTCTGATTTATAGAATAGGCTGTTTCACTGAACTTTCAGTAGTTGCCTCGTTCTACATGTAAGACCTCGACGGTGATATTTATGTTATGGGCATCATATCACTTAAACAAAAACATGTGCTATGTCTTACATTGTAGGGCTAAGTAGAAGCCGTGTCATCTGCGTCCGATATGTGCAATGTTTTCTTCTAATCTTTCAATAACAATTTGAACAAATAGAATGATTTCTTGTGTCATCATCGTCGTCGTCGTCGTCAGTATCTTGACCTAGTGTGGTCGTTGAGACACTTTGCTGCAGAACATCTGACCAGTTCCCTCCACTTGTCACAATCATGCGCCAAAACGTTTCCTGACCCATTCTGTGATGTTATCAGTCCACTTTTTTCTCTGTCTACTTCTCCTTCTGCCACCCTGTATGCTGCCATGCAGTACTGTTGTGGATATACTGTTGGCTCTAGTGACATGGCCATACCATTTCAGCTTTCTCTTTTCGACAGTGGGATGGGGAGGTCTTTCCTAATGGCCAACTTTTGTGCCTGATTGTGTTACAAACTTCTTCATTTGTGATGTGGTCCATGTAAGAGATGCCAAGGATGGTTCTTTAGCATCTCATTTCAAGTGACTGGATTCTTCGTTGTAATTCTGCTGTCAGGGTCCACGCTTCACATAAATACAAAAAGACTGAGATGACTAGCGCTTTCAATATTCTGCTTTTAGTTTTCAGACAGATATTCTTGTCTCTCCAGATGGGTCTTAGCTTTGACATAGCTTCTGTTGTTTGTGCTGCTCGTAACACAATTCTGTTTTGTGATCCCGCTTCAGTGATTATGAAACCAATATATTTGAACTGGCCCACTGTTTCCAGTTCCTGTCCTCTGACTTTAATAATCTTGGTTAAGATTTGTTTGCCACTATTTGTCATCAGCTTTTATTCACAGCACTTATCTCCATGTCAAATCTTGAAGATGTTCGATCCAGGTTTTTCACTAAAGTGGCAAGCTTATCTTCACTGCCTGCCAGCCCATCAATGTCATTTGCAGAGTATAGGTTTGTTGAATTCTGATTGCACCATAGTTGATTTCCAGGGTTTCGCTATGATGCACTCAAAGTAGATGTTGAATAGCGTGGGTGACAGGAGGTACTCCAACTGTTGTCTAGAACCAGTCCCCCTCTGAATCTTGAGCAATTACTGCACTGTTAGCCTTGGTATACAGCTGCTTGATGGTAGTGGTCAACTTTTTACCTATGTTGTACTTCTTCATTGTGGCCCACAATACTTAATGCCACACTCTGTCAAAAGTCTTTTAGAAATCTATGAACACATTATCGATGTCTTGTTGATCTTATGAATATTTTTCACACAGAACATGATGTATTCATGTGTTCAAAGAAATATAAATCCCAAATTATGGAATTACTGAGATCTTCAAAGACAGTAATTTCAATCACAACTGTGCTTGAAAACAGAAGCAGGCCCAAGCAAAAAGGGTGACCATGTTGCTAAAGAAGCTCCCTTTTGATTAAAAAAAGTTAGCAGGGTTTGCAGCAAATCAGTTTAGAACTCATAAATCAGTGAATGCAATGGCTAAGTTTTATGCATTTTTATATATCTTTTATTCTTTATGTTTTTTTCAGATCAATAGGGTGGTGTGTGAGGATACTTTAGTGGTTCATAACAAATCAGCAGCATATCAGGCAATCATTTATATAATTTAATGCATAGGTCAGGGATATTGTTGCTTACAATTTACCCAAATCATTTATTTATTATTATATAGTACATATAATATTTACAGGAAAGTTTAGTCTCAGGCTCTGCTCGGTTTTGAGAGAGCATGCCACTAGCTTCCCATTGGTCCGTGGTTCTTCCCAGTGGTTTTCCCAGGTTCTTCCTCCACCAGATATATTTACTGTTGTATAACATGAAAAATTGCTGTAAGCTAATCCTAACTGTAAAACATCAATCCAGATGTTTTATGTTTTGCGGATTTAGGTTTTACTGAATTAATAACAGTATGTATAATAATTTCTAATGTTGTCTAACATCAGAACAAGAAGTCAAATTTTCTGGAATATCTCACACTCTTGGCAGCCTGTCTCAATGTGTTTCTTCAAATTAAAATAATAAAGTTTATCAGACTTTACTAAGATTTTTTATAATTCAAATTCTCATACAAGCTTGTTTTCAAGTTCATTGGCCTACATTTCAGTTGGCGGTAAAGCAATGGAAGTCAGAAATGCCAAAATTGGTTAAAAGGATGAGAAGTAATTTGAATAAATGAAGCTATCTAAGAACTTTCTTTAGTATTAATATATTTTTTATTCATTTCATGAGCGAAATATACTTCATCTTTATCTGATTTTAGCATTCCCAAAATTAATAACACAATGTACATACAAACAAGAGTAATATATGCCTAAATACTGTGTTCTGTATGCATTGAACAATTTCCCTTTGGGATATTAGTCTGTTTGATTGTGTATAATATACAATTTTACTGCTCATCTGTATATCTGCAGTAGCATAGAATGCATTCATACAAGTTGTAAAGTTTACATTAACTATCCATGCAACTGTAAGAGTAGTGTGTGTAGCTCAAGTTTATATGACGTTGTTCTGGTGGCAAAATTAAAATATTTTTGTATTTTCAGCACTGTATACCTCTTTTCTGATTGAGACAACCTGACAGAGAAACCACCTGGTGTCACAGCCAATATATAAATACCACACCCAGACAGGAATACAGAGCTAAAACCACAATGACCACAAACCATAGTATGAGGTATAGCATGACCACTGTTTTTATATTATGCATAATGACACATTAGAATTTTATTTACATGTATCAGTTAGTTGCTACCATGGGTAAAAAGTTGGTTGCATAATCATTGTATTACGTAGTAAACTGAACACAGAGTTGTTTTCAAAGTTTCAATTTTGGACATTTTTGTTTTAATTTGGTCTACAATTATTCACAATGCTACTTAAAACCAATATGATAGAGATTTTGTGATTGATGGTTTGGTAGCTTAGCCACAAATGTTTTGTTTTCATCATTTAAAATATGTTTGAAAATTTCTGAGAACATAAAAGTTACTTTAGGAGCACAATAAATTAAATCTTTTAAAGCCCACATTACCCATCCATTGAAAATTGTTAAATTTTGAAACAATTTAATATCCAGTAGCTGTTTTCTATCTTTAGATTCATTACAAAGCAGATACAGAGATGCTTCCATTAGGGCATAACCAATTAGCATTTTTCTACTGATTTCCGATTCCAGATTTTGGGCTTGAAATTTTTCCGATTCCGGATATGATTCAATTAATCGGAAATGCTAAATCCATATTTTTTTTTCTAAAAAATTACATCTTCCGTTTCCGGGTTTCTGGTATCTGGTTTTGCCGTGTCTAGCATGTTACTTAGTACTTTACCATATCCGGCTTCATTTCGGGTTTTCACCCGCCAGTTCAAATAGATTGTCTCACAGCGTGGTTGTGTTGACCATATTGGACTTTTCTGACTTCTTATTTAACTTTATTAACGCACTATCAAATGACACGCAGTGTTAGACACTGTGCTATAGAAATTCAACTTTATTATTTTTATTATCCGAATCGGTCGTTCCTGCCTTGTCCGACTCCGATTAATCGGAAGTTCATACTATCCGGTGGAATCCGATTTCCGGATCAACAGTCGGTTATGCCCAAGCTTCCATAATCACAGTATTCAGTAAAGTACTAATTTGAGAAAGTGAAAATTGGGCAAAGCTTAAGTTTGTTAAAGATTCAGTTTTGGAGCAGAAGTATCAAAAAGATAAAATATGATACCTTTGAGCACTAGAAATTTGTACTTAACTACCATAAAGAACCATTGGCTATCTATATGATTCTTTAAACATCATCCTATGAAAGGAAGGTTCTCAGAGAGGAGTTTCAAAATACAAGTTATCTGGCCAAAATAATGAGTTAATTAATTGGTAATAAATATTAAGCATTATCATTGTCAAAAATGGAAAATCACATATCTGACAGCTCCATAAAGACAATGAAATATGTGTTATTTTGAAACATTATCTTTGTTCTTTTAAATATTTATAATTTTAACAGATGAATTTTTCTATAAGTATATAATCAATGTACCATTAAAAGATTTGTTGTGAATAATTAGATATTTACTGGATGGAGTAACTTAGTTTTTAAACATGCCACAAGTTGTATTCAACATATCATTTTCAATTAACAGTTCATCTTTTTCATTTTTCAGTTACTATGTGTCAGACAGTGATACAATTTGTATAGAGAAGGGTTGTTCTTTTTACTACATATTCAAATGCAAATGTCATTATTGCTTGAATATACATTTTATATAAGACTGACATTCTCATTTTTTTAATCAGTAGACTAACTTATAAACTAATGAATGGTTAGTTTTATTGTAGAGAATATAGAATATAATTTTATTTTTTGTGCATTATCAGATTTAATATGAGGACTTTTAATTTTTTTTAAGATCCCACTAACTTGTTGTGCTTCCTGTATACATGTGTATAGATATTACATTATGTTGGAGGAAAAAATATTTCCCCAAATTTTATTTAAGAATATGCGATTTCATCATGACTTTAACTAAGAAAAAAGCTGTCACTTTGTCTTTTGTGTCTAATTTCATTCCACTTTGCTTGGCCCATGGTATGCAAAAGAATGCTGTCCATATGACTGTTTTCATAGTAGGAATAATCAGTATATGGTTGTCAGAAGAGAAGCTTAAGTATCTTGCTGGTGCGTGTGTACACATGGGTGAGGTCAGATAGGACTTGTGTCTGTCAGTGAAACATAGAACACGTTTTTGTGTTTGATTCTGGATAGAATGGATAGCCAGTGTAGGGTATAGAGCAGCAGGATATGTGCTCTGGTCGTGCTACTCTAAGTCTAAGTATGATCCGAGCAGCTGTGTTTGAACTTTTTGAAGTTTGTGGAGTAGATATTGAGATTAACTAGACAGAATTGAGCTATGATAGTCCAGTCTTGAAAGTACTAATGAACACTAATGGCAACAGCTGAAAGATATTTGCGAATGGAGTTGATGCAGCTCAAGATATGCAATTCTTGTATATGATCATGACATGTGCAATCTGAGAGTACTGTCCAGAGTAACTCCTAGGTTTTGTACTGACTGTGAATTTAATGTTGGTGTTGCTGATATTTATTGTTTGAGGTAAAGAATGTGAATGAGAAAGTCTTTATGTTGTGATCAGAATAGCCTCAGTTTTATCATCATTCATCTGCAGCTTCTTACATGTCATGATCATCGATGATTTCACAACTTAAATACACATCTCTAATACTTGGACGGTAGCATCAACTTCAGTTGGGTGGCTCGATTTATATATTTCAGTGTCATCAGTGTATAATTGGTGAGACACTGGATGATAATCTATGACACTTGAGAGTGGCTGAGTGTATAGAAGGATGACAGCCAGTCCAAGAACAGACCCCTCTGGAGCAATTCAACATATCAACTGTGAAGGGGTGTATTCCATTTGCAGATAAACTTTGTCTGTTGCCCAAGTAGGACTTGAACCACATTATCATGAACGTCATATACATGCTGGAGACTGTGAAGTAATATATCATGGTCTATTTTGTCAAATGATGCAGACAAATGAAGAAGGTTGAGGGCTATAATCTTTCTGCTATCCAAAGCAAAGAGAAATGACATTAACTACTTTTAGACTTGTAGTTTCAGTACTGTGGCAAGAACGATATGCAGATTTTACATTGATGAAAAGACTGTTTGAATTCAGATGAGGTACAAGTTGCGATAGATCAACCTTTTCTAAGATTGGGCTAATACAAGATGTAATATTTGTTCTGGCAAACCATAATACGTGCAGAAGGAACAAATATTAAGACTTGCTATTTCTGTACTGAAGAGTGAAAGGTAAGCACTTGTATGAGCTTGATATAAACAAAGAAAAATGTATGAAATTTTAACGAATAATGTGGGCAATGTTCTTGACATGAGAAAACAATTATCAGCAGTGTTGCACTTTGAGGGAGATCTGTGGCATCCTCCCATCTCAAACAACCAATGTCCCTCAATGATAGATAATTATATCAGCCAGAGATACATAAAATGCCACCCTGAAAGCCCAACCAATATGCAACACTTGGTCAGCACTGACACTGCACTCCTCTAATCATAGAGTGGTTTGAGAATCTTGACATTTCTAAAAAGTTGGATTGTTTAATTTTAAGCCCCAAAAAGGTAAATAAAAACAAAACTTGCCAGTAGCTTCCCATGCATCAGTTACAGTAGTTCTTCTCAGGTTCTTCTTCCACCAGTTATAGTGGATGCTATGTATAACCTATTGTGTGCTGAAAAATGGCATTAAAAGCCCACAACAGCAACAACAATGGTTTTGATTCATCTGATACTACAGTGATGGCATTCATTATGACATTATTGCAAGCATTTTGATATTTAAGCCTATACAGAAATGCAGTTCTTAAAATGAATAGGAGATAAGTTTGCCAAACAGATTATTAAGAAATTCATCAGAGCAATATCTCCCATTGCAGGAAAAAATTTGATTATGCCAGGCTGGGTCAAGTCCAGTGTTGGTGGAATGTGGTTGTTCCAAAATTTCAAAAGGCCCTGACTTCCTCGAAAGGGCACCAAAGCTAAACTCTGTGTGTCAGTTCACTCCAAGTGTGTATACTACCCAGTAAACATGTGCAAGAATAAAACAATGGTCAAATTTAAAGTGTACATTTGTGTGTATGATTTTTTTTAAGCGTGGGTGGGTGCAGGCTAGACCCACGCACACCCCCTGGCTATGTCAGTGCAAAGTGTTTTAATGCAAAACTAGTACAGTTGTTTGACATGCAATTCATATGGGTTCCATTATTGAGTAGTGGAACAAGTTTGCTAACATTCCCTTTGGAAAACTAGCTTGCTGTCTTCTTGGCATGTTAGGTATTTGCATCAATACCTATTAATTTGTCTTTGCAGTATTTACATATAACTGAATAGTTTGTAAACAAATCTTCATGTACTTGTTATTCACAGTATTTTAGTTAAATCATGACAATTAAATAAGGCCTAATGTTCTAGTGCCTTTTTCCATAAATATTGTTAAAGTTTTTCATACCAAAAAACAGTTTGATTACCGTATTCCAGTTTTAATTTATAAGTAAACTTTACAAAAGTCTTATGGTAGTGTATGAAATCATTTTTTCATTTTTTTCTTCTTTATTGGCTTTGATTTCATTTTACCGATTATAAACTCATTATTGGTTTCACATCTAATAAAATCAGTAAACTTGTTTTAAAAGATCATGTTTTGTCTTTCTTATTACAGACTGTTGCACTGAATACACTGGAAACTGCCCATGATAATGAAAAGATGAAGTAAAAAAAGTGATGCAGATAATTAGCCAATTATGGTAACTGCAAATAGATCAAATTATATTACTAAAATATGCATGATTATAAACATAAGACTGAACAGAATGCCACTAGAATCTGGTTGATATACATATGTTCATCTGTAGGACTGTCAAAAACCACGGAAAACTGACCCGGATACCCGTTGTGTCGTTTAACGGGTACCCGGGTACTCGTTAGAACATGAAAGACATGTACAACCCTTGACCAACAATTTTTTTTCGCCACTAAATTACACGTTAAACGTAACCATATATTGATTACATTTTTTTCGGTATATCCACATTCCAAAAATCTTGTTTCTATTAACATTCCATTAATCCCACAGATCGTATTTTAGAAAAGACTGCTTTATGTTACTTCAATATAAGAGTACGCTTGTCCATGGACTTAAATTTTCTGACAGTGTCATGTTCTGTTTATAGCAAACCTTGTTCTACTTTCCCTTGAATTATATTTATAGCATCTGAGCTTAAGGAGGAGAGAACAGACTATATTTATTTTTATGGCTACTATATAATATGTCCAAATTATATGTACAACAACTTTGGCAATTTTTTTATTGTCGTTATCACGTGGCTGTATGACCTCTGATGTCATTGACAAGTAGGTTGCAAGATTTGTGTAGTCACATGACTAAGAATGCAAATGGCCAGATCCGGGTCAAATTTCAGCAATGATGTACTTTCATCTCCTCTGTCAGCAGATTAAAGGCATAACAAATGCTATGCTCACGATTTTTGAGAAAATGAATCATATTCCTATCGATTTCATGCAGGTATATCTCGATGAAAGATCGTTCCAGTTTGCTGCACCGGCATGTAAGCAGCTACCCCATGCCGATATCAAATGGTGTCAGCGAATTCCAACTTTTCGATAGGAAATGCATTCTGACCCAACACCCCAGCATGAATGTCCAAATATCAAAACTGGGGTGGCAAGGATCAGGGGAAACTCGGACTACTCAGACCAGCGTGCTGCTGATATATGATATTTTGATAGTATTGTCGACAGCTTAATTTTGTGAACGGTTACTCGTCATTAATTTTCAATGTTCGGGTTTATCGCGGCATTTGGGTACCATATTACCTGGGTACCCGTTGACAGCCCTATTCATTTGCAACTACATTTCCTCTTGATCCACTGGGTAGAAATTGCCCAAAATAGGCTGCTGTTGTAATAAATGTATAACAGAAGTATGATATTTTGAGTCCTATTGCTGGTATCCATGTAAGAATGTTTGATTTTTAAGAAAATATACAGAATAATGTTGCAAATAATTGTACATTGTAAAAGTGTATGAAAATGACATACAACATAGTGATTCTTGACCAAACTATGGAAATGACATCCAATATAGTGACTTTACCAAACTGTAGGATAACACATAAGATAATGTATTTATGTTCAAACACCTGGCTTATGGCATGGAATGGCAATGGGGGAAGCATGATATATAAACATCATTTATTGCATGGACGGACAATAAAAATGATATATCTAAAACTTTTGTAATTAAGCTTTTCTTTTGCATTATGTTTTTTTGTTGGTATTATTTATGCAATAGTAGATTTTAAATATGCAATATTTACCTTTTATAGGCTTCTTTGTAACATATTAAATACATGCTGTCCCAAATTTGTTTTGATCCTTCGAATGTGTTGATTGTATTTCAATGTATGCAAGAAACAATCTTCTTATTTTGTCTTTGAAGCCTCACTAAGTATAGAATGTATCATTGGGGGCCATCCATTTAGTGCCTCATTGAGTAAAGGATGTATCATTGAGGACCATCCATTTAGTGCCTGTGCATGGAGGGTGGATGGGGATTAACCAAAATGCATACACTTCCGTATGGGAGGTGTCTACTACAAATGTGTTTGCACATATGAAACAGGTGGTGGGGGTGATTGTGAAACTTCCATAATAATTTGTCTTATACGTAACCTGTATGACTGTGTTCAGTTGGCATTTGAATTTTATTGAACAATAGATTAACTTTTTCAAGATGCAGCTTATTTATTTGGTGTTATTTATTTGGTGCAGCCACACTAAGACATTTAACGTCAGTGGTATATCTGTGTTATCAAACCCATTGATATTATTAATCCGTCATCATTTCTGAGTATTAAATATGGGCTGTTCTTTAGAATTGTGGGGTGGTGGTGCATCAAGCATACATACATGGGGTTGAGGTATAAAAAAGCATGTATATAAGGGGTGGGGTCAAGCTTTGCCCTATCTTTGCTTATGTATTAAAGGGATGGCCACTTGACAGTTAAACTTTTATACTGCCTAATTTAATATGTTTCCTTTGTCAATTTTAGATCCATTTGCCAGCTGATCTTGTGATCTGTGCTCTGACCAGTGAAAGCATTTAAATGTGCCAAAGTCACCCAAATTGTGTAGGTATATCTCATATGGGTCTACAGATTTGATTGTGCATTATAAGTTTTGAAACATTATAAGAAAGATGGAAGGGAAAAGAATGAAATTACTATTTTTAGCTTGCAGACACTGACTTTGGTATATATGATTAGCAGCATATTTTATATCAAAATATTAATGTCAAATTCTATGCTAAATCATAAAATTGTAACATTACAATTTTTCAGTTGCTTTAAAATAATCTTAATTTTCAAGAAAAAGTAAGTGAATAATTGATATGTATGATGTGTATTTTTAGCATGTAATATATTGCTCAGTTTATCTTCATCGCCAAGTTCTCTAAACTGCTATACTTGTTAAAATTTTGCTCAGTTTTTTTTTTATGACAGTTTGGATTCATGTATTTCTATGTTTATCTGGTAAAAATGGAAAAACCTGTCCATTATCCATCTTCTGAACAACGAGAAAAATGAAAACAAAATTTAGCACACAGCATCTATGCAGCAGAGTTTTTAATTTTTTGAGATAAAACCATATTTGTCAATATTTTATTCAATTAAACTTGGAACAATTACTTTAAAAAAATCACTGAATATATTTTCATATATTTATCAGAAAGTATCAAGTCATTCTGCTGATCCACTCTCTTTATATCACGACTGCTGATCAACTCCTTATATCAAGACTGCTGATCCACTCTTCTTATATCACGACTTAACTTAACATGGAGTGTATTAAGTACTTTAAAAAAAATTCAAATGAATTTGATTAATCATCTGATTTGGCCACCAGTACTCAAAGGGATAATTTTTAAAATTACTTAAAATCAGTTATCTTTGCATAAGATCTAGCTTTGAGGGACTTCTCATTATAAATTTCAGCCTGGTAAGCTAGTAAAAGTTTGCTTGTAAGAATGATGTCATCCATTTATACTACTCGTTGATTGTGTATCTTTTATATTCTGTATTAAAATCAACATAAGATAGAATAGATCTCAGAATTATCACAAGACATCTTGAAAAAAGTTTTATTTTCATGAAACATATAATGCATCAATTATATTTATTTCCAAACCTTTTCAGAACCTCTCATGAGAAGATCCTAGATACTTTGACAAGTGAACAGTGTTGCAGTAACCATACAAAAGAAGAAAATAATTGTGAACAATATAGACAGAAAAGAGCGTCATACATGATTTCGTACAAATGTTCACCTGAAATACAGGATTGACATGTGTAAAAAAAAAAACTACAATTTAATTCATTTTGGCATTAATATATGATGAGATCAAAACAAAGCATCATCACATTGTTACACCAAAAATGTTGCCAGCATTACATTCTTGTTGTAATGTTGGAGCATCAATGGTTATTCTATTGATTATTTGCATCATAATTGATGACAGAAGCCAAATGATCCTTTGGAGTAATAACTACCCATTGTGTATGTTATGATTTTATAATCTCATAAACTTCTAATGAGATAATATTGTTCATTTGGATGTGATTACAACAGATCATACACCATTTTAATGTTTTGAGATATCAACTTTCATCCTTCAATAAATGTTTCATTTTGAGAAAATTAAGTCTCAATTGTGTTTTTTTCTCACTTGCTCTTACTATTGAAAATAACATGATTAATTGTTAATGTACATTAGCTGAAAGATGAAAAAAGCTCTGTAATGGAGCAACATCCTGCTTTCTGTTACCATTTTTTAGTTCTTTGTTCCACCTTAAGTCAGACATTCATTAAAGTTCAGCTTCTCTGATTCAGAAAAAATGTTATTTTTTTAGAATCGCACAGAATTGACCTCTCTTCTAGTGTCGGATATTAAAGGGTATGGTGTCATTATTATATTTTTGACAACAACATACAATTTTAATTTAATACATAATTCCCTCGTGTTTCTCTGAGGTTTTAAATTAATATATTTTTGGTGGTAGTAAATTGTAACATTATAACAATTTATTGTAATAGCAGTCAATTTTAGTGACCTAAATGTCACATACTAGAGCACAGTAATAAGGTTCATGCTAGAGTTATCTTCCCATTTTAGTGTCTTTTGTGTTGCTTACTCATCAGGGTTTATGTTAGGATTATAGGAATATCAAACAGTACTCTGCTTCTTTACATTAAGAAGGTAACCATGACAGCATGGGTATCTCATTGACATTTTAGTTTTAAAGATTGATTCCTTGATTTAAAGAAGCTAGTGTATATATGTAGAATTTCAAAAGTCAGAAAAGAATATTAGATTTCAAGATTGATTTAGCAGGGTCTTTTAAAATAAGATCTAGGTCAAGTAAGTTTGCCTGATGATTTACATAATTTAAGGGTTGTTTTATAAAAAAACATTTTCTCACCAAATGCTGTAAATATGGTTTAAGTGCAATTGCCCACTTATAAATGTGTAAAAACTCTTAATCAATTGTTTCATGGGAGCAAGTAGTGAGTTCTCTTTACTACGTTGGTGCCGCCACTGCTACTGCTCAATTAATCGGATTACCTCTGTACTTGACTTTCATTGGATAAACAAACAAATCACTTATTGGATGGAATTTTTAGGTTAAAATTTCCTTAAACGTCAGGTACTTATACAGTACCGAGAGGGGTGAAAAAATTTAATTCCAAGCCATCTATGTACATATCACTTGCACGATGAGATTTATTTACAAAACCATCTGAAAACGCAGCCAGAAATGGAAAATGAAAATTCTTTGAACGCTACAAGTCCATGTACTGAATTCCCAAAATCCTCCATGTAGCTCTCTGTACAGTGACTGTTGCCTGATGCCTGACATTTGTGACAACATTTGATGTTTTTGCTAACTTAGCACTATTTGTTCTGACCTTGCCTTACACGTTTACCCAAATAATTCATAGTTTGAATAATGAAATTAAATGTTCTTCGTTATGCCAGGTATGTGTTATTGTGTGCATGTTTTGTAAGAAATAAGAGTTTTAGTTTGAACGAATGACAGTTTTAGCCAAAAAATTTACAATTTTAACAGTGAAGTATTCTGTAAATATTAGATATTTTGATTTATATTTGATTTGGAGTATAATGTGTACATCCATTTAAAAAAATGATTTCAAAATGCATAGTTGTGGAGTAAAAAAATTCACTTCTATGTAAAATATTTAGCTGGAATAACGTTTAAGGCCGAATGAACTAAGCATGACACATTGACACCTTCAAAGAGTAAACTGATCATAAAAGAACTCTACTACATGTTATCTATTTCTGAAGAATTTCTACTTTTGCTTTATTAATGTAATGTACTAAGAAACACCTTTTCACTTACAAGCCTTTCAACCAGCTCATCTTCCTGAAATCCTCATATTCCTTGAACTTAATTCTTCTCTCAGCTTGAGAATCATTATTAAATCAAATTTTGATTTCATGGTCAATACCCTAACGTTCTTTGGAGCATATATTGATATATGTGTACATCAGTTGCTGGGCTGGTAACAATGGAACTGCCTATAAATGTTCAAGTGTGGATAGAAGATCACTTTTCCCCATTTTATATCAACTTCAAAAAATATAAATGATATTGCTTCCATGTCACTTAGACCTTGAAAAGATTACCAGTGGATAGTGTTTTTCGCTACATGTTATTATCTGCTTTTTAATTCTATACATATAACATAGTCTTAAGATTAATGGCAATAGCATACAAAAATGAGTTTGATATGAAAATATTGTATCACAGATCAGTAAAATCTTCATGAAATGAATATGAGGATTTGGATTAAATAATCATGCTGTCCCACAAGGATCTGTGGTACAAGTGCATGATGAAATCAGACTTTATAGTCTGATCTAATAAAACGAAAAGTCCCGCAAAGGGCAAATGCTTGACTGTCTTGTTATTTTTCAATCATTATGGTTAAACCATCATTGATAAATTATTAAACTCCACCAAACCAAATTTTTATTAAAATAGTATTTTTCCTGCATGTCCAAGTTGACATGTTTGCATGATTCCTGTAAGTGCAGTACAACATTCGTTATGATGGACATTGACGTTAATGGGTAGAAAATCGTTATAATCTTGTTTCATTATCAACATATACCAACATGCTATATTTCGTTAATCATAATTTAAAGTTTTGGGCCTCTACTGATCACAGAAAAAGAGAAGTTATATGATGGTCTGTTGTTCTTTGTCTATTCATTGGCAAGTATTTGATACTGACGTGCTAAACAACAAGGAGTATTGCCATGAAACTTTACACATTAGTCACATGGTCTAGTTCCTCCTACTTGAAAATGGGGCTGTTTAGACATCCAGTGAACATCTGGAAAATCTTTACTTCTTCCTTGCAATGGATTGTCATATCAACTTTGCCTTTTCACTAAAAGACCAAATATTATGGCAGATGGTCCTAAATCAAATATATCCACCACATCAAGAATTGAGGGGCCCCGAATGACCAAGTGGTCTAAAGCGCTGTCCGTTACAGATCACTGCCATCTCACCTCAGTTTGCATGGATTTGAGTCTCGGATTTGGCCAATGTGGGTATGGGAGAAAGCTTGCCTGTAGCTTCTCGTTGGTCAGTTGGGTTTTCTGGGTTCTTCCTCCACCATTAATACTAGCTGTAATGTATAGCCTATATTGTTCTGAAAATTGGTGTTAAACCATTAACAAAAAAAAAGAAGAAGCGAAAATCTTGAAAATCATGTTATTGCTATTCCTTGTGGACAAGACATATTGATATGAGGTTTTCATCTGAAGATGTCATATATTGTACATCCAATTATCTGTCATGATGAGTCTTGACAATCTTGTTGTCACTACTCACCCTAAATGGATGCTGATATGAGGTTTTCACCCAAGACCTTAGCTGATGTCTACTTTATCCAAAATGAAATTGGTGCCAATATGATGTCCAATATGACTTCCATGGTAGTTAATTTGCAAATCATATTGCTTAAGAATATCACATTTTTTTCAACACTCACCAGTTAAGTTAAAAGGACTACAGTTATTTTCTAGAATTCCTTAAATTCTTTTTAGCAAGTACATCAGTTTATTTGAGTGCTTATTGTTTTTAAAGTAAAATCACATTTTAAAACGTATTCAGCAGGCATATGCACAAACTGGGAATCAAAAAAACAATATTCTTGTTTGAGTTATCATGCACATCAACCAGAGTACACAGCTGTAAACCCGAAACCAACCCATCAATAAAACTCAATAAATGTGTATTGTCAGCTTATTCACTGAATGCAAGTAAATAATAACTATGGTAAAATTTCACTTGTATAAGTGCGTGTTGCTGTGTTCATAACATCATGTACACAAATGTAAGTAATGACTGTTGACTTTAATCCCAGGAGAGTTGCACAAGGAAGCGACACCGGTTTTCGAGTTTGCGAATGGAAGGTTTGAAAATGATGCGTGATCAACTATAAGACGTGCATTATTAAGACGAAGTCAGTCATACCTTCATAATAAAAGTCGGTTCAGCCGTTTGGAAAAAATGCGAATTTATGTGGCTGTTAGGGTTAGGGTTAGGGTTAGGGTTAAGCTTTTCTGTAGTAAACGTATGAAGGGGCAGGCCAGATTAAACAGGATCTTGCTGCAATACTTGCCTCATCAACACCGATAAAATGGTACCTGGATGATGCAAATTGTTTAGCAGTTTGCGAGAAAAATAAATTCTGATGACTTTCAGAGTTAGGGTTAGAGTTGTCTGGAGATAACGTACGAACCGAAATGACAGTCTTGAAAGGAGTTTCGGTGCAATATTAAACAGTGATGGACGATAATAAACACATTCTAAAATCTAGATAATTTACAAATGAATACTGAAATTTAAGTGTGATTCCGACTAAAAATGTTAACTCGTTATTTTAATGCAATGACTTAAATTTAAACATTAAAATGCATTAGGTGTTCAAAAATTTGCAATCGTTCCTGGTATACCTAAAACCTTCCGAATGCCAAAACGTATTAAAAGTTTGAAGAATATATTATTTAAAATATAAATTTGATATCAGATATTATTTTATTTTATATCAAAGCAATTTATCACATCGAATATATTCTGTTGAACTTTGCAGCATAAAGAAGTCAACCGAGATGATAAACTAGATATTATGGAAGACCATCCTTGAGTAAACCTAAACGCTGCGCACTTCAATACATTTCACATACATACACGTTTCCTTTAAACACGAGGATCATATTGAATATGTAGAGATATTAATATTTGATATGATCTGATAGACAGGAAGAACAATCAAAACAAATAAAATGTGTTGCATTCTTTGCTCTGCTTGCATACCGTTACCTGTATGCAAAGTTTCAGTAACCTTGGTCAAGTTGTTCACATTGTAGTTAGTTTTATAATTTGGCTTTTCGGTTAAGTGTAAGGGTACGGGAACTCTAATTTGCACTGACCTAGGGATAACTAATCGCTTCTTTCAAATGTTTTTAATAAGAAAAGAAAACTAAATCTTTATTTTTGCAGTAGGCCCTGGTTATTTTTAATGAAATATATTAATTTTCGGTAAATATGAGTCATATTTGTATAGATTTTCTCTTATTCGTGTAAATTAAAGCCCAAAGATGTTAAATTTATTAGTATTAAAATCTCATTGCCCTATACATATACTATATTTTCTTAGTCTATAAGTAATAATGTTGGAAGTTCCAAGCACTTGTTTAACAAATGACTGTGCAAGTAAAGTGGTTACGGACCGGTTTATATATACTGTGCTTGATATTAAATATGCGTTGCAAATATATCGATGTGTTGGGTTTGCATGTCAACCATAGTTTTCCGTAAGTTTCAACACGTAGTAAGGTAATTGATACTTTAATAATTGAATACATGATGCCGCTTGACATAGAATCTTTATTAATCTATGACAGTTTTATTCTACAACACAGTTACAATCATTGCAGAAACATCCATTGATAGATCTATAAGCTATATGAACATGCCTGCTTTGCAGTATCATTAGATATTTTTCCAAAAAAGCGTTGGAAATAGCTATGTGCACTACAAGCACTAAATAAAAATATTGTTGGTCGTTGCAAATCTTCTACAAAGTCTATTAAATATAAATTCTGCTAAAACTTTTATCCTCAAATCGTGGTTATTGAATATGTGATTACTTGCATTATTAAATATCGGATTACTTGCTTGGTATCAATGGTTGTTCCAGGGAGCATTCAGCAGGCATCATAGTTTAAAATACAGTCATAAAAAATAGAATTGTCCTTTAAAAAAAAAAAGGCTTTTTTTTATAAATAAGCACATCTTGGTGATTTTCTCATATCTGAGGACCATGGCTGATTCGGACCAAGCTGATTCGGTCCAGATTTCTGGCTGATTCTTACCAGATTTTTTGCTGATTCGGACCATGTCAAATATCAATAGGTTTCATCTCAGATTTAAATGTGTCACTTACATTTGTTTAAGACACAATATAAACTTAAATGTTTAATTCCAGTAGAAACAACCATGTAAAACTTTGCAAACATAACCGTTTTTCTGTTTTATTTGTTTCTCTTGTCTATGTTTTGTATATGCCTTTGAAAAAGACCCATTAAGAGTCGAAAGCGCTCAGGCTATTTAGATACTAATTTTGCACTGTTCGTTGTCAGTTTTATTGGACACACGCACACACACACACACACAATATATATATATATATATATATATATATATATATATATATATATATATATATATATATATATATATATATTCTTTAATTTGGTTGAACAAATCTAAATGCTATAGTTAATATGGACTTTGTTCTGATTTCGGTTAGAAATTTGCTAGCAACTGTCTTACGTAAATTTAAAAGGCAAATATCAACTTTTTATATGCTCTTAGTATGTCTGCAAAAACAGTAAAAACTACAAAACTAAATAATGTGTGTGTTACATGGTTTTTCTTATAATAGTCCACATGGTCCGAATCCGCCCGTCATCTAGTCCGAATCAGCCCGTAATTTGGGCCGAATCAGCAATGGTTTGAATCAGCCATGGTCCGAATCAGCCAGCATTCTTATGCAGAAACTATTTCTTGTCTTTCAGACAGATTGTCACTGATTTTTATCCATTCCACCCCGAAATCGCTTGGTTTCTTACTTACCAGAAGTGCAAGTACTACTCAAAGTTTGCGCCACGTTTGCTTTGTAAAACTATTGTTATTGTGCGGAAACCAACTTTCTTCCATTAGCAAGTGATCTCAACCTTTGATCTAAAATTCTACAACCTTCGTCCTCGCCTCTTGTGTAAGCAATCGCAGTTTGGGTGAGGTATGTCGTAATTGCTTTCATACAAATAGGATATATATATATATGTAGAATAGTTATGATTAATTCAGGTTTTAGTAGCCTGGACTACAGGCTGTTAGCAGGGTGTGTGTGTGTGTGTGTGTGTAAAGTTTCATGGCAATACTTGAGGTAGTTTAGGGCTAGCAGTAGTAACAGCAATCTTGGCGCAAATGACAAACAACAGATCATCCCATAACATCTTCTGTGATGTGTCCAGTATAGCTAAATACACTCTTTAGTAGGTCACAGGAACATGATCTCAATGTACAACAGACCACCATCCCAAGATATACCTACAATGCAAATTTTCATTGTAGTCCTGAAATCTGTGTTAATCATAAACAGGGAAGATGGCCCGATGGAATTAAGGAGTATGGAAACAATAACATAACAGGATAACCATGCATGGCACCTTATAGTGGTTATAAATAACTTTGATCATTGGTCAAGGTATTCTGTCTTGTACTAAACATAATGTACAGAAGACACTATTTTCACATCTTGATCACAAATTCAATAAGGCTTACTGTTACCCAAAGTGTAGATTATGCGTAGTTTTGTAACATATTCAAGAGAATTAGAGCCACTTTGCCCAAAATGAATAAAGTAAAAGATCACCTGACATCATAATGTCATAATGTCAGTCTTATGACCAGAACACAAATCGTATATGTAAATAAAAATTTACTCCAATGAATAAGAAGTGCAGTCAAATTTTGATTAAGTTCAATTTATTTATATTTTGCATGGTAACATATCAACACTTGAACAAGCAAATAATATATTTTTGCTCTTTTCAAATACATTACAATTATTAAATACATTATAATTATTAAACACAAACAATAACCATTCACTAAATGAAATAATACATCTTAATTATAAATGCATGTCAAAATCCTAAACAATGCATGGATTCAAGTACTATTATGGCAAACATATAAATGCTTTATTTTGCAACAAAGTGATATAAGTACAGTTCATGAAAATAAATAGACGATATTTGCTTGAAACAAGTGAATAATGGATACATTTCGAGTGGAGTAAAGACTCAGTATTTCCACAAGTGGCAAAGCCACGAGTGAAACTACTAGTTTTTCAACCACGATAAAAAGCAAATATTGTTTTTATTTTATGGTTACATACATTGGCTACCTAAAGTTTTGTGACATACTAGAGTTTTCACCCACGAGATGAAAAATCAGTAGTTCCTGTAGTGAAAAAATATTATTTGTTTCACTACAGTGAAATATCAATTATTATTTTAATTAGAAAATCAAGTAATTCACATATTTACAAGTTATCAGTCTAACATTATATCAAGTATGTTCTATTCCTTTTTACTGTATAATGGTTATGAACCTTTCTTATCAAGAATTGTAATTGGGGTACATCAATCTTTATGACACAAACTGGAAATATCACACATTAGGCAAAGCACTATAAGATGTAATTTCCAATCATGTAAAGTCTACAATTGCCTTATGCAGAACACTCTCATAAAATTCCATTTTTCTCACAGCAACTGAGATATATACAGGAAACATTTTTCTACCAAAAGCTTATGCTTATTACTTCCTGTCTAAATATCTCTGAATTTGACATTCATAATTTAGAAAAAAAAATGTTTAAAATAGTCCACTTTAAATCTATCACAGAACACTCATTGGTACCTGATAAGTGACATAATCAGCATTGCATTGGGTAGTTACTTGAGTACTTTCATGAAGTAAATAAGTCTACCAATTCATAAGAATCAAATCATCTTAGAAAATGACCACAATAAAACAAATGGGTATGAAAATGATACAAAGAGGTTTCATATGAATTATATATAGTCTTTTAAATTTAAGAAAAGATAATGTATACTAATTTATACTTTTCCACATAACGGTCAATAAAAGGCGGTATGAAAATCTGTCACATGATAATTGAGGACAGACTTTTACATGTAACAAATATGTGGAGACAATGTGTCACATTATAATTAAATACAGACTTGTATAGGTTACAAATACATGGGGGCAACATGTTCACTGTATTTAAGAGTCTTTTAAAAAAGATGAAATACTAATCAATGTAGTTTTACCACTGGTCTGTGTAATTAAGCTAAGAACAGATTTGGTATATAATGTGCTAGCCACAACACTCTGAAATTTTTACCAAACATATCAAAATATTTATAGATTATCCACAAGCGGCAAACTTTAAGGATCTACGTATTTTATTCTACTGTCAACATATTTATTCTCAAAAAAATTGCAATATAAATAAAGCCATTTTGTAAGTGAAACATTGCCTTTAAATAGTATTAAAACGTGTCATGATGCATATTATAAGCAGGGATATTAATCTGCTCAAATATGGTACATATATTTGCACAGTAAATCATGCATATCGAGCCTGTTGTATAGGCTGATATAACTACAGTGCGGTTAGTATATCATCCAACATAACTGAAGGCTAATGTACATTTTTTACAGAAGTTCTGCTTTTTCTTTTGGCTCCATTGGTGCATAAAAAACTGCAAGTAGTGATTAAATTTACCCATTCCCATAGCTCTTGCTGAATATTTGATGTGCTGAAGAAAAGCATTTGTTTGCTCACATATTTCAGTGTTAATTTTGTTTAACAACATGAGACGTGATGACTTGTACACTGGTGGACACTTATGGGAAAAGCCATGAAATGTATCATGAAAAAAACGAGTGTTTTTCCAAAAACCAGGTTCTCTATTCAAACAGTACTCCTCAAGCTGGCAACTAAAATCATAAAATATTTCTTCTGGGGCATTTTCCATGTATGCATAAGCAGAACAAGCGGGATCTTTATATATATAGCAGTTACAGGAATCGCGTTCTTCTTTATTTTAATTATAATTACCGGATTACCGTGTGATTTGTTACCGATTAGCCTGTTACCGATAAGATTGAGACCAATTCGCCTGTTACCGAGTATCCCGGGAATCCCATTTTATTGGTGAATCCAGAAAATAATATTATCATTGTTGCCATATTTCGTAATATATCAAGTTAATATTTCAATATTGATGTATTATTAAATACATTTTTGAGTTCGATAAACATTTTTAAAAATTCTCCAGAAAATATTTCAGACTCATATGAAAATTGCAAAGGAGGTCTTTTAAATAAATTTGGTACAAATATGCCTCTTAGAAATGGGCTTTGATTTAAAACATTAGCAAGGATCAAAGTTCAAACAAGTAGATTTCACGACGGACCCCAGCAGACTGCCAGTGTTGATGTATGTAAGATAGGCCTCATAATAGAATGTGTGTATTTCATTACAATTTATACAGTACTTTATATTTCACCCAAATATTTCGTGCTTATATTTTCCTAGTCCAAGGCCATATATTTGCCATATCTTCTTTTATGCGGAGGTGGGGTGGGATGCAGGTACACTTTTAGTTTTAATCAGATGTTGAAATAACTTCATGAAGAATTTTCATACCACATGTTGTTCAGTAAGCGAATTGCAAAACAAACGAAACGTGTGCAGTAGTATACCGGAAAGACGACCTTGTCCTTATTCGTCGCATACTCGAGTTTGTTCGTATTTCTTTGGACACAGACGCGGATGCTATAAGTGGTGCGCACCCCTTATTGGAACACATTCAGGTTGTTTTTTTCCCGACAATCACCGGTATGTAGGCTGGAATATTGTTTGGTATAAACATACAGACATGAATCATGATTATTAGAGCATAATTATTTTTTCCAAAATATAGTCTTTATATATAGCATACGACCACAGTAATAAGTGGCGATTCGAACTTAGTGTCACAAAGTCATAAATTATCATTTTCGTCCTCATTAAAAGAATTATATCAATATGAAATGGTATCTTGGACCATCATGTTTGCATGCTGCTGATTCGGCAACACGCCTGCGATACCGTATAAACTTAAAGCTGACGTCGCATGACGCAATACTCGATGCATGCAAGAAGGAAAAAAAATAACGGTGTGTTTGGTATTGGCATTAAACTGAATGGTTTAAATCCTTTGGTTGCTGCAAATGTGATATAAAGGTAATTTTTTCTGCAATGTTATTATTTGCAGGATTCCAAAAATTTCAGACAAACAAAATTGGAAAGAAATTGTAAGGTCAAAAATCGCTGGTCTTGAAAATAGACTCTGGAGAGTTCTTATTTTGATCGATTATCTTCGATATACGAATCCTTACGACCTGCTTCTATTTGGTAGTCGTTTAAACCAGAGGGCACACTATGGTATTTACATATGTAGCTAAACTATGGGCTGCTGTTCCTCAAACACAGCTCGATATGTGTATTAGATGTGGGTATGTTTTTACAGACTTGATACTTCGTTGTTGTGTTGCTTGTCATTATATGTCGAATTTTAGAAACTCTTTCTGGGATTTCCTTACTGATAAATTTCCACTAAGCCTGCATGTTACGTTATATAATGCAGACGAATAGATGCAACTGCAATATCTTCTAGGTAGAAAGTTACCATCAGGTGTAATCGACAAAATAAAACTCTAGCTATTCGCCCTGTAAGCAGAATACTCCGCCATCCAGTTTACAGCTATCTATTGCAAATACGGCACTGAAGCTTGAAACTTAAATAGCTGATCAACACTATTGATTGATATATTGTAATAGTTTGTTTTCTAATATTCAATTAGTTTCATTGCTGTTTTGATACTTATTTTTTGTATTGTATTCAGATGATTTATTGTTATATTATGCAATATTCTTCAACCGCTCCGGTGGTCTAGTGGTTAGAGCGTCCGCCGCGGAAGCGGGATGTCGTGGGTTCGATCCCCGGCCGAGTCATACCAAAGACTTACAAAAATGGTACTAACAGCTGCCTCGCCTGACGTGCAGCATTAAGAGGTTAGTGTTAGGACTGGTCGGCCTGGTGTCAGGATAATGTGACTGGGTGGGACATCATGCTATATGTCTGCGGCATGATGCCCCAGTGGTAGACATCACTATAAACTGCCTCACTGCAGACATCGTAGCAATATGACTGAAAATTTGTTAAAGCTACGTTAAAAATCCTAATCAAACAAACAAACAAGCAATATTCTTCGAAAGGAAATAAAGCTGACGATGATGATGAACATTTTATTGTCCATTAATAATGTAATATTTATAAGAAATCAAATACATTTGTTCAGTTATAAAATAGCTAAAATGAAAACAGTTGTTGTAGCAGCAGAGGGGGCGAGCCGGACAACTTTTCAAACAAAAAATCGATAAACCCCTCAAAACAACAAATAGAGCCGTCCTTCGAAATCTCGTGTTTTAACCCAAAAAAAAAAAGAAAGTCTCCATTTGGCAAATGGAGCCTTAGTGATTTTGTCTGGAACACGATCTTGCAGGGGTGAATCCAGGCGTCGATGAGGCAAACTGAGGCATCCTCGAAATGCCTCCATTGGGTAAAGAAAACGACGGACACTCACCCCCCGTTGCTGCTATGATTTCAACCGAATATTTTATCAAGTCCAATACGATATCGTGTCCTCGGGGCTGATAAATTTATCGTCACAAATCTGTGTGGTATCGACTGAGCGTGACTAAAGAAATTTCTAAATCGATTATGATCCATATCACCGCAGCACCAAGTTTGCCAAATATTTCTAAGAGTATGTGTGTCAACTCCATTAAATATACACAATAAATTGCAGTTATCTCTTATCACTTTTGGTATTTGTGTGTATCGTTGAGTGACATATATCACATCAGTGATTTTATGCCTGCCTCTGGAAAATATCCTAGCAGGATTTTTTTGATTATCTAACATGATATCACCGTATACGACTAAATTGTTAATACTTCCATCGATATCATCAATGCTCGGTGCATCGTTGATATCAGTAATAAATTCAATAATATCATCATCGATTTGAAATTCTTCGAATTTTGATTTTGCTTTCTCGTTAAAATCCTTTAGCACTTCATAGCATCGCTGATCGTCTACACTCGGGGCTATTAAATACAATTTGTCCCATTTCATCCATCTCGTTATCAAATTAAGTAGCAGTTGTGTCTTGCCGCTTCCAGATGGTCCAATTATAATCATTCTAATTGAATTCGGCAACATTGCATGGTGTTTAATAGGTTCCCGTCGTCGGGTAGCTGAATAATCAAGTACATTCATGCTGTTATATATAAATTATAAATCTATATTGTGTGAAATGTAGGGCGCGTACTGGCACAGATGACTTGACGACGATTACAACTAAAAATAACCGATCAGCGCTTTCTGGTAAATGCGTACAATGTAGTACAAAGAAATTTAGATTTATTTCCCTTGGTAAACCCAAGGAACCTTTAAAAAAAACGAGGTGATATCGCAGCCAAGCTAACTAAACTCCCTGGAACCCCATGGGCAAAGTATCCAGGACAAAAACACCTTCCAGGGTATAGTTATTGTGGACCGGGAACAAGACTTGATATCAGACTTGATGATCAAAATCAGCCCCGACCGGTGAGTATCCGATAAATGCTATTGATAAGGCGTGTCATGCTCATGATGTTGCATATAAGAGCAGCAATTTGCAGCATAGACATCTAGCAGATGTGAAATTAATTCATGCATTAAATGCTATTCCTGATAAATCCTTCAAAGAAAATTTGGCTTCATTTTTGATAAAATCGGCTATGAAAGGTAAATTGATGTTAGGTGCTGGTAATTAATAACAACATGGAATCTATTTATTATTCTCCGAGTGGATACTGGAGAGGCAAGGCAGCAATCAATAAACTCGCTAGCGCTGCAAAAGTGAAAAAAACCACTGCGGCTAATTGGTTATCCAAACAGGCTATATGGCAAATTTATCTACCACCGCCTAAACAAATTCACTACTCGCATTTTGATGTTATCGTACCCAATGAAGTTCATCAAGCTGATATACTATTTCTGCCACATGATGGTGGTTACAAATACGCTCTAACCATAATTGATGTTGCGAGTCGATACAAACAAGCAGAGCCGCTAAAGACAAAGTCGGCCACTGAAGTAGCTTCTGCATTTGAAAGAATTTATCGACGAGGCCCACTACGCTGGCCAAATCTATTACAAGCTGATCCTGGCAAGGAATTTCAGGGTGCAGTGTTATCAACAATGAAGCATCATAATGTCACCATCAGACGAGGACATACTGCGCTACATCGTGATCAGGCAATTGTTGAACGGTTTAATCGGACGATTGCTGAGCGGTTATTCAGATATCAATACGCGAAAGAATTCATCCAAGAAAAAAGATCTCATGAATGGGTTAAAAGATTACCAGCTGTGATTACCGCACTGAATAATGAGATTACTAGAACAATCAACATGAAACCTATCAACGCGATTAAAAAGATGTCTATACTAAAACTCCCACAAGAGGATTTTTCTAGAAACGCTAGCGTTTCCCAACCAATTCTTGGTAGTAATATCACTGTTAGGTATTTATACGAACCAGGAGAGCTTGAAGGTGGCAGAAAAAGGGCTACTGATCCTATTTGGAGTGTTACTGCACACAAGATATCTAGTATAACACGATCTACGGGTAGACCAGCAATCTATAGACTGGATTCAACTACCCCTCAACGAGGATTTACTCGACAACAACTGCAAGTGATACCCGAGGATACTCAATTACCTCCGCGGGGTCTTAACAAGCACCCCCCAGAGGCATTGTGCTGGCACCCCGGCGCCTGTTGCACTCAAGACATGTTAGCATCACATTATCTCTTGTATGACCAATACTGCTACTTTTCTGTCTACGGTAAATTGTCGAGAATCCCTATCTGACCAACACCAATTCATTACACAATTGCAACTCGCGCAGTGATTATTCTGTTGCTGTTTCAACGTCATTATTAATTCAACATCAATATCAAATTCTCTATTATTTTTTTTATCCTGTTGTTTATAACCAGAAAGTTTTTTTCTGATTATGTCCTTGACTCTGTCAAGGCTGACAGTATCATTATTGCATTGTCATTAGGATTTTCAAGGACAACTCTTCGGAGTTGATTTATTCTTCGTACTCTGGATACTGCGAGATAGACTAAATTCGACCATTCGATGCGATTATCCACCATCCAAACAATTGTATCTGATATAGTCAATCCCTGTGAAGAATGTATTGTTGCTGCGTAACCTAGCGTCCACGGGGAATTATTAGGAACTAATGCATCTTCAACGACGCTGATATCAACCAGCACAATATTATTTAGCACTAAATTTTGTCTTTGAAATCCTTCGGATTTTGGTCCTGGAATATCAACTTCTATATTCTGTTTTCGTGTATCCGATGGCCTATAACAAAGGGGCACTGGAAGTGTTGCAAATTTTTCTTTATGCAATTCAAATAACTTCATCTGAAGTGTGTCTCTGACTATTTTTCTACTTGCAATTATCAAATCATTTGGTCTCCACGCCTCCCAAAACTCATTCAGGGGAGTTTCTGAAATTATTTCACGCGCTATTTCACACTGTATTTTATCCGGTTGTAATCTAATTAGCGCTTTGAATTCTCGTAATTGTTCATCAAGTGATCTATAATCAGTGTTAATATCTTCATAATAGTCTACAAAACCCTTTAGCCATTCATGTGGGGATGCACCGACAAATGGTGGTGGTTGGCCGTTATCACCGTACATGACGACTTTTGTGTTTTTGTTTAACAACCATTCAAGAAATATCTGTAATACTCTCAACGATACCGTGCATATTTTATCCCAAATTATGATTTCAGGAATAAATTTCTCGCCCATACGCTCAGGAGTCTACTTATCTCCTTTCCATCGAAAGAAACTGTGATAAGTACAGGCATTTACCCCTCGCTGTATCATCTCTCTTGCAAGTCTCTGAGTTGGTGTTAGCACAATCATGTTTGACTTCCCACGGAATAATTCAATTGCACGAGTCGTCTTTCCTGATCCACCACAGCCGTTTAAATAAACTTTTTTTTATATCTACAGATTGGATCAGATATCGATGGTGCATTAGAAAATTCTGATTGAATCTCAAAGAGATTCCGATTGCTTTTTAAATAATTATTTTCAATCGTAACATCTGCTGATTGAATATAATCATGAAGCATTTCCCGCTTTATTCTCTATGATCCCCAATTCTCGTCAGAATTTATGAATTCAGCCACATCGCTGTTTATGTAAAATGAATCAGTTGCGACTCTAACTGCGGTGTCAGGAAATCTATTTATCATCGAAAATAAATTGATAGAAGCATAAGCGAGCATAGAAGCTCTCAAATGTGTGTATTGCGGATTGTACCCATCGTTGTAGGTAACAATTGTACCCAATTTGGTTCCATCGGACAGAAATGCGTCTTTACGATCGACATATATGCCTTTATTCGTTACATCAGCGATTACAAAATCGTATTCAGCGTTGTCTATAATCAATCGTGAAGAATATATTGTATTGTCGTATTTGCCACCTTGAGTAAATTTACCGATTATTCTTCTACTGAAATCTTTTGCATCTTTGTTTCTGATTTCAAATAACTGTTTGGACCATTTTACAATTTCTTCTTCGTTGAAATTTGGAAACAGTTTTCGCCGTTCGCTAATTATTTTTTCTATATCAGGTTGTGGTAACCAGACTGATTTCTGTGCTCGATAGGATATAATCGCTTCACTGACAATTAACGATTGTAACATCCCACAATCAATCATATATCTCAATAGCACTATTGGCATCCAGTGTTTTTCAGACATGTGTCTACCAATCCAAAGATAACTACATGGATGAAGTCCTGTAGCCAACTCAAATGATACTACACGAGCGAATCCGGTTAAATCAAAATGTAGCAGCGGACCATTAATCGCAACACGAGCCATTTCATGTGTAGGGTGTCCAAATCGTTTGAAATATTTCTCGCATTCTCCATACCCGAGAAAACTCCCGGGGTAACACGCAATCATATCAACGGAAGTAACGGTTTCAGTGTCATAGTTTGTATTCCATAATCCACCATGGCTGTATTCAAGACAGCTCAATCTGACATCTGATAAAAACTCACTTTGCGTTGGTTTCCACTTCTTTTTTCTTTCTAGCAAAATGTGCTGCAACCGAGGGAAGTGTAAAACAGTTTGTTAGTAATTGTTCGTTGTCTTCCCCCCCTCCCCAGAAAACTCACTAGCTAGTTTTTTCGTTTGATTATGCAGCGCTTCAGTACGGTACAATTCTCCGTTGGGTCTTACAAACTGATCGAATCCACATTCATCGTCTGCAGCACTGTGAAATAGCCACATCGACACAGGATCTTTTTTACTCAAATTGTAAATAGCATCAAATAATTTCTGCTCGGGAAAACACTCTCCAAATCCAAACAGGGTTTGGGGTATATATTTTACAGTTCGTGTTCGTGGAAATATTGTTACTGCAGATGACCACGCGTGTTCGTTATGATCAATAATTTGTATTGGCGTTCCTTTTTTTGATTGATATTTCGGTTTGTGTAATACTTCTTCGGTTATTGTCGTTACTGATATTGGAAATCTCAATGATGTTTCTAATTTAACTATATCCTGAATTGTTGCCCCATGCTGTTTCACCGTTAATTCCCATTCATTTATTTTTTTTCGTCTTAGATCAGTCAATTTATTTCCACGCAATGCATTTGTGAAGTGTTCTATTATTCGTTCTGCTACACAATTCAACGTTGAATCCGACGATAGTTTAATTGGTGCTAGTTTTGCAATATCAGGTTTGTCATTTAACGGATATATTCCGTACACAACTGCTGTTACAGGATAAGATCTCTCGTAGTATGGTTTGTCAATTCCAGTCAAAATTCCTGGTTTGGAATCTTGATTCACAGTGATAGTTTTCTTGTCCTTGAGAATTGGTTCGTATTTATCCCTGATGATCCAATCTCCAGTGTCTGAACGGATGATGAATTTTATTCTAAAAAAATACCTTTTTCCCCAAGATGTGAGATTATCACTGCTGCTTTTTCATCATTCATGGTAGCGTCAACACGGCCATCAATTCGAAATGTTGACCAACATTGAGATGCTCCATCACGCTTGAATTCATTAAAACAATCTCTGATTTTACTAATCATGGTTCTATCAAGAATTGCATTCTTTGGTGTATCAGAAACTCTATCAAGATTGAATTTATCATTTTTCCACGGTGCAATTTTCGATAGTCTCTCGAACTCCTCCATACTATAATTAAAACAAGTATTTAAATAGAAGGATTTTATATAATGAATCACTGCAAATGGCTCATGATTGGATCAACGACTCCGTGTAACAAATCATGCAGAAATGAATTCTGTGGGTATCATATGCAAAGCTTTCGGCGTGGAAGCCTTGGTCCGTTACCCTGCATACGATGTGGGTTGGGGTTAGAGGAAAATCGCAGTTGTGTCTGAATTGTGGTGGTAAGCGATACAGAGAGTTGAAGCGTTATTATGACAAAAGAATAAAAAAAACTCTGACCCTGACTGTGTCAAGGACAAAGTCATAAGAACTCCTCAAGACTATATCGAAAGATTTTCCAGTGATGTTATTATTAGACCAAACAATGAATTAGACAAATAGTATTAGTATACAAATGAAGCAAGAATTCAGACAGCATCCTGTGATTACAAATTATGAAGCATCCAGTGATGGTACTCGACTTCAGACACTGCAGATTGAAGAAACCAGTTGGTTTTGTGACTAATCAAGGGTATTAGATGGTTAGTGTTGGAAAGAAAAAATATTGCTGCCATCGTTTCGTGTATGAATGTTTCCATGGATTGATCAAAGATGGTTTAGTTATCGATCACATTGATTCTAATCCAAAGAACAATTCTTTATCAAATCTACAGGTTGTTACACAAAGTGAGAATTTGAAACGAGGAAAGACTGGTACTTGCAAAACGGTTGTGAAGAGACCCATAAAATCTTTTAATACAACAAATAACGAAGAAAAAATATTTTCATCTATGAATGAAGCCGGTAGGTATTTCGATATTTGTCCACCTTCTGTTCAATTCGTTGCAGAGGGAATCTATCGATCTGCGATTTCAAGAAAGACCGGACAAAAAATTCAATTCATTTATGTCTGAGTCATTCATCTTTGAGAAAAATAGTTTTTGTATTAGAAATATGTATTTTCATATATGAATTCTGAAAATATGAATATAATTATAGCTGAAATTTCAAAATTAAAAAGTCAGGATATTAAACTATCTGACAATTTAAATCCTTATCAAATTATGTCTGACTTTCAGGATATAGAATATGGTATTATGACTAACAAGTATATGCTACCAAAGAAATATGCGTTAATCAAAAAAATTCAGAATTCTATTCGGGACTCTCTTGCATTTTGTAGTGATGTAAGTGTGTTTGTCCCGTTTTTTACTACCATGGAAGGAATACGAAAAGAATTGGGTATGGATAATGAATTTAAAAAGGATGTTAATTCTAAAATCAGGAATATACGAGCGTTAATTCAATAAAATGAAAAAAACAACTAACGATTTGACAAACAGTCAAGAATGAATTCTAATCGAAATTGTCTACGAGAATTTCCATGCAAAATCGACCATTTAACCCGACTGAAATATTTGGTTGTTTTTGTCATTTTTTAGCATTTTTTGATTGAAATTATCGATTTTTTGGTAAAAAAATCATCAAAAATGAATCCTAACAGCTTTTCCCTACGAGAATTTCCATGCAAAATCGACCATTTGACCCGACTGAAAACCACCAAAACAGTAAAAAAAAAAAAAAACAGTGAAAAACAGTGAAAAACAGTCAAAAATGCATAAAAAAAACCAGTCAAAAACAGTCGAAAAAAATAAAATTTCTGTTTATAAAAAAATATTTCACAGAGAACAAAAAAAAATAAAATCAATCCAACAATTATCAAAATGAATCCTAACAGCTTTTCCCTACGAGAATTTCCATGCAAAATCGACCATTTGACCCTATTGAAATTGATCAAAATCATCAAAATCAGTGAAAAACAGGCAAAAAACCAGTGAAAACAGGCAAAAACAGACAAAAATCAATGAAAAACCACAAAAAACAGTGAATAAAAAATATTTCACAGTGAATAAAAACTAAAATTTCTGTTTATAAAAAATAAAATCAATCCAACAATTATCAATCAAAAGGGCTACGGGAAATCGACCATTTGACCCGATTGAGATCACTAACAAACCACCAAAAACAGTAAAAAATACAATTTGCAATTTATAATTTCAAAATTTTTTTATTTCAAATTAACTGAAAAATGTTTTTGTCTGTTAGGTCGGGTTATGACATCTCTTCGGGAATTCAAATTTAAAAATTGTTTGCAACTTCAAATAATGGTCAATGAAGCAGTAATAACTAGATTGACTCGTGAGCGACTAGATGCAATTAAGAGATTTATACCAATCCGCGACTCTGTAAGGAATAAACTGCAAGCTAGACAGAGTTTACAAACGGATTTTGCTGTGGGATCTGAAGAATTGTTTAAACCAATAACCACAGCAACGAAGGGGGTAGAGCGTGCTATATGGGGAGATGTTCCCGAGACTACGGGAAAACCTCTTATTGTTGAACTTGAAAAAATAGCAGCGGAAACTGAACAAACAAAACAAGCTGTACAAAAACTCTACGGTGATATGGAAATTGAACGATTAGGTGATATTGTATCTAAAACACCTGAATCAAAAAGAACAGTAGATGACCTACGCGTGAGATTTAACGAGGAAGTGTTAGCAGTAACTGATAAGGCCGATCCAGTAAAAATCCCTGCGCTTGTTGTTGAGACTTATGAAAAGAGAAAAAAAATGTTGAAACCAGAACATCATAAATATGTTAGAAGTATAACTCACTGGGCTGATATATTCTACAAAATCAAAACTAAAACAAGACAAATTGACACAAGAAGTGCATCATACATTGAATATATCAAGATGGTGGATAACGTCTATAAACAATATGAAGAGTTTAAACAACAACAAAAACCGCAAAAATTGCAAGGAAAGCGACAGCAACCTGCAAATAAAATATCTTTCTCACCTAAAAAACTAAAACAACCTTCGCCACTATTGGATGATACTCTTGATTATGAACAAAGTACGGATTTAGAAAAACTGGATACTAGTATCGGGAAGGGATTGCAAGATTCCAGTGGAACCCCAAGTGGGGTATCAATTCAATGTCCTGGTAATGTTCTCAGTGATATAACACGATTAGAAGTTCTCATCGGAGGGAAACGAGCTGGAAATAACTCACCGGAAATAATTAATGAAGCAGCTGATATCTGTAGGCGATTATTTGCCGGCGGTATCATGGATATTGCAACATACCGAAATTTCATTGGCAAGTTAGTGGAAGATTATCATAGTGATTAATCACCATGACTGAAAATCTCTAGGTGAAAATTCTACGAATTTTCCATTTCGTCATCGGCGATGAATCACTGATTAGATAAATAATAATTGAATAAGAATGATCATACACTACAACCATGACAAACCAGCCAGCGTCTATGTAGTTAATTCACGGTTTCCAGTTTATAGCGGGTACTATGGTGATGGTTTCGGTGATACAATTGCGGGGTTATTTGCAAGAATAGCTCCAAAAGTGGCGCCTCTAGTAAAACAATTATCGATGAACGCTATTGATGTTATTCGTGATAAGGGTATTAGTGCTGTTGGAGATCTTGCCGGGAAAGCGTTTTCAGCCGCGAAGGATAAATTAACAGCGCTAGTGAAATCACGAAGTGATTTTCGGAGAAAATCCAAAGGAGGACCACTACCGTCTACAGCAGAGATGCCTGCGAGTGTTAGTAAAATTATAAATAACGTAGTAGATAAAAAAAAAAGCTAGCGTCATATATTTATTACGTTACAAAATAACACACGAGTTGGCGATCAACGTTTCAGCCATATGATATTTGATCAATTAGGTGTTAAAGACGTCTCACTGAGAATAAACGTTCAGCAGGAACCATCTGAAGATGTACAACTTGATTACGGTCAAAATCATATTGCACGCGTGTATCACCGGTTGTTGTCATTTATGGCACGCGATCAAAATGTCGATACTGGTCTGCAAATATCACAATACGACTTTAAGAATTTATATCCGATTTATTACTTTCCGCTGAAACATCTTGATTTAGCAAGACAATCGGTCGTTGATATACACTTTAGAGCTAATGTGCTTCGTGGTGCTATTGCTAATTATAGAGCAGTTGCTGTCATTCTCAGCGACAAATCAATGCTACTCGAAGGTGTTGGTGGAAGAATGAGAGTGGTAGATGCGCCAGTGGAAAACATGTAATTGAAAATCCTTTCGAATTTTTCCATTAGAATCAATCTGTTATTGTATAATGTCATACAGTCATATTAGTGTTGCGTTAACTCCCGGTCAACTCAAGAAATTGCAATCGGAATCGGCTAAGCGATGTGGAACCACAATCACGTTGAAACACAATCAGATGACTGGCAGGGCGAATAAATTGTCGCTGACAACTCGTCAAGTAAAACACTTCAATGATGCTTTCAAGGATAAAAAAGGCGTTCAGATCACTCTCTCTGCGGCTGCTATCAAAAACATGATTAAAACAGGCGGTATATTCCCGTTGTTAGCTGCGATTCCGGCTTTGATTTCAGCATCAGCAACAGCGGTGGCTAAAGCGGCAGCGTTAGGGGCTGTTGGTACCGCGGCAGGAATGGCACTAAAGAAAGCAACGGGGAAGGGGTATAAAAAAAAAGGGAAAGGGTCTAAGACTACCAGGACCCCCGTATTCATGGTACAAAGGAAGCGGCCTGAGAATCCCAGGAACGGTTTACTAACTCGGGAATCTTTGATTGAGGAACCTATGGTTCCAATGTCCAATTTTGATTTACTCGATGCTGCTAAAAAATTGGCGATTAAAAACTTCAGAGGTGTCTTTATGAAAGATCAGTTGCCGACACAACCAAATAGTGTTGAAACCGGTATCATAAATCTCGATAAAAGCACCGGACCTGGAACTCACTGGGTTTCATACGCGATTGATCCACGCGGGATTGTTTATTTCGATTCATATGGATTAGCACCGCCGAAGGAATTTATGCGTTATATCCTTGATTTAAAAACTCCTCGTTGGTATTCTACGCTACCAACACAACAAACGAATGATCCACCAATATGCGGCAGCGAAGTATTAAATGTCCTTGATGCTATTTCAACATCTGGAAAACCACCACATGTTGTCGTAAATGAATACACTAGTAATCGCTTTTTAGAGAAAGATGTATAAAATAACATGATTGATGTTTGGGGGAGATTTTTGAAACCAACCACAGAAATGTCTGCAACCGGTGATATAAAGAGAATAATCGAAGATGAAATAGCTGAGACGTTGAAACTAGCAAGTGTTGACCCCGGGGAAATAGTTGTATTTCAAGATCGTCAGGGTAAATTGAAAACAAGCAATGTGTCGTTGGATGATATTTTGGTTAAACAACGAAACGCAATCGAGGATACTATCGCGTTATTTTCCGATCAGGGTAAACTCAAACCGGGTGTACTTATTTCGACGATTACAGATAGATTAAAAACTCTCAACGATGAGTTGAAAAATTCTGTGTTGTAACTAACAACACTTCAATCTAAAATTGAAGAACACGTAAACGTTTTCAAATTTTCGTAGAAACATCGTGGATAAATTTCTTGGAGCCCCGTTGGATAAAATTGAAATAAAACTCCCTGATATTAAAAAATCCATCGATGAGACGAAAAAATTCATCGAAACAATCTCGAGGATGATAACAATCATTGAAAAAACAAAAATTCCTCATGAGAAAACCAACAACTTAGTATACACGATCCAACACGGATCATTTGCGTGGACTCCTACAGACAATATACTAAGTATCACTGCAACCGTTAAAGATATTTATCGATTAACACTGGTAACACCGACTCAATTTAATATTTCATCGTCGAGTTCATCCGGGGTCAACAATACGATTTCAACGATCATCGACAAGGATACAACTGAAAAGTTCACGATAACATCTACTGATAAAAATTTGGTTAGGGTTTCAACAATGTGGTATTTGGAATTCGTAGCGGATTTAAGAAAATAACGGTTTCAATTGAAATCGTAAACTGATTTGAGAATAAAATGACATCGCCGACGATACCTTCGGTATCTCAATATCGCTATGATCAGGCCAGAGAGTTTCAGACTAAACTCAAAGCGTTCACTGAAGAGTATGCAATGAAAATAAAAAAATACCAACGAAGAATCACCGCAGTTGATTTTACCGTATACTCGGTGAGTGGTGTAATCACCGGAGCTGGTATTATACTATCTTCGGTGACAATGATTGCTCCGATAGCTGTTCCAATTTGTATATCAGCGGCAACAACAATCGCGGGAATAATTTCGATAATAACAACAAAATATCATCATGCAGCCAGAGTAAACTGCAAGACTACGTGATTAAATTTAATGCTGTATCAACCGCGTACTCGCAATTGTCCTCGTTGATATCGTCGTCGCTCGATGATACATTTATATCCGATAGTGAGTTCTCAGCGATGCTAGATATTTATGAGTCCGCGATGTCAAAATTAGAGCGACAACATCAATATAATAACAATGACAACACCGATGGAATTACTTCAACGAATAGTGGAGAACACAAACCCAGTGCAAACCAGCATGATCTCAATAACATCAACGAATCCTGAATTCAGTGTGAATTTCCCTATTCCGGTTCCCATGAAAGAGATAGCGCTAGCAAAACTACGAGTGTATCACAGTTGGCCTAATATTAGGTCAGCACCGTTTGGCGGTCAACAACCGAATAATTCCTTGGTATTTGCAAAAAAGAATCGCAAAGACGGGACTCCAGACTGGAACGTTGTTTCGATACCATCTGGGTCGTACCAAATTGAACAAATCAATGCTGAATTAGCGCGTAGAATAAAATCGATTTATCAGCGTCGTAGAAACATGTAACAAAATCATCAATGACATGGAAATATTTCATTTGCAATTCATTCAAGATGTATTATGTGACGATAATCCTAAAACAAAAACAGAATTTGCAACGAAGTATAATATACACGTAGAAGATATTTCAACATTCAAACTACCAGGGTATAATATCTTAGAACTACAAAAATCTCTCAATGATGCCATCGATGAAGGTTTCAAAAAAATCCATGACGCATGGAAAAAAACAACACCACAACCAACTATCCTCAAACATAATAATGACCCAGACGGTGGCGGCAGGCATATCGCTCCTCAAAATGTGAATATTTCATCGGTGATTGCGCTCAATTTAGTATGTGATGTTATCGAAGGAAGGTATCAAATAAATCTCGAACGATCAAATCAAGCTCAGCAGGGATATATTTTGTATTCATTTGCACCAACAGCTCCTCCAGGATTTCTAATTATTGAGTCTCCGGTTAATCCAGTCTATATGCGGTGTCATAATGATTCGCTAACAAGAATTAATTTCAAACTCACTGACCAGTCCAATAATCTAATTGATCTACAAGGTGAGGTTCTACAAATTAGTCTGTTTGTGAAGTCGTGAAAATTCTTCGAATTTCAACAATGATTTTCATCCTAAAAAGAGTGTTAACCCCATAGGTGAGTGTCCGTCGTTTTTTTTACCCAATGGAGGCATTTCGAGGAAGCCTCAGTTTGCCTCATCGACGCCTGGATTCACCCCTGCAAGATCGTGTTCCAGACAAAATCACCAAGGCTCCATTTGCCAAATGGAGACTTTCTTTTTTTTTTTGGTTAAAACACGAGATTTCGAAAGAAGGCTCTATTTGTTGTTTTGAGGGGTTTATCGATTTTTTTGTTTGAAAAGTTGTCCGGCTCGCCCCCTCTGCTGCTGTTGTTGTAGGTTTAATGAAATTTTTTAGCACACGATAGGCTGTAGCGGCCAGTATTATTGGTGGAGGAAGAACCCGGGAAGACTTGAAAACAGACAATAGTGCATCTAATAACATGGCGCTAACATAGGTCAGAGTATTTGTAAACTTTAGAATAAATACTGGAATATCCACTTTATCAAACAATTCTACCACATAATATGGACAGCGAAAATAGAAAGCAATTTTATATTTTACCAATCCTCTACAGCTGAAGAGTTAATAGCTTCCTGACAAAAACAAAAGGCGTGAAGTTACTATATAACTCAAATTTATAAGTACCCTGTCTATGTTGCAATCTACAGACCGAGGACATTCGTTGATCGGTTTTCTCATGGCTCGGGCAGCATGGGGTGAACCAAAGACAGTGTTTTAAAATGACGTAAGATGTAAACAAACTGCTCTCGGGTAACGCTGTACACGAGAACGATTTAGATACGATATAGTACAAATTAAGTCTCAAGCAGGAGATTGAGTCCTTTCGCTGTTGCCTATCTACAAAACTTAACAAACCCGTCAAGTCCCCTCTCCCCGAAAAAATTTAAAGGATGTCCCTGCTAATAACTCGAGTGTCCAGGCTAGGGATTTTAGAACCATATAGTAGTATTTGGTGACTTAATTAACTTAACTATTTCGGAAAATTCGTGTTACATTTAAATTGCAAACTTTACACTCCTTTAACACTGATACCTAATACGCTCCCATGCTTAAAACACCTCACCCTATGATTGTCTAAATGTACCATTAAAACTTCAACCTTTACTGCGTTTTGGATATCAATGCACAGGCGATCAATATAAACACTCATCAATGATTGCTTGTGAGAGTCGTTGCGGTGCACGGAATTATGGGCATTTTGTCAAGATTAGCAAAAACTTACATTGCAACAACTATACCCCAAAAAATATTAGCACATTCTCAGATTGTAGCAACTATACCCTAATAATATTAGCACATTCTCATATTGTAGCAACTATACCCTTAATAATATTAGCACATTCTCATATTGTAGCAACTATGTCCTTAATAATATTAGCACATCCCCATACTGTAGCAACTATACCTTAATAATATTAGGACATTCTCATATTGTAGCAACTATACCCTTAATAATATTAGCACATTCCCATATTGTAGCAACTATACCCTAATAATATTAGCACATTCTCATATTGTAGCAACTATACCCTAATAATATTAGGACATTCTCATATTGTAGCAACTATACCCTTAACAATATTAGCACATTCTCATATTGTAGCAACTATACCCTTAATAATATTAGCACATTCTCATAGTGTAGCAACTATACCCTAATAATATTAGCACATTCTCATATTGTAGCAACTATACCCTTAACAATATTAGCACATTCTCATATTGTAGCAACTATACCCTTAATAATATTAGCAAAATTCTCATATTGTAGCAAGCAACTATAACCTTAATAATATTAGCACATTCTGAGATTGTAGCAACTATACCCTTTATAACATTAGCACATTCTCATATTGTAGAAACTATACCCTTAATAATATTAGCACATTCTGATATTGTAACAACTATACCCCTTAAAATATTAGCACATTCTCATATTGTAGGAACTATACCATTAATAATATTAACACATTCTCATATTGTAGCAACTATACCCCTAATAATATTAGCACATTCTCAGATTGTAGCAACTGTACCCCTAATAACATTAGCACATTCTCAGATTGTAGCAGCTATACCCCTAATAATATTAGCACATTCTCAGATTGTAGCAACTATACCCTAATAATATTAGCACATCCTCATATTGTAGCAACTATACCCTTAATAATATTAGCACATTCTCATATTGTAGAAACTATACCATTAATAATATTAACACATTCTCATATTGTAGCAACTATACCCTTAATAATATTAGCACATTCTCAGATTGTAGCAACTATACCATTAATAATATTAGCACATTCTCAGATTGTAGCAACTATACCCTAATAATATTAGCACATTCTCATATTGTAGCAACTATACCCTAATAATATTAGCACATTCCCATATTGTAGCAACTATACCATTAATAATATTAGCACATATATTGTAACAACCATACCCTAAACTTAAAATATCTTTATGCATTGCACATGTACTTACCCACATGATACAGACTGAGTTTTCAATATCTGTTTCATTAACAGTAGCGGGTAAAAGACGTCCTAGTTTATTTGTAACGATATCTGCAAATTTAATTTGTATTCGATTGCGAGCTGTCGTGAGGCGTAAAGAAAGCTTTGCAATTACAATGCTACGTAATATACATCACGGGACGTCAAAGTCTGTTCCATTTAGATTTTAATAGTATCGTTCAGGATAATCACACATTTCTCCGTCGGAGGTCATCGTTTATTCATAATCATTTTTTTGTAAACCTGCATGTTCATTCATTTAGCTATCATATGACCTGCACTAGGGTCAACTTATGATTACCTGGGGTTGCAATCAAATCAATGTGCATGGGATTAATTATTATATCAGAATATTTTCTCCGCAGATTCTCTCCCTTTCCTTTATCTGACTTACACGAATAGTTTTTTTTTTTCTGCTATAGTGTACACTGTAGTTAGCCATGCATGCTTCAGTTTAAGACTACTTATTAAAGTTGAAATTTTCTTCTGTTAAACTATTAATTTCCTTTTCGTGTATTTCAGTCATCTCTATAAATAATAATTTTGCAAGAGGAAGTAAAAAATATTCCGGACTTTAGAGGCCATTCACACATCTCATATAGTCAATCCACCACAAAACCAAGGCAACGTAGATCTTTCTTTCTTTTGAATTATGAAGTATCCTCCCTTCCAGATTTTGACATTCCAAGATTTTTTTGTGAATAATTACATTTATGATCTAAATTTAGTACACATCAAACAATTTGTAACTTTTTGGAACTAGAACGACAAGCAAGATATGATGGAAAATATAACACAACATTTTAAAAACTTTTTTGATGTTGGTAGTTGGCATACACAAAACCTTTTCACTGAAGAAAAGAAAATTAAAATTTAAAATTCTTTGGTAAGATTTGGATGTAAATAAGACAAATGTTGTTACTATATGTATTTGAGAAAAGACCGATATTTTGATAGAATGGACGCAAACATGAAAGTATGAAAGTTTTGTATACATGTATTCAAGCAAAAATAATAAACGTATATTTAGCACGAAATTCCTTGTTGAACCAAATAAATTTAAGAGATGACCATTTGCATTATTTTACATTGCACAAGGAAGCTATATCATATATATATATATATATATATATATATATATATATATATATATATATATATATATATATATATATATATATAATCATTGCTTTGATATTTTACATTATGGATAGATGAATCTGGTAGACGGGTTTTCGGGTTTTGTTATTTCATATACAAATATTACATTTGAAATGCATAAAAATTGTTCAATAGATTCTTTTAGTTAATATGCTGATATTGTGCCTAAAATATTTCATGTATATAAGTAGGTTCAATGCAACTTTTCCTAATTTTCATTGTCTTTGTATTAACTTGATTAAAAAATTAATTTTTGAAAGTATTAGAAAAGTGGAATGAAAATGATTGCTTCTGGACTAATAATGGAGAATTTTATTCTTTTCTAAAAACATGTTAAGATAAGCTCTCCCCTTTTTCTCTGTCTCGTCTCCATCTCATTTATCTCTTTCTCTGTCTCTGTCTCCATCTCATTTCTTTTTTTCTCTATCTCAGTCTCAATCTCGATTCTCTTTTTATCTGTCTCAGTCTCCATCTCATTTCTTTTTTTTCTCTGTCTCTGTCTCCATCTCATTTCTCTTTTTTTCTTCACTGTATGCCAGGTTTTGTTTCCCTATACTAATTTAGTAATGCTTAGAACCCTGAAATCATATTTTATTTTAAAATATTCCCTCCTAAATATGAAACTTTTCCAAATCATATATTATCGCCAGATACAATTATTTTGATGAGTTTATGATATTCCTCTGCTTTCACATTTTCTTGTTTAAAGCTACATGTATGTAAACACAATATACTGCTCGCGTTTTCTTTCTTTCTTAACTACGATGATTCTTTCCGAAGAGGCGTATCAAAGCAAACGGATGCACGTGTTTCTAAATTTTCTTAAGATGACTGTCATAATCTCTAATCCAACCAAATGGAACTAACTAGGATAATATTAAATCATGGAAAATAGAATTTAAAGGCACACTTAACTAAGTTAGTTAAGGAGAAAGTCGGATAGGGCACACCATATAGTATGTAACGGGGTAGTCGGTATCAAGCGTTATTGGTACAATATTGCACAAGCCACTGGTCAGAGGTATTGCGCAACTTGGAAAAACAACACCAGAAACCGCCTCCCGCTGACACTCGTTATCTAAGGAATGACCTCTACGGTGTGATTTGCCCGGTTATAGAATGGATATGGTAATATGAGTCGGTATCTGGAACAAAGACAACACAAGAGCCCCCGTAAAGATAAATAAAGAATTTAATCAAAAATCAAGAGAAGAAAGACACAGTAAATTACAATTTTCTTTCCTTCTGAATACTCTTAGTTCAGAAGCACTTTAACCGAAGTTTAAAATAATAGATACATTAATTAAATTTCAAACACTAATAAAATAGACAAATTTAGCCGTTAATAGCTGATAGCAAATTTCATCACGAAATCGAGTGTTTATTAACATTTGACCGCTTGGTAAATTCACATGACCTGGTCGTCGATTGTTTTCTTTTTCTGCTTGCGTCTCGACTTTAACTTGCCCTCTGGTTGAACGTGGGATTCTCACAACCCTGACTTCTAAATTCTTTTTCCTCCTTTGGATCTCGATCTCCTTGCTATTTCTCTCTCCAAACAAATTATTTTCCTTTGAAAAGAAAAGGGTAAAACGCCCTAAGTATCTCGTTATGCTTTAAGAGTTGAGATTGTCCGTCCGTCTTTCTGGGTCGAACAATCAGCTCTTACTATCAGTGATAATCTTTATACGGCTAGCAAATACTACACAAGTCTTCAGATCAATACAGCTATACCGCTAATTATCGACATCAGAATTTGGGGAAGTCACATATATTCCCGTAAATCATTACGTAAAGTGAGGCAATAAATCATAGCACACAATCAATATTCACTAATATGATAAATTCAAAATTAATGTAGCACTTTCCAATCATAAATGTACACAGCGGGTTTTCTACAACACCCATTAACCTACCTACGTATATAAGGTGAAAATTCTAATTCCGAATTCAAAAGTACATTACTAAATCAATGTAATAACCGAACTATCCATACAAAATCAACACGTCATGCATCTGTAACGAAGAAACATCATATAAATTGCATCATGATAAATGTGAATTTGAGTTAAATACCTTGTGTTTTTGGCGTCTTACAATCGTTCCTGGATTATCAATTTTCCCTGGAACCACAATTTTACGGACGTCTTTTCCTAAAGTACCGCCCGGAGTCTTTACTATGTATTTTTACTTCCTCTCTTGCAGAGGTCCTTTCCAGACTGATTAAAATTCATTCGTTCGGAAACTATATTCTCCTCCCCATGACTGAGGGATCGACCCTCCCCTCCTTCCACATTTGACCAATAGGAATAAATGCTATTCCTACAGACATTTGGGAAACTGCTTAACAATGTGCCAAAAATGCCACCTGGGGTTGTAATAACACCCTGTCATTTGTCTCAAATCACTTTTGACAGCTTTACGTGTGAATTTCCCCCTTTATAGCCTGTTATGCAACTAGTTCGTTTTTGCTATAAACATTCTGCCAGGGTGACCTGAGTTAGGAAAACATTTCTCCGTGCAAACTCTACCACAAGATAACAGTTAATTGATGGCTAGACTAAGAGTTAATTAATGGATTTCACTGACGAAAAATATGGCACTTGACATAGTAAAGTATGAATCGATCAAGAACGTCGTAATAAAATAAACTGTATAAAATAATTCAATAAATCAAATCTGATTCAATAATTCCAACAATGTACTTTTTATGAAGAAATTTTCTAACACATACATAAGCATATACAAATTTAGGCATATGTATATTGACGAATAAAAAAAGGTTCAAAGTTCGTTGGGTGGGGGGTGTTAACGTACTTTTAACAGTTTTAGTTGAATCACTACGATGTTGTATTGTATCAGTTTATAGTGATGTCTAGCACTGGGGCATCATATCCCACTCAGTCATATTATCCTGACACCAGACCGACTAGGCATAACACTAACCTCTTAATGATAAGCGACATTTGTGTAAGTCTCTGGTATGACTCGGTCTGGGATCGAATCCACGACCTCCCGCATATGAGGCAGTCGCTCTAACTACTTAGGCCACTGTAACGTTCTATAAAGAAAAGGTATAAACAAAAATGAATTAAATTAAAAAGAAAGTAATGATGATGTAGATATAAAAACTTTATCAATAAGTGAAAGAATTGATACAATAAACTCTAATATAGATCAAGAAATACGTTAAACAGAGAAATAGGACTAGAAATTGTTTTGATTGATCATATGAATGCAATGTTCAATGATCATGATATAAGAGGAGCGAATGATCATAATAAAGGGTTAGAGTCTCGTAATAAATGGTAAATTCTCATAATACAAGTGATCATAATATAATGATAAATTATAATACAAGTGATCATAATACAATGTTAAATTATCACAATACCAGATTAAATAATCATCACACATTGATCATTGTATTACATAATGTTGAATGGTCATAACACAAGGTTAAATGTTCGTAATACAAGGTTAAATGGTAATAATACAAGGTTAAATGGTAATAATACAAAGATAAATGGTAATAATACAAGGTTAAATGGTAATAATACAAGGTTAAATGGTAATAATACAAAGATAAATGGTAATAATACAAGGTTAAATGGTAATAATACAAGGTTAAATGTTCGTAATACAAGGTTAAATGGTCATAATACAAGGTTAAATGGTCATAATACAAGGTTAAATGGTCATAACACAAGGTTAAATGTTCATAATACAAGGTTAAATGGTAATAATACAAGGTTAAATGTTCGTAATACAAGGTTAAATGGTCATAATACAAGGTTAAATGATAATAATACAAGGTCCAATGGTCATAACACAAGGTTAAATGTTCATAATACAAGGTTAAATGATAATAATACAAGGTTAAATGGTCATAATGAAAGGTTGAATGTTCATAATGCAAGGTTAAATGGTCATAATACAAGGTTAAATGGTCAAAATACAAGGTTAAACGGTCATAATACAAGGTTCAGTTATTATAATACAAAATTACTTACATTTAATGATGAACTACCTTGAAGTATACAACATGTTCTATTTTCGAAATAAATCATAATGTGCTCTTTTGGTTGTTACAACAAAACAAGAACGACATCTTTTCAAGATATGAAACAGGCAGCTCCGAATCTTTTCTCTCCTTTTTTAAATTGATACTCTGGTTTCATAATGCCACAAAAGTGACTGCAACTTACAGATTTGGCTAATCTTAACCACAACCTGAAGTTCAACCTGAACCGCCAAAAGCTAGAACCAGGATAATAACTAAGATAACAGATACATTATGACCGAAGGTACTGTCACTATTCATGACCCAGACAAATTACTTGATATTGCCGCGTTTGGATATCGTGATAGAGGTAAGCTTGTAAAACGCGAGTAAATTAATATTCCAAAAGCTGCCGATCGGGTCAGGGATGTATATCGCATAGCCACTGATACTCTGCAGATCGGATCTGATAAAGATGTTAATGATTTTAATGTGTTTAGTCTTGAAGTAAATGCGTATATTGAACACAGAATACAAGGAGACAGAGAGAAGAAGAAATGAAGCAACAACTTGAAAAAACAAGAGGAAAAAGAAAAGCGTTGAAAACAAGTATTAAAAAGTCAGAACTACAAACGAGGAAGAAGAAGAATTAGAATCAATGGGAGATACTGATGAAAGGTTTGATACATTAATACTGATATTACAACAAATATCAGGTGAAAAAGCTGGAAAAGGTTTGTTACTACGAATTGTATTCAGTGCCAAACAAAAAGTATGCGCATCAAACTCTAAACTTCTACATGCATTTAACAGAACGAGTCTATCATAATTCCAAGCCTAAAACTTGTCTTGCTTTTATTACGTCTTTATGGTCTTAAAATAAGGGATTGAAAAATATGAAAAGTAACAAGTTTTTTCAAATTCAACAAATAAATTTATTTCCCGAAACACTAAGTGAAAATGTAAACAAAATGAACGTATGGTATTTAATGTGTTCAACTGGGTTTAAATATTCCTTTATTATTACTAAAGTTTCTTTCATATATAATGTGTTTTGGAATAGGTTCATTCAGTACAGTAGTATCATTTTGAATTTATTTGTCTAGAAAATTTCCAAATATTTTGCAACAATTAATAATAAACCTGTTTGCAATGATCTATTTGCCATATTAAAAAAAATACTATTCAGCCATGTACGCTATGTAATACTTAGTCACTGAAACCATTTACCACCCTCAGGAGAATACCACATATTTTCATGTCATTTTCTTACACAACGATAATTGTCCTTTCGTTTTGTTTTTCTAGTTTTTAATTTTTCGAGATGCTGAACTTTGTTTGATGAATTGACTATTCTGTATCGCATAATTCAAAATAATTTTGCTGAAGTCGAAATACCGTTCTGGAATTTAGAGAACGGTAGAGTACGCCTAAACTGCACGAAGCTTGCCAGATAATGAACACAGTTCAAACCCGGTAACACTAGATAGGGATAGAAAGATGACTTAATTGAGATGACTCAGTAATTCACGTGCAAGAACATCCGAAACATATTTCAGTGACGTAAAGCAATGATGACCTTATTTCTGACCTTCTACCAACTAATTAAAACGAATACCTTTAGAACAGAGGTAATGGAAACTTACATACGGGCACATCGACTGATCAAAGATAACGAGTAGAAACTATGACGAATTTAGTACCTTTTCATACATTAAGTTTTGTAACTCCTAGCGTCTTTATGAAAATCGCAATATACGAAGTCAAAAATATTTAACAAAATGAACTGTATTACCAGGTAAAGTATTCTGAATTGAATTGTGAACTTGGAATTTGCATGGTTTTTAGAGTTTTGGAGAAATTGAGATTCAGTTTCAGTTGCATTTATAATCAAAATAATTAAAAATCAAAAAATGGTAAGACATCTATGAGAAACAGGACCAAAATGCAATCATTCTGTGCAACTCACATAGTTCAATGTGATTTTACAATATGGCCATGTTCAGGAGAGTAAGATGCCATTTTCAGGGAAATATCAGATAAATAAATAAAAGTGGACAAATTGATCAATAAAATTCAAAACCTTTGCATTAAAATTGCTCACTCATGCGAATTCCTCAGATACGACGAAGAGGTGTCTACATAAAATATATCGAATACCAAATAGTTTAATCTATCACAGTTTAGACAATTACCATATAGTGTGTACTTTCATATTTAGTATGTACAGTTGCTTTCTTTTTTTATTATGTACAGTTACTTTCTTATTTATTATGTACAAGTTACTTTCTTATTTATTATGTACAGCTGCTTTCTTATTTATTATGTAAAGTTACTTTCTTGTGTATTATGTACAGTTACTTTCTAAATTTATTATGTACAGTTACTTTCTTATTTATTATGTACAGTTACTTTCTTATTTATTATGGACAGTTACTTTCTTATTTATTATGTACAGTTACTTTCTTATTTATTATGTACAGTTGCTTTCATGTGTATTATGTACAGTTACTTTCTTATTTATTATGTACAGCTACTTTCTTATTTATTATGTACAGTTACTTTCTTTTGTATTATGTACAGTTACTTTCTTGTGTATTACGTACAGTTACTTTCTTATTTATTATGTACAGTTACTTTCTTATTTATTAAGTATAGCTACTTTCTTTTTTATTATATACAGTTACGTTCTTATTTATCATGTACAGTTACTTTCTTATTTATTATGTACAGTTACTTTCTTGTGTATTATGTAGTCACTTTCTTATTTATTATGTACAGTTACTTTCTTGTGTATTATGTAGTCACTTTCTTATTTATTATGTACAGTTACTTTCTTATTTATCATGTACAGTTACTTTCTTGTGTAATATGTACAGTTACTTTCTTATTTATTATGTACAGTTACTTTCTTATTTATTATATACAGTTACTTTCTTGTGCATTATGTACAGTTACTTTCTTTATTATTATGTACAGTTACTTTCTTGTGTATTATGTACAGTTACTTTCTTGTGTATTATGTACAGTTACATTCTTTTGCATTAGGTACAGTTACTTTCTGATTTATTATGTACAGTTGCTTTCTTATTTATTATGTAGTTACTTCTTATTTATTATTTACAGTTACTTTCTTGTGTATTATGTACAGTTACGTTCTTGTGTATTATGTACAGTTACTTTCTTATTTATTATGTACAGCTGCTTTCTTCTTTATTATGTACAGTTGCTTTCTTATTTATTATGTAAATGAAACATGATATCGGTTCAACTAAAGCATAGAGCTATGCCAGGCAACATACAAACGCTAATGCGACAGTCGGTATAAGGGAGACCACTCATACTGCGCATTGACAGCACAAAGAGAAAAATATCTAAATATACTATTTTTAAAAACATGTAACGGGGAAATCAGTAGCTAACATAATTGCTAATATATACTCTTGTGATAGGCACGAGCACCTGGTGAGACTTGTGGAGAGTCAATAGTTTTTTACGAATTAGAAACATGTAAATAAACAGCAGAAACACAAACTGAGAACAAAAAAATGGATGAACGAATTAATAAATAAAACAGCAGCAGTCATTATAAATAAACAAACTAAATACCTCCTTCTCTCTTACTGTCATTCTTTCCCCCTTTATGGAACATACATACTTGCATATATACCCGGAGATATATGGAAGACATGTACTCGTACCTGTAATGATTCCATGTCACAATTCCAACTGTAACGTGTTGTTTGGAAATTCGCTGTGCTTAAAAAATGCCACATCTTTTAGCATTAATTACTACTGGTTAATACGATAGAGTTTGTGGATGAATCAGTACGCGTTCACCTTCAAATGACTGTGTCGTAAATGAAATTGATTTAACTCTTCGCCATCGCTATCCAAGGTCCCAGTGTGTTAACCCTTTCTACACCTCTTGGCAGATCGTTCAGATATTTCGGTGCTTCGGGTCTGTGAATTTCATTTGATGTCGGCGGCAAGCCACCGCATCCAATCAAAATAAAAGCATGCAATTATCCACTGCCAGAAAGTGTTTTCTTCAAATACATAATTTCCCTAAAATATACATGTAATGGCTTCTCTCTATATAGTCATACTTTCGAAGTTCAACTTACAAGTATCCATCATCATCATCAGTCTCTTGACCTAGCGTGGTCATCGAGGCACTGTGCTGCTGAACATCTGACCAGTTCCCTCCACTTGTCTCGATCGATCATGTGTCATTGACTGTGTGTCCGCACAACTTTTTCTGGTCCATTCTGTGATGTTGTCAGTCCACTTTTTTCTGTCTACCTCTCCTTTTGCCACCCTTTACGCTGCCCTGAAGTACTGTTGTTGATAAAATGTTGACTCTAGTGACATAGCCATATCATTTCAGCTTTCTCTGTTTGACAGTGGTGAGGAGGTCTTCATACTGGCTTACTTTGTGTCTGATGGTGTTACGCACTTTTTCGTTTGTGATGTGGTTCAAGCATGGTTCTCTACCATCTCATTTCAAGTGGCTGGATTCTTCTTTGTAATTCTGATGTCATGTCAGGGTCCAGGCCTCACATAAATACGCTAGATATGGCTGTTACCAAATACAAGTGTCTAAAGTGTATGCAGGTGCGTTCTGGAAAGATTTGCATGCAACACGATTACATATTTTAATGAATAGGTGACATCAGACCCACATATCGTCTTTCAATACCAACAGATTTGGGTGGTTGTTCTATCAGACTAGTCTGATTTTACATTATTTTTTAATACAAAAGTGAAGATACAATAATGGTTTAATATCCACCATTTTTATTCAGAACCATGTAAATATTGCAACTAGTGTTTCAGTGAAAATCTAGTGTTATTGTCATCAATCATGCAAAAGAAAGAGTAACAACAAGATTTTCGAGACCGCCACTATAGCACAATTGATTCATTCTAAACTGACTGCAGATTGCAATAGATATTCTAGTAAAACATCCATTTTGAGAAGACCGTCCGTTCAGGAAAAGCACCAATATCAAGATTTCAAGATGGTCATCAGTGAGGCCATTTTCGAAACTGAATCAACGTTACTTTAATGCAGAAATAAACACATATTTCTATATATAAAAAAAGTGTGTCTAAGTTTTAATGACAGTATGTATCGCCATACATTTTTAAATAAAATGTATTTTTCTTTATCCGATTTTGGAAGGTCACGTTGACCTAATTTTCATTTCGGACTTACTGTAGATAGTGCGAAGTGTCGATATGACAATCCCTTCCAGAGGAGTGCTAATGACAAGATCTACAATCGGCCACATTTATCATCACCTTACGAGTTATGTGTTAATTATTCAAGTGTCTTTTATTGGAAGCATCTCGTTTTTTCAGCAACCTTTGCGAAAAAGTAGGGCTATCTTTTAAGAATTAAGAGGGTGGAGTAGGGTACAATGGACATTTTATGATGAAATTTCTTATAAAATGTGTGTACATTACTAAAACAAATAAAACCTTTATTTGAGTTCCATTTTTAAACTTGTAGCAAACGCATACTCACATACCAGACATCTCCTTGGTCCAAGTTACATCTGTTTTCTTAAGCACCCAGCTCCACGACAGAAAGGCCATATTTGATTTTTGTATTCATCGATCTTGGCATTTTTAACTTGCTAGCATATTATAAAGCTGACAAATGTACACATTTTATTTATTGCATTAACATGAAATTCTTAATTATAACGACCATTCAAGCAAACTTGAGAGAACACAAGGCTAAATATTGTGTAGCTTCTATTACGATCTAAATTAATTGCATTGTGTGAATTTTATTGGGAAATAAAAATGAAAATGCACAAACATTTTCTAAGCATTTTATCTTCATTTTTGGGAATAAATACTACAGCATGAAAGTGAATATTGGTGCATTTCTTAGAAAAAGAAGAGAATTATCTTTTAGAAGTAAGCTGTTACTATGGTAACAAAAAAATTACAGTGAACTAATTCTATTATTATTGTTATTATTACTCGTTAACAATAGGATACAATACAGAAAGTTCACAGATTATGCTGCCTTCTACAACTCGTATGCAAACAGGCTGGACTAATAATCTAAGAGCAGATAATCCATCATCAGTATATATGATGAAACTGCATTATGGTAGGGCCTGCAAATGAATATGAGCTTTTACAAAAGTCATCTAAATAATAGTTTAAATTATCTCAATCGGTCAATATGCACGTCATGCAAAACCCGTGAACAATTGCAAAAGTTCTTCAAGTTCAGTACATTGTTAAGTTTGCCCTCCCGTATGAACGTTTTAAACTATGACCATTTTGGTTTAAGGTCACTTGATAAGCAAACGCGTTATTTAATATAACTTAAAAGTTTACAAAAACGTATCGTATCGTATTGATAAAATATATTGTTTTTATGGTTTAACGCCAATTTTCAGCACAATATAGGCTATACATGGCTGCCAGTATTATTGGTGGAGGAAGAACCAGAAGAAACCCCTGGAAAGAACCACCGACCCACGAGAAACTACTGGCAAGCAAGAACCCGGAGAAACCCCTGGAAAGAACCACCGACCCACGAGAAACTACTGGCAAGCTTTCTCACGTAACTACATTAGCCGAATCTTAGGCTCGAACACACGCAGACAGAGGTGAGATGGCAGTGGTCCGTAACGGACAGCGCTTTAGACCACTCGGCCACTCGGGGCCCACATGATAAAATATATTAAAAGCTTTAAAACATCAGGCAGATGTCTTTCATTTTGAAGAAGAAAAAAAACCTACCCTATTTAATCAAAGCACTAATGCCAATGGAACAATGATTTTTTTTGCATAGTCATCTGTCAGTCTTCCTCTCTCCGTATCAATGTCGTTCCTTTTATGCACTTTTCTAATGCTTCTTGCTTTCTGCAGGTTTTATTTTGCCACTTTCACAACTCGTCGATATCCTTAAACTTCTTTGTTCATGACAGAAGACATCAGTCTTCCATTTTGGCTTTTGCCAAGAAGTGGGTAGCCTTCTTATGCTCTTCTTGAAAGGTTTCATGACTTTTGTCCAGTTCTGAATCTGTTTTCAAATAATTATCTCTTTCTTCGATTTGTTTTTCTTGTTACTTCCAAGTTGCTGCCTGATTTTGATTTTGTTTCTTCAGTTCTAATTTGACGTTTCTTCCTCAACGTGAGTTTTGCATCTACTGTGTGGTTTCCAAATATTACCAAGTAAGTTCCGAGTTAATGAAATATCTGTCATATTTTCCTTTTACATTATGACATTTGTGGAAAATCTTAGACTATGTACTCTTCTGGTGTTTTTTGTCTTCTTATCCTTCTATTTTTTTAAAAGCTTCGTTCAACATCTCCATTTCCATGAAACAAACAAAGCTGATTTCACAAATTTTCGAAGAGAGAATAAATAAGGATTCCGGCCGAACTTCTAATCTGCACAACTTTGTTCTAATAATGGTCAGCTGTCTTAAGCTCTTGATTATCATTGTATACATTCCTTCGAATCTCCCCGGGCATCTAGGTGCCACTTCATACTGCAAAGAATGTCTCGTTTTCAATACTTTCAGACATGAATATTTCTTTTAAAACTGCCACTTCATACCGCAAAGAATATCTCGTTTTCAATACTTTCAGACATGAATATTTCTTTTAAAACTGCCACTTCATACCGCAAAGAATGTCTCGTTTTCAATACTTTCGGACAAGATTTCATTTAAATTGCCATTTCATACTGCAAAGAATATCTCGTTTTCAATACTTTCGGACACGAAGATTTAATTTAAATTGTCACTTCATACTGCAAAGAATGTCTCGTTTCAATACTTTCGGACAAGAAGATTTCATTTAAATTGCCACTTCATACTGCAAAGAATGTCTCGTTTCAATACTTTCGGACAAGAAGATTTCATTTAAATTGCCACTTCGTACTGCAAAGAATGTTTGGTTTTCTATACTTACGGACAAGATTACATTTAAACAGTGTTCTGCTTCCGATTGAGATTGGTTTATGTCTTCTCAAAATCCACGCTCAGAAACAGAAACACTTCCCCATTCAAATTATGAACGACAGTAACATATATTTACTTGAGCAAGAATTTCTTCAGCAGCTTGCCAGACTCCACGAATGAAAAATTCTAGTTGTTAAAACGGGGACAAAAATGTGAGCCACACTAATCAGCAATACATCTGAATATGGGTTTCCACATTTTTTTAAAAATTGACTATTTTGTACTTTTCACTCTTCAAAGTGTTTTCAGCGCTGTCTTCCATTGTTCTTACAACTAAATCTTTCAAAAAAGTATATACACATCATACCACTATTCTTAAAGTTATATAATAAAAAAAAAAGTGATCCACCTGCAACGAACATGCCTGCTGAAGAGATAAGAGATAATCATCCAAATCCTTTTTCAGGAGCATTCATGTAATCTTCCCCAACTAATTTAGGCACGACAAATTTTTAAGATTTGCTTAATCTCACTTTTGCAGTCTCTTTCTGCTCCTGTCATTATGCGCGACTTACTTGCTGTTCAAGTTCAGTTTGTCAATTGAACTGAATTGCAGCTCAGGTCATGTTTTCAAACTGAATTGATTTGCTACAAACTAAACAACCTGCGGCATGATCCCCTAGTGTTAGACTTCACTATAAACTATCACTGCAGACATCATAGCGATATTTTTAAAGCTACATTAATGATCCTAATCACACATATACACTTTTAATAATGTTGCACTTTCAGCATTTACATTGCAGTGCATATTCCCTCGGATTCCTTCTTTGGGAAATGGTTCCAAAATTGATTGAGGTCGTCTTCCTCTCAAACTGTACGTGTCTTTTCACATAAAATTGTATAGTGATGGGATCTGCAAAGAGGAATTTCATTGGTACTGGAGAGTAAATCTTTCCATTTGCTAAAAAATGGAAGAAAATATACGAGGCAAAATATAATTCTCTCGTGGTTAGGAAAAACAAGTTTTATATCGTTGCATGTTTTAAAAAGTAGGGATAGCAGAGTCGTTTTGAAAATAAATATATCGAAAACAGCGTCAAATAAACGAGTAGAAAAACGAGGAAACATGGCCAATGGAAGACTGTGCTTCATGTGAATATGATCACCTCAGTTCAGAAGAGGAGCTATAACATGGTTTTCAAGACAACCATGTGGGCCGTACTATAGACATGGCCGGTATCCTTTTCCTTTTGGACCAACTACACCTAGAAGAAAAAAAAAAGTATTTTACTGAAATGACCATGTCAATACAACTATTCGTTCCAAAAACTAAAAAACCAGCAATAATACGACTCCATATGGTCATGAAACTATACGTCTAATTAGTACAATTCATTCTGGATGTTTGGAATTTTACTGCACAGCAGTGCAAGTAGGTTCTTTAGTGCAGTGGCATCTGCAGTTAAGCACTTGGCCTATGGACACACCATGGCTGCCAACCTGAGCTGGTCCGACGTTATTATTCACAAAAGTACTTTTTCAAAGGCGATTCCGGCTTTCTATAAGCACCGGGACGATGCAGCCCCTTTTCTAATGATGGATCAACTTCACTTCCGGAATAAGTTTGATGAAAATTTAACTTTACCCAAATCTTCTTGATTTGAAGTCTCACACCAAATTTGATATGATCGCATCAAGTCCTTGTAAAGTTTCCAAACACAACAAAATTTGTGACGTGATGTGACATGGGAAATACATGTCACCGACGTAGTTATGGTGAAAGTATTGAAGGAACAAAAAAAAAAATCTAAACACGTGTACCCCAAATAAACTTGTGTGCTACCGTCCGAAGAAAGAGAAAAAAAAATTAACATGAATTTAAAATCAGACCATTTATTTTTTGTTAAATTCAGAGTGTTGATACCACTTTGAGAACATTTCAAAATTCACTAGGATACAAGATTAATACCATTTTCATCTAGGATGCATACATTTTAAAGATGCTTCACGGATTTCCGTGGGTGGCAACCATGGACGTCAGAATAGCACCATCTTTTTATTTAGTACACCAATCCCTTGGTAACTTTTATAAACTTGAAGAAGAAAAAAAAAACAAATTGGACGTCATTTAATAAATGTGAAAAAAAATCGCTATCAAAATTTGTAAAATCTTATAATTTAGCTTCAGTACAATTAAATATTCAATTTCCCCTTGCATTTGAAAGCGAAATATGCCAATCTATCATCACAGCAGATTTTATCTCAATCTTGCGCATTTGTTGGATCATTACACTAAGTTAAAAGCGCACTTATTTTGCGTGATCTTGTTAATTACATCTTAAATTCTTCACACACCCTTTAATAGCATCTTGTGGTGAATCAACAAAAAGCAGAGACATAATATACAATGATTTTGTACACAGTGATTGCTGAAATCTCTACAATATTTCAAAGGTTTAGTAAGATGGAAAAAAAAGTAAGCGATTAATTTCATTACAAAAACCTCCTTATAAACATTAATTCAAATGCAATTTTAAAACGAGTATTGAACTAATAACAGCACCGTCACACCCCACCCACCACCAGTGTACAGCATCCGCCGCATGTTTTTATATTAAAATAATGTCCTCAATATCTTGCATCCACACTTGTAATGCAGCCTTTTTTCTTTGTAATCCTCATTATGCACGATATTGAAACGAGTACCAAATAAATTTTGGTCAAAAAGTGCGTTAAAAGACTTTCCGTCTCAGAATAGCAACAGATAGTCACTGTGCCAGCCATACTGTACATCAGCTGCACAAATTTTATTACGACGAAGTAGACAAGAGTAGTCCAGTGAAACCTCCATTCTGATGCAACTATCCATTCAGGAGGAGCAGCGATACAAATAATTTTAAGAGAACTGCTTAGCAGGTCATATTTGCTGTCATCTTCAACCAACTGAAGGACTGACATGAAATTGGCCAAATTCACCCAAGGACTAGTTGGTATTGAATGACATCAAACCGGCACCATGTTCATTAACTGGACATGGCAAAACAATTTAGTGAAAGATCCATGCTGATATGACCATTCAAAACAAATCTGAAGATATCTGCTCTCACAGACACACGGAATATTTGTACATCACTATTTTCATTCAGCACCAACAAGACTGGAATAAACGTGTGCATTAAGTTGCATGGCAATCATCCAAGTAATTTAGAATAGCAATAACAAACACGTGCTAACTGACAGACGGTCACTGGATTATATACAACAGGTTATGTGACATGTGCTTCATGTTTAAAACCAGTCGAGCTTATTTAGAAGAAAAAAAAACTTCACCCTTCTGTAAAGAACAATTGCACAATTGTGAACTAAAGTATTTTCTGGGACATAAGAAATCGGGAATACACTTTTGAACACAGTAGTCCAAGAATGATTATTTATGTATACTATTTGGAAAGCAGAAATGGGCACACACTGCAAATAATCTCGAAATTTTACTTTATTGACAAATGTATCATCCATTACTGTTGTTAATTTACATATAAAAACCAACATTAAAGATTCTATAACATTTGAAACCACAAATAACACTACAAATGTGAACTGTACTACAGCTGTAATTCGGAAGACAGTTTTGTATGAAGTTCATCAGAACAGGAATTTTATATCCTCTTTACAAGACTTGGATATCAATATAAATTGACCACTTTCTGGATGAACAATATTGTGAAATAAATTGTTCAATTTGTATGCTTTCACTAATCAAATAATGTGGATATTTTTCTTTGGCACTGAACACTATACGACTGGCAAAACAATTCAAAGAGAAAGATTGTTCACATTTGTTTTCAGCAGATGAAAACCAGAAAATCAAGTAAACAAAAAAAGAGCCATCTGATAGACAGCAAAAGGGGGGAGAGAGAGAAAGGTAATCAGGAATCTTAAATGAAACTATTTCTTCCATTCTTTAATTCTATTTAATTAATAGGTTTTGAAATCACCCAAGGTAGTCATGAGAAATTTCAACATACCAAAGCTGGAGATAAAATATATCTTTTTTAATGTTCAACTTCACTTGTTCAAAGATTCCGTTGTGCAACACCAATTCATGCCATGGTCGTCGATTTTGAATCAAATATTAAACTGGTCTCAGAAAATATCTAGAGAACCACATGCCATGTTTTGTCAACCTGACATTCTCGGAAGCAAAAAACATTTTCAGTGGTACAATTAATTGTATTCAAAACGTATATCCCACACATTGGGTTTGATAAAAATCATTCATACTAGCTCTAACATGCTCACAAGCAATTATAGCTTGAAACATAAAACTAGAGTCTAGGCTAAATTGCTCTTGTTTTAACTGTCACCTTGTTACTGGAATGCAACTAAATATGGTACCTGTACAAGTCACCATGTTCACAAGTTCTAACAAGTACATAAACGCAAGCAATAAGCCTTTACTGGGCTCCAAAGTCAAATATGTCTGGATTTTCAAACTTCATTTTAAAAAGCAAAGTCATGTTCGTTCTCATCTGCATCAGTTCAATATTGTAAGATGTAAGAAGTGATTTTGTTAAAATCAGTGCCAATGTCTTCAAACAACCTGTTTTTTCAAGATGGCCATTATGCTGCCATGTTTCTGTTTAGCAATGAGATTACATGTTCCAATAATCACATAGAGTTAAAATTCAACATGGCCATCTATTGAAGAGAAGTTGCCACAAGAAATTTCTCATGCACATCATGGCTGCCAGTTTCAAATTTAAATTATTTTAGCAGAGAACCAACTATTGCACACAAAATGTTTAGCTTTTTCTTCCTCCGTTTCAAAAAAAATTTCATTGGTCATCTGCTTAGGAAAAGTAGTTTTATTGCCTTCATTTTGGAAGGTCACATTGGATGCCACCAATGATCAGCACAATTTTCATTTCGGACCAACCAGAGATCATACAAAGCCTTTCAGTGAAAATTCCATGTTTTATAGAACCGTCTCTGTTCAAGATTAGTAGCAAACACAAGATTTTCAAATGGTTACCATGGAATCCAAACTATAGGTCAATTTTCTTTCAGGTCCCACAATATCTCTAAAGTAGTCTTGTAGTGAAAACCACTTGTTACTACATCATTTCAATGAAATAACATTAACATTATTTTCATAATAGTTACCACCGCCATGAAAATCGGGTCTTGACTCTCCATTTACATTTGGGTTTTTTTTTAAGCAGCCAGCCACACCATTTTTGTTGCAGCAAATGAAGTAAAACACTTGTCCAAACGACATGTGTTAGTACATGAGTAGAGTTGGTTTAAACCATTTTTACTTTCAAATCTTGAACACTCACCTTTGAACCACAACAGCTTCCATTTAGAATCAACCATATACCATAAGACTTTTGGCAAAAATCCCCAATCTAGTATGATCATTAGATAAGTGAGAACAAGATTTTCATTGAGAAAAACGTGTAAAGTTTCATGGAAATTGTAAAAGTTATATTTAGAGAAGCAATCATAACAAAGGTATGATAATAAATGGATGAATGAGCATGGGCCATTACACAACTTCTTCTGGTCTATGACCACAATTTAAAAGTAGGAAATATAGTTAAAGAAAATATCACATTTTTACATTCAACATTTTATCAATTGTATTATATATAGTATAAAAATGAAGGCTTCTTCAAGCGTGTATGTGTGCTTATACAGACAACACCAAGTTGGACAAATTGATCAACAGCTTTACATAAAATATACTGAGAATTCAAAGTGGCAAAGCGATGCTATTTTAAGACTTGCACTCCTCTGTCCAAAAAAGACATTTCAAGAATTCAAATAAAAACTTTTCTTTGTTTTTACATTCAAGGGTTCAAATCATCCGATTCTTGAGACAACAGTAGTAGTGCCAACAGATGGATGGACATGGATACAAGACAAACAGGTCATCCCGAAAGCTCTACCATGACTTGTGGAGCCAAACCCTCACTTCCCCCAGCAAATGCTCACAAAGACTGGACAATCTAAATTCCATATAAATGCTAATAAAGGTCTGGTCTGTTTATAAAAAGTACAACTAACAAGTAAGAACTGTAATAGCTTGCATGTAGTACTTGACATTTTCTCTGACAGTTTTACCTAATCCAATTGCAAGTGATGATTACATTAATTTGGACAACTTTATCATTCTGAAGCTTCTGCCATTCTTTTGATTGACACCAGATGCAATTAAGTACATGTACCAATATATACTGTTTTATAGCACAGGAATACAAGGATTTTCTGGTGTAGAGGTCACCAAAGTGATGTGCTTAATGGCATAATTAGCTGACCCAAAATAATCCAATGGAAGCATTCTAACCTGTACTCTCTTGGTTCCAATTAAAACATGCAAACCACTAAGCAACCAAGGCTTCACACTGGACCCATTCTACATTCCTGAACCTACTGAGGGTCTGCAAAGACTCGAGGTTCAAGTTTAATAATGTGATAACAAATGCCTGATGGTGGTATCCTCAAGGTACCATGATATTTACTTCTTGGTTCACTTGTTCAAATGGCACTAAGAATAAAACTTAATTATAAAACATGTAAATTTACAAAAGGAATATAAATTAAAATGCCAGGACCACATACAAGAACTTTAAAGTAACATCACTTCAACCCTTTGAACCTGACAGGCCAGTTTACTGGCCTCTTGTAACGGTGTATATACCCGAAAGGCCGGTATACCGGCCTAGCTATCTACCATCATAACCCAACAGGCCGGTATACCGGCCTGTGTTATGTTATTCGCTAGATTCCCTATAAAAGTGTCAAAATTTGCTGGGGAGGCTCGGGTTAGGGTGCCGAAATATGGGGGAGATTAGGGTTCAAAGGGTTAAACTGAAGTGTTCATTTTTCTACAGATCTTCATAGGAATTTGTTGGGTGTGAAGTACAAATGATTTAAGCAGTAAATTATGAAACAAAAAGAGTCTCAATGACGTCTACGTTTGGTCAAAGCAATGTGCTTTTAAACTTAACATGATATGTATAGACCATTATTAGACTCCATTAGATCTCATTTTCTTTATTACTCTTAGCACATGCTATCCACCGAGTTTGGTCAAGATCCTGCACTATAACAAAAGTTATTCTGCAAAACAAAAGTTTCCTGTGTCATGATAACCTTGACCTTTGGCTTCTTTCCCATCCAGGGTGGAAGCCATCTTCAATTGTTTTTGAAGGTAGAGAACTGAATTGTTTGTACAGAAACAATATTCTCCAGATAGATAGCTTAACCATAAACTTTTGAGCCAAAAATTAATAGGGTCATCTACAAAGTTTGGTAAATGTAGATACTGGACAAATCTAATCACTGTAGAGAATAAAACAAACTGGTGACACTGGATGACATTGTGCTCATATTCTTAACCTTATGTCAGGCATATAACAAGACATGTGAGCTTGACATGATCACAATGGCAATAAAGCCATATGAAATAATAAAGCATCTTGAATTGCAAAGTCTTGTCAGGGCAATGTCCTGATGTCATCATTCTGCTAGAAATTCAAGCACTTTTCAAAAACAAAAATTTAATTTGTAAGCAATAAACTACCAAGCTTGAACAAAATTGTCATCCTAATGAAGCTGAAGGAAAAGGTTTTCTGCATGTTTTATTTTTTTGGGTTTTAAAAACAAAAGTCGCATCATTGCCAGAACCATCACAGGCACAACTTTGACATAGTATGTTCTAACAAATTCATTAAAGATTAACTGAAATTGAACTATCTGTTCTGGAGAAATCAACAGGTTGTAAATATGACCACTATGGGAGTTGCCGCAAAGTTAAACAGTTTAGGCACAAGAAATACTTCTATCAAGTCCAATCCAACTAAACTCAGCAGTCAAGAAAGTTGAAAATTGGTCTTCTGTTAATGTTCAAGGCAAGCTACACGGTTATTAGGGAGCCATCCATGACATCGGAACAAGCATGTAGAAAATATTTCTACATAGTTTAATCAAAATCAAGTCATTCTGCACAAGTGGAAAATATTTTTATTTCATTGTGGCTGCTATGGAAACCACACCAGTTCAACAAGAGCTACATGACAGATTGGTACAGCATGTCCAAGGGATTATCCAAACAGATTTGGCAACTTTCAAGAATAAAAGCCAGATGAAGGGCTGCACGATAAAAATTCACTTAGAATTATGGCCAACTTTTTTTTATAGAAAAAATAAAAGTTGTATCATGTACTCTCAACTTTGCTTGTAGGGCTTTTCTCATACCTGGGCAATCTGAATACATGTTAAAGATTCCCATATAAACAAGCACAATCCAGTTTTTTTCCTTCATTTTTGCATGAAAATACAAAAGTTTAACATTCTTAGTACTGTGTTAAAACATCAGACCTATATGTATGAATGAACAATGTCGTATATTTTCTCCTCTACAAGAAACAGCATTGTGTAATTATTTTATTCCCCAGCTAAACATAAAAAGTCTTGCATTAGTAGCAATTTTTATTTCATTTAAACCCAGTTTCATTCTTAAGTCTGTTCACAACCATGTTCAATGGACAAACATACAGATCTCAAACGAAACGTGAATAGGCAGATTATATCAAACACTGTTTATGTTCAATATATGCTACTTGTTCTTGTTATTTTTTGGTCTGCTTTTAGATACTTGTTTGCAAACTGATACATGTACACATTCAATTCACAACTGTGAACACAAAAACATTCCAGAAATGTTATGCTCTGGGACTTTTATAACTCTGGTAAATACAAAGTCTCACTGCATAACATTTATAATTACTAAATGAAATTATACTGTAAATGAGATCATTAAATGAAATGGACAAACCTTACTGTTGCAAAAACTAACCAACAAGAGAGAAGCATAAACAGTACATTATATACCCAATCCGCATTTAATACAAAGCTACGTTAGCACAATTAGAATTCAACATACTCCGGAGATTTTTGACCAGCACTTAACAGATTTTAAAGTTATTTTTCTAATTTACATGACCTTGACCGCTGAGCAATCAATTTACCAGGCATCTTCCACTGCAGTACATAGTTTAGAACCAAAGTTATCCATCAGAAAACATTAGTATTCTTTCTGTGACCTCAGAGACCTTGTACTCAAATGGCTTAATTCCACCCCAAGTGCAAGCCATCCATGAATGTACACAGGAAACTAATTGTTTTACAAAGCAGAATCCATTTTCCAAGCAATCACCCCAATGTCTGGCTTACTGAACCCCAGAATAAATAGGCTTCTACCTTACTCCTCCAAAATGCATCTGGTGTGGAAATAATGTTCCTTCTGTCAGTTGTTACTATCCTTGTCCTTTAGACTCCCAAAACAATACATTTCTTCCTTAACCTAAATGTAAGCTATTTACAAAGTTTGGCAATGGTTGCTGGTGGAGGATACTACTTGTGCAGAAAGGAATCAAGGATAAGACAGATGGGTGAAATGTCATAACATGATCCACTCCGCTTAAGAAGTACATATAAAGGAATTGTTCAAGTATCAAAGGCATAAACAAGTTTGTAAATTACAATCTCTCTGCTACAACACATTAAAAAACTGCCATTTGTGTGCTAAATGCAGTAATACTTATTTATAAATGATGCTAATAAATACAAAACTCGATCAACTCTTAACGAAATAATTGCTATGATACAAATATATATTATATAAACTTTACATGAACAGTTTGGGACAATATTGGTCATACAAGTATCACTGTGCTCTTCAGAAGTTCACTTGTATCATTTAACACCTTGCATCTCATGATTTCCTCTCATTTTTTCCCCCATCTTGAAAGGGAAACAAATTATAATCCAATATTATCAACATCTTTCAAGAGAATATGCAGAGAGATGAGAGTACTGTAACCATGCAACCACACTCATGCACTGCACTTTTTCAATCTATTCCTGAAAATAATGCTACAACTACATGTTTATTTTGCTTTTATTCATGAAAAACTAATACCTCAAAATCAATTAAGTATAGATTTACACTTATAAAGGCAAAAATATACCATGTCAGCTTGAACTGGAAACAGGATTCAGAAGTATTAGTTACACTGCACAAAAGATAAAATTCTTTCTAAATTTCAAGACATTATCACAGGTCTTAAATTCAAAGCGGCACACAATTTTGTACATTTATAAGAGGGTTGGAAAGGAATCCACAACTAGTAAAAGAATTTGTGATGGATACTTTTAACTGGTTATGGGAATGTAGTGATGTGTAAATTACCTATTACTTTTTTTATAGACAAAATGAGAAAGAAATTGTTAGAGTACTTAAATATTATATAGCTTTGTACACAATTTACTGCACAATATAAAAAACTTCAGAAGTTTTAGTCATAATGGAAATTTCTCAAAACTTTTCTTTTTCCATTTATATCAAATTATCAATACATACATTAAACTTACAGCTTTAGATAGGCAGCATATTTGACGCAACTAAAACATGTCTGGGAATTGGTGAACATGTTCAAATTAAAAATAACAATTTCATCGAAGAATTTAACCCCAATTGATCCCAATTTGACACCATTATGATTAGGACTTTGTCTTGGAGCATACATAAAATACCCCCACCCACCCACCCAGTTTTGAAATTCGTGTCTTGAGCTCTGTATTTATCTTTATATTTTCATTACTTCCTTAATCTCTCTTCAGGTTATTTCAGTATATTTAAAATTCAAGATGAATTCATGCCACTGCAGGATAATTTGCAGAAAAATGAATACAATAATGACCAGAGAAGTTGAAAGAAATGCAAATATGTTAAATGTTCACTACCAATATAATATCTTTTCTTTGCAAGTTGAATTAAATCAACTGAAAACAACTCTGTCGGATAACATTTTCCAAGCTTTATTTTCTCTCCCTTCCCTTTAAATTAGATTCAACATAATTAAATCAGCCAACCATATCAATAAAAGTAAAATGTTAGGTATTTGTACAGGATCTGCACAAGCCAAAATGGCACAACTGAACAAAATATACCAGAAAAACTGATGTACCAAATAAAAACAAGTAACGTTATGTGACACCAAATCAATTATTGATGTTGTCAATAAATACAAAATGTTGCAGAAGGATTATAGCTGATTAGAATGATCTATGATTTTAATAATAATGTTCATGTGTAGTGAATGATGATCCTGATGGAACTTGCAACATTTGTTTTAAATACCCCCACTCCGAAATAAAATTAAATAAAGGCCATCATCACACTGGGTGTTTTCAACCTTTAGTAACACAGGTTATGAATGTATCAATAAAAGTTTTATTAATACAAGGGTAATGCAACTGCATGACATAATAAGCAAAACAAATTAATTTCCAACATTAATTTTATCTTAATAATAATAATAATCCTCATTACCATAATAATTGGAGAAAAGCACCCTTTATAGCTTGTCAGTAAAATGATATATAGAGCAAAAAAATTTCCAACATTCCAGCAAGTTTTAAGTGCAGCATTCAACTTTCTGCAAGCCAATGAAAATGTAAATACCATTTAATTTTTTTGTATTAAAATGCCAACTACCTGGTCAAACAAAATTTAAAATTAAAAAATGTTTCCATTGAATTACATAGATGAAAGACAAATTTATAGTTATCTAGGACTTGTGCTATTCATAAATACTGAAGATGGTTTTATCCACCCCTTGTGATGACTGTAAATATAAATGTAGAAAATAGGCAATTCTGTAATACATCTTTTTCCTCTTAAACAGATGCCAAGTATATCTGCAGAGGATATATATTATATTCATCCAACGCAAACCAAAAGAGATCTGTTCTGAGCAGAAATCTCAATTAACAGAATTAATTTTTTGTTTCACTATTTACACAAAGGAATTGGCTGTATTGGTGCAGTTAGATCTTCATCCAGGAATGATGATCACATGCTTACAATCCACGCAGTCTTTTGTAGATCCAACCTCTTGCAAAATACAAAACCAGTTTATTCAATGATGTTCATGTCACAGTCAAAGAAACCCCTAGTCCTTTCCTGTGGTTGTTCTTTAAATCTGGCTGGAGAAAAGATGATGAAAAACTCACAAATTCTGTCAAGAGGTTCTGGATCTATTCAGTTTAAATAACATGAAAATTAGAAAGATCTTCATAAATAGAGAGTAGTAATAAAATCGTCTGCATTGATTGGATGAAGCAACACAAGAAATGGTGGTATCAAAAGTAATGTAAGCTGTTATTTCCTATAGTTGTCTGTCCAGAATTGCATATTTTCATTCACTAAGCACCAAATGTCTCCTGTCAGCGTCTTGGCCCAGTTATTCCTCCACGGTTAGGCCCACCTCGGTTTTCTCCTCGGATTCCAGCTGGTGGCCCACCAGTTCTGGTGCCTCCCCCACCCCCACGACCCCCACCACGGCTAAATCCACCTCCACCACCAGCACTTCCTGAACGAGGTGGTGGACCACGGCCAAGTCCAAGACGACCATCACCAGCTCTGGGCTTCTTTTCTTCTACATTTAATCTATGTTCGCCATTGTATTTTATAGGCTGAAAGAAAAAGAAAAAATGCATATCAAGTGTTATAATCAGCTCATATGTTGAAATTCAGTAACAATTAAGACAGTTCCTGCATGGAAACAAGCACGTAGGTATCTGACAGTCAAATAATGCAGAATGCCAGCATGAAACTCTCAGGATCTTGTTAAAATAAAGTTACATTCCTGATTTGGTCAAAACCCAATAATAATAATAATAATAATAATAATAATAATAATAAATGGAAGTTTCTATGTGGAAACTAATTTGGGTTGGCCAGACAATCAGGGCTAAAACCGAAATGACGATGCAGAAGCCAACTATCAAACTTCAAACCAAGATTTCACCAATCTCAAGTAGGGTATAAAATTACATTGAAATCAATAATCAAAGGATTTATTATGCAAGAAATTCAGTGGGTCTATTAAGCAGGGTCTCACAGAAATTATGTAGAAGGCTGACAACAAAAAAATTATTCTACCAGTAGTTGGTGCCAAAAAATGTTCCACTCATGTATGAGTACTATTGTCCCTCGCAGTAACTGACAACAAATTTTCAAAAATAAAAACATGAATTAAATTTAACTGTTCGACATACTTGCAATTTTTCTAACCTAAAAATACAATCACCCAATACATGGGAGTAAAATACATGAAATGTGACGGTACATACGTACAGATGTAAATCAGAAATGTGTTATCACTTACTTTCATATTAAGGATCTGTTGTACTGGGTCCGGGCTATCAAAAACAACAAATCCAAAATTCTGCAAAAGAAAATGGCATAGTGAACACTACAAACTAAACAACTTGCTATAGTAATGGATTACTGTATGGTTAAAAAATTCTGGATAAACATCCAACAACAGTTTGTAGATATGTGCCATTTTGTAAAACTCTGTATGGGTTGCTGGAGCATATAAAGGCTGTTACAGTAAACTGTCCCCTGGGAAGGCACTTTTAATGTAAGGTACTCACCCATAGGTGCAATTTAGAATTTTCTTAACATTTTAATGTTAACTTTGTAAAATCAAATTACCCTACAAATCGTTTTTTAAAAAAATGCCTTCCCTGGGGACCACGTATATTTAAATGGAACAGTCCAAACAACTTAATATCATCTAATACAAATGAAAAGAATGGCAACAACTCAAATTGGGGAAAGTAATTTTATACTGGTCTCTCTTTAAGACTACAAAACTGTGTACTGGAACAAAATGATAATCCAATAAATGTTGCAAGTATTAAAATGACCTAATGGCATAATAACATATTCAACGGTTCCAGTGATATGTTGAACATCCCATGTAAAGGTATGAAATTGATTGACATGGTCAATAACTATGTCCAAAATGGAGCAACAAAACCAGCAGAACATAAAAGCCACTTTATGATCAAAGAAGCAAGTGTCTCACCAACTGCCATCAGAAAATGTTGAATGGCTCTTAAGCTATGCTAATTATATTCAACAACCAACAGAAAGGTATGACACTGATTAAGAAACATAACTTTGTCCAAAACAAACTAGGGACAATACATATATAAGGCATATACAAATTAAGTGTACGGGACAATGTCCATACCAAACAATGAGAATATGATCATTGTTTTTTTGTTTTTTTTTAGCATTGCTGATTATAATTGACGCCTGAAGTACAGATGAAGTTGCTTGTCAAGGGTCATAACAATCCTGAATGCTGTAGATACCAAACCCATAAAAGGAATGTACAAGTCTACAAGAAAATGACCACATCAAATTGCACTAGAACTCGGCATAACATGGGAGTATTTGACCCACCCCCACCCCCCAAGAAATGGAGAAAGAATTTGGTAAGATCAAACTATTATAAAACAATGGACATTTTTTAAGAAGGAAACAATAGAAAGAAATTTACTTACAGGAAGTTTACCACCACTGCTCTTTGTATTTATTCTAAGTTCCATTACATTGCCATATTCTGAAATGGAACAATATTTATGAGAAATACAGGAATATACATGGATATGGTATAACAGACAAAACAAACACCAAAGTAGCTATTAAAAGCGCATCTTCAAAATAGAAAGTGTGAATGGTTTAAATTACATACGAGGCCCAAGTTGTCCTGATATCAAATTACTGCATGCATCTAGAAGGCAAACGCAGTAGTAAAGCATGTGCATACATGTCATCCCCTGACAAGGAAAAAGCATACTCCAAGTGGTCAAAAAGTGCAATCCAGGCAGAAAAAGCATAATCCACATATAACATGCTAAAATTTCAGTAAACAATGATTTATTGGCCCCTCTACTTTTAACATCCTTTAATGTTTTAAGTTTTCATATGTAGCACTTTTAGCTTTACATACACATTGACCAGAATCCATCAAGAAATTTTTTTAAAGGATTTATTTTTGCTCTCATACATGCATAGACTAAAATAAAATATACTTTTTAGCACCAAATACCTTTAGACTGGTTCTGCAGTAAATATGAATTAGAACAAAGAATCTGTGTAAAGATTAAAATTATAACACCAGTTTGTTCTCTCCTCAATTAACCATACAGATGCTATAAATAGAATTTGAGGTCGAAAGTTTTAAAGTAGAACCAGGTTTGCTATAAATAGAACATGATAGTGTTAGGAAAGTGTACACAAGTCCATGGACAAGTGTACTCTTATATTGTAGCGACATAAAAGACATCTTTTCTCAAATACTGTCAATGGGATTAATGGAATGTTAATAAAAATGAGAAAAACATTTAACTGATATTTTTGTAAAGTGGATATACCGAAAAAGCATAATCCATATATGTGTACGTGTAATTTAGTGAAAAAAGGTTAATGATTATGCCAAAAGCATCATGGTTGGTATGTATGTATGTATTAAACATCTTTGAAACTACACATTTAACAATATTAAATAAAGGGGATTTTCAAAAGTCTTACTTTCAAAAAAGGTTTTCAATTCTTTTTCTGTTATATTATGTGGCAAATTTCCAACAAAAAGCTGATGACTGTCTGGAAATCGTGAACCCCTACGTCCACCTTGCCCATCTGAGTCGATATCTGAATCACGAGTTACACTCAAGCGATCTCGTTCACGGCCCCTAGCTGGCCTAAAAAAGAAGAAAATATTAAGTACATTTGTCTCATGCTCAGTAGACAGTGGAATTTTGGGGTTTGCTTTAGTACTTGTCTTTTCAAAAAGGGATGGGGCTTTTTTTTACAGTTCTCTACATAACCGAAGAGAATGAACTACAAGCTCAAGTTCTTTAAATCAAAAAAAATAATTACCTGGAATTTCTCTGTGGTTGAGGAGCAGCAGGATTTGTCTCTGTCTTCAGAGGCTCCTGTCTGCCATTACCGAAGCCTTGCGGCGGTGTCTTGCTAACGGGCTGTGTGGCCTGATTTGTAATTCCACTCGAGTGACTGGATGCATTTATTGTGTTCTTGCTGGCAAGAGCAGCCCATGAAAATGGCTTGGGTTCATCAGCAACTAAAACGACAGATAAATCGTTACAAAATTCAGTTAAGGATTGTCTTAAGTGTCAAAAGAGTAGCAATTTGCCCCATGACAAAATTATCAAACTTCACATTCTTCAGAGCAATTATGAGGGACAGTGGTCTAACTTTAGCTCTCTGCTATGGATCACTGCCATCTCACCCGTCTCCATGGGTTTATAGAGTCTCAGATACAGTCAATGTGGATATGTGAGAAAGCTTGCCAGTCATTTCTCGTGTGTCGGTGGTTCTTTCAGCTTTTTTCCCCAGGTTCATTCTCCACCATTAATACTGGACACCATGTATAGCCTATCATGTGCTGAAAAATGGCGTTAAGCCCTAGAACAACGAAACAATTTTATCAGGTACATCAATGATACACGTGAACACTGGAAAATGTCAAATATGAGATGAATTTTGTCTGAAAATTAATCTTAAAACTTTTCATATGTGACCATAGGGTATACTTTTGTCTAGTTGAGGATTTTTCTGACCATCCTATTTTCAGACCTGCTAACACTGAAAAACATCGAAATCTCCCACCTCCTACCTTTACTACATGTAACAAGCCTATAGTAAACAAGAGATCCTTGACTAGACTGATACTCTACTACCCAAAAATCAATTTCCTGGAAGAAATCCATCAAGTCTGCCAATTGTTGATGCCATCTCAAAGATTCTTGAGCTGCAATATTTTCATAATAGCTTTTGAGGCATTCATATTGGAAGCAAGATTAGCACCAGTTATTTTAAAAGACTGTTTGGTGAAAACCCCAACCATCATGATCATCCTTCAAGATTTACAACACGTTCATTTTGACAGCTAACAGGATATCTTCAAAGCAGAATTTTTTCATTGGGCAGTTGGTAAAAACAGTAGGGGCATCAATTCTGTGTCAGATTTACATCATTTTCATTTAGCACACTGTAGACACCAGAAGAAATATTTCTACATAATCCTATTTTGATATGATTTTGAATAAGAGGAGGAATAACAGCAAGAAAACTTTCAAGATAGCTGTAATATTATCTTAGACCATTTTCAGGCAGGACCAATTAGAGACTGTAAGTCTCCTGATAATATTGTGGTTTATTCTATATAAGTTGCAACATATTTCGTTTAAAGTTGGTCACTGTGGCAACCATGCTGGACATCAGAACACCTATTTTTATTTAGGACCAACCTGATTTCACGAGTCTTTAAGGTCAAATCTCCAGTCCAGTCTAGTACTTTCAAACTACATGACTTGCTCTGAAATTATGCATAATCAAATCAACACAAGTGATATATTGACGGAAGGCAACTATCGTCATCCATGTTGATCAGGCGCAAATTATTGCATCACAACAAGATAATAAAGGCCATCACAATATGTTGACCACACTATGAATAAAGTTTCACATCAATTGTTTAGGTAGATTCTTTCAAAAAATGATGCCAATCATTACAACAATAGTATTAAATCTTAGCATATCTGAACAAAATTTCACGCCTTTTTACCATGATTCTTCCCATCTAGTTTAGTTCCATTCTGTTAAGTGGGCTTTGAAATGTCATTCAAATTTTTCTGTTAGTGTAGCTATACTTGATGGCAGATTGATATCGTAATAAATATTTGAAAGGTCTTCATGCCACAAACCTGTCTAATTTAGGCAATAAATTTTGCTGAGCATGTTTTAAGATGCTTAACTTTGTTAATAATTTTAATATTTGAACTCCGACACATTTGTTCAATTCATTGGTTTTGCAGAAAATGTTTTGCTCCTTTTTTTTTCTCTTAACAAATTTATTTCTGAAAAAACTGACTTGTTTGATGGACAGCTGGATTATGTCAAACTTGGAAAAGTCATGCCTGCATGCAATCAAGTTTGGTCAGATTGTATTAAAGATTACTTATTTTTTTTTATGACGACCACATATATTAATGGACCAAGGCAGTACTTCCAAAAAATTAATATCTGTATGCCACTTTTTAAAAATTCTGTTTAGGCATACATCTCAGTAACTATGTAGGTTATTTCAAGGTCTTTATTTCAGCAACAGTCGCAACATTTGAAGGTGGACTGGGATCATTTGAAGAAACATGAACGTCATGCCAAGATGGTTCTATCTATATTGAAACCAGTTAATCAGTTTTAAGGAATTCATTTTAAAATTTTAAATATTCTAAATAATGTTGGTCATAATGATGTGTTGGCTTCAATTTTACAAATGTGAATGCCTATAGCATGTACAGCAAAGAACTTAAAACAATGTTTTATTCTCAATGTTGAATTCCAGTATTTTAATAACTATATGACTTGCTCAGAAATAATGCATAATCAAATCAACAAAGTGATGTATTGACAGAAGGCAACTGTCATCATCCATGTTGATCAGGCGCAAATTACAGCATCACAGCAAGATTTTAAAGGCCATCATAATATGTTGACCACAATATGAAAAAGTTCCACATCAATTAGGTAGATTCATTCAAATAATTACGTCAATCATTACAACAATAGCAATAAATCTTAACAGCATATCTAAACAAAATTTCATTCCTTTCTGCCATGATTCTTCCTGTCAAGTGGGATTTTAAATGCCATTAGATATTTTCTGTAACTGTAGCTTTATTTGATGGCAGATTGCCATCTTATTAATATCTGAAAGGTCTTCATGCCACAATTCTTTCTGTCAAGTTTTGGCAATACATTTTGCTGAGCATGTTTTATGATGTCTAACTTTGTTAATTTTAATATTTGATCTCCGACGCAACATTTCTTCAAGCTTGGAAAGTCTTCTTGTGATGATTATTTTTTTTACAAATGAAAAAGAGATTGATTCAGTGGTTTTGCAGAAGGTATTGTTTTGCTGCTTTTTTTCTTCAACAAATTCATTTTTGTAAAAGCCAATTTATTTGATGGAAAGTTGGATTGTGTCAAACTCAAAAAAGTCATACCTGCATGCCATCAAGTTTGGTCAAATTGTACTAGGTCACTCATTTTTTATGTTGACCATATCGATGAACCAAGGCATTACTTCCGAAAATTCACATCTTTATGCCACAATACTTTATTAAAATGTGTTTAGGCACACATTTCAGTAATTATGTAGGTTATTTCAAGGTCTTTCTATTTCAGCAACAGTCGCAACATTTGAAAGTGGCCTGGGATCATTTGAAGAAACATGAACGTCATGCCAAGATGGTTTCTATCTATATTAAATTTAAACCAGTTAATCAGTTTTAAGGAATTCATTTTAAAATTTTAAATATTCTAAATAATGTTGGTCATAATGACGTGTTGGCTTCAATTTTACAAATGTGAATGCCTACAGCATGTACAGCAAAGAACTTTAAACAATATATTATTCTCAAAGTTAAAGCCCAGTACTTTCAAACTATATGACTTGCTCAGAAATTATGCATAATCAAATCAACACAGTGATGTATTGACAGTAGGCAACTGTCATCATCCATGTTGATCAGGCGCAAATTACAGCATCACAGCAAGATTATAAAGGTCATCATAATATGTTGACCACAATATGAAAAAGTTCCACATCAATTAGGTAGATTCATTCAAATAATTACGTCAATCATTACAACAACAGCAATAAATCTTAACAGCATATCTGAACAAAATTTCATTCCTTTCTGCCATGATTCTTCCTGTCAAGTGGGATTTTAAATGCCATTAGATATTTTCTGTAACTGTAGCTTTATTCGATGGCAGATTGCCATCTTATTAATATTTGAAAGGTCTTCATGCCACAATTCTTTCTGTCAAGTTTTGGCAATACATTTTGCTGAGCATGTTTTATGATGTTTAACTTTGTTAATAATTTTAATATTTGATCTCCGACGCAACATTTGTTCAAGCTTGGAAAATCTTCTTGTAATGATTATTTTTTTTACAAATGAAAATGAGATCGATTCTGTGGTTTTATAGAAGTTGTTGTTTTGCCGCTTTTTTTTCAACAAATTTATTTTTGTAAAAGCCAATTTATTTGATGGAAAGTTGGATTATGTCAAACTCAGAAAAGTCATACCTGCATGCCATCAATTTTGGTCAAATTGTACTAGGTCACTCATTTTTTATGATGACCATATTGATGAATCAAGGCATTACTTCCAAAAAATTCACAACTGTATGCTACAATACTTTATTAAAACGTGTTTAGACACACATTTCAGTAATTATGTAGATTATTTCAAGGTCTTTTCTATTTCAACAACAGTCGCAACATTTGAATGTGGACTGGGATCATTTGAAGAAACATGAACGTAATGCCAAGATGGTTTCTACTGATATTAAATTGAAGTCAGTTAATCAGTTTTAAGGAATTCATTTTTAAAAATTTAAATATTTTAAATAATGCTGGCCACAATGATATGTTGGCTTCAATTTTACAAATGTGAATGCCTAAAGCATGTAGAGCAAAGAACTTTAAACAATATATTATTCTCAAAGTTAAAGTCCAGTACTTTCAAACTATATGACTTGCTCAGAAATAATGCATAATCAAATCAACACAGTGATGTATTGACAGAAGGCAACTGTCATCATCCATGTTGATCAGGCGCAAATTACAGCATCACAGCAAGATTATAAAGGCCATCATAATATGCTGACCACAATATGAAAAAGTACCACATCAATCAATTAGGTAGATTCATTCAAAAATGATGTCAATCATTAGAACAATAGTATTAAATCTTAGCATATCTGAACAAAATTTCACAACATTCTGCTATGATTCTTCCTGTAGAGTTTAGTCACAATCTATTAAGTGGGCTTTGAAATGCCATTTGAATTTTTCTGTAACTGTAGCTATATTTAATGGCAGATTGGCATCTTTTTACATATTTGATTTGTATCGATATTAAATTGAAGCCAGTTAATCAGTTTTAAGGAATTCATTAAAAAAAAAAAAATATTCTAAATAATGCTGGCTTCAGTTTTACAAATGGGAATGCCCTTTATGTATAGTTAGCTCAGCCAGCCTGAACAAGTTGGGAATTTTTAAAAATCTTGGTTACGTTTAGTTTCTTTTTAATTCAATTTATCTTGACCCTGAAGATCACCTATTTTGGGATCAGCTGTTTGGGGTTTTCATGGCAAGTTTAGGACTATGACAAAATGCTAATTACAGGGTCCAATGTGCCATCAAAAAGTCAAAACTACATGGATGTGTAAAAGGCTGCCTACAAAATAAAACAAAACAAAGATTGCAACAATATCAGAAATATGATAAGCAATATAAATTTAAATAAAAATCATAACTTGTACAAAATGCCGTTTTTATATGCACTCTTACTTGCACTAATTTTTGGATTTCTTCTGCATCACTGCTCTCCAAGTGTGTAAATTCACACATATTTTTTAGTATCACTGGACTATTGTGCTAACATACAGACAGACACTGTCAAACCAGGCAACTTGCTCAGACATTAGACCTAATCAAATCAACATGGTAATGGGTTCCATGTTAATCAGGTGCAAATTACATCATCACTGCAAAATTCAAAACAACTAGGATATAAAATCATACCACTGCCTCTTTCTCTTACCAATGAACAAGATAAATCTAGTCTTCTCCAAAATGTACAAAACTTTACAAACCAAGTATGATGATTTGTCTATATGCATTTTTTTCTGACTACTATAATATGTACCAATGTTCACAATACACATGTTGCATTTGAAGTTTTCTTGCACACTGCATCCATACAGCTGTAAGGTAACCCGCCACAAGTCAAAAATGGCTACAACTCTTACAAATAACAACTGAAGTATGCAATTACCTAACAGACAATCAGTGTTCTGTGAACAATGCATTATATGCATGCAATGGATGACCACATGTCCCAAGTTTCACAACAATCCATTGAAAATCAGAGGAAACTGTGTCAAACATTGCATCAAGCCACAAAATAAAAAGGGGCAATAAATCGAAAACTGGGGGAGCAATTTGATTTATTAACATATGCACATCTTCAGACGATTTCCACAATATTTATTAAGAATCAAGACAATCCAAATTCGCCAGATGTATGACTACAAAGATTAATGAAGTGACAGATAAGGATACCATAATTAAGTTCATTAATCTTACTTTGAGGTTCTTCCTGTTCAATATCCTCATTTTTCTGAATGTCTTCAGGCTCCTCTTCTTCCTCCTTCTCTTGGTACTCTTCTTCAGGCTCTTCATGACCCTGTTCTTCTTCCTCACAAACTTCATCTGGTACAAAGTCATCCACACCCTCTTCCTCCTCCTCCTCCATTGACTTCTGGGCAGGCGACTCTGTTCTCTCTTCCAGATGCATTGTGCCATTGCTGAAAAATGTTATAAATAAGTTCATTTGTTTTCCCTTTAATCAAAGTTTTGACATTTGTACAGTGCTATCTACAACACAAATACGTCATTTTTTGACTGTTTATTATGGTTCTTGGATGATAGTTGACTAAAGGGGCCATTTGGCAATTGATAAAGTATCAAATCAGATTTTGACATCTTGTACACATGAAATAACACAACCCTACCTACCTCATGTTACTATTTCAAATTACCAGGCTCCACTTGCTCTTTCATGAAAATTAAAGTACCAATCAGATGCAACTTTGCTTATTTGTATATGACTATCATCAAGGTTCATCATGACAAAAATGGATGGATTAATTTAACACTGTAAACCAACTATCTAGTTCAGTCATTAAATTTATCATAATATGTTAAATGTTTCTGAAAACAAGTTACATATTCATCACATGACAGGACATGGACTTGAAACATCTCACTCATCCATTTCCAGTTTATTTGGAGAGGAATTACCCCCTAAAAGTTCATTTAAAATAATGTTCATTTTAAAAAGTTGCGTAATTCATCACTGCATTTTGCCCAAGATCATTGATTCAATAAAGAGTTTCATCTCCATCTATTCTTTACATATCTATGTCTAGAAGAAACGATTTCTTTCCAATTTGAAAATACGGAAAGCACTTGCCTTGTACATGACTGAATCTCATCAGAGGACCACAGTGAGTATCATATGCCATCAATGAAGAGATTTATCATAAAAAATGTCATAAACAATTGGTTGAATACTCAAGCACAAAAAAGCAAAATGAAAGAGAAAAAAAACATTAAAAGGAAAAACTGATTTGCCAAAAATAATTACAATAGCTCTATACAAAAATGCAGTACAAAAGTGGGGTGGATGTAGTATGAAACGGAGACAAAAAAAAAAAGACAAGATAGCTAATGCTCATTTGTACAATATTCAAACAGTGTTAGTAACAACTGATTGCAACACATTTTGCTTACAACTGAACAACATATACTCATATAGAGACACAATGATAATCAAATACAACACACGACTTAAAATATACTTGTATATAATTCTGTAATTCATTTATATGTAATAGCTTCAGCACAAACAGTACAGCTTTAATGCCCCATGACTTGAAAATGTCATTCTTAAAGTTGATTGATTTTATTGTTCATTTAAGTACAAGTAATATTACACTACAACAATTTTTCTTATTTTGATACAATTCAATCACATGGTAATATTACACTACAACAATTTTTCTTATTTTGATACAATTCAATCACATGGTAATATTACACTACATCAATTTTTCTTATTTTGATACAATTCAATCACATGGTAATATTACACTACAACAATTTTCCTTATTTTGATACAATTCAATCACATGGTAATATTACACTACAACAATTTTTCTTAGTTTGATACAATTCAATCACATGGTAATATTACACTACAACAATTTTTCTTATTTTGATACAATTCAATCACATGGTAATATTACACTACATCAATTTTTCTTATTTTGATACAATTCAATCACATGGTAATATTACACTACAACAATTTTCCTTATTTTGATACAATTCAATCACATGGTAATATTACACTACAACAATTTTTCTTATTTTGATTCAATTCAATCACATGGTAATATTACACTACAACAATTTTTCTTATTTTGATACAATTCAATCACATGGTAATATCACACTACAACAATTTTTCTTATTTTGATATCATTCAATCACATGGTAATATTACACTACAACAATTTTTCTTATTTTGATATAATTCAATCACATGGTAATATTACACTACAACAATTTTTCTTATTTTGACACAATTCAATCACATGGTAATATTACACTACAACGATTTTTCTTATTTTGACACAATTCAATCACATGGTAATATTACACCACAACAATTTTTCTTATTTTGATATAATTCAATCACATGGTAATATTACACTACAACAATTTTTCTTATTTGGATATAATTCAATCACATGGTACCTTGCATTTTTAACAAAATCAACTTGAAATCAGATATCAGTCTTACAAGCTCCATGGCATAGGTACTCAAATCATCATCTGTTTTCTTGTTTTGCTTTTGAAAAGTTTTAGTTCTCGAGCATGCAGAGTTTATTTGTGGATATTTATTTTGTTGCATGTCTTAACTACTTAAAGAGTATTTTTTGTTCAATTTTTTTGGGAAATTTTGTTTTCAATACTCCCTACCAATGATTGTTTTCAATGCGAATTTGTTTTATGCAAGACTTAAATTTTGGAAGCCAGAATTTCCCAATGTACTTAATATTGTATCATTTTAACATAAGCCATCACAAAACAAAATGATGGCGAGTGCACCACCAAACAGAGTATGACAATGACACCAGAAATAGCCACCTCCAAAAGTAGCCCTTTGCCAAACGTTAAAAATCAGCAGCCTGGGATTAGGCAAGGCAATTAAGTTTAAGATCATACAACCAATTTCCATCAAAATTCATCTGTTACTTGTTTTTTTTTTATTTTTAAAAAAACAAGCCATTTCATCATCACTGCCTTTGCAAGAAGAAAAAGAACATCAGACTGGAAGATAAATTCACACATAAATGATTCTCTGACAACAAACTTACATTTGCAAACATACAGGTATCAGCTGGGTTGTCTACAAAGAAGGCATGAGAATATTCTTGTATTATATCGTTTCCACAATGCAATAAACAAGCAACATTAAATCACATCTACACCAGAAATCTACGAAGGAAGACCATGCATTTCACAGAAATGTTCCTTATGTCTTAACAAGGGAAACGATGAATAAAATAATTGACATAGTTTGAAAATCGTGCACATACATTTCTTTATGAGAAATTGGGGTAACTGTGATGGCTTCCATCTGGGGAAGTTTTCTAAGGATATCCCAGGAGATTTGCAGATTTTACTATGGTTGAAAGAAATAAAAGGTAGACATACCAAATTACCTGAAAAAAAGCAAATTAATAACCAATATGAAGTGGCTATTTTCTAAAACCAACAGAACTGTGGTTGTCTGTGGAAAGACTCACAAGGGTAAGTACCAGATGAACACAGACATTGTGCTAACTGTTTGTTATGCGACCTGAGAACCTATTATAACTGGGATTTGGAAAAGGCAGGACAAGATCAAATTTCTCTTTAAATCCACATTCACCAAGTTGTTTTACCCGATTTGAGTAAACAAAGTTTCGTTTGTTTCAATGGTGCATACAGAAAACCTACATTCTGTGATGGAATTTTGAGATATTAAATTGTGCCTTTTAGAATGTAATAGTTGGCTTAGTGACCAAGGCAAGTTCAATGTGTGTTTGATTATACTGCTGTGATTTTTCTGAGAGTGATCAAACATTACAATTTTAAATGGGTCCCCAAGTGGCCAAAATCGCTGGCCGTTACAGATCACTGCCGTCTCACCTCTGCATGGGGTCGAGTCTAAGATTCGGCTAATGTAGTTATGTGAGAATGCTTGCCAGTAGCTTCTCGTGTGTTGGTGGTTCTTTCCGGGTTCTTCCTCCACCAATAATACTGGCCGCCATGTATAGCCTATCATGTGCTTAAAATGGCGTTAAACAAAACAAACAATTTTAAACACAGATCATCTGGATTCCAATTTTACAATGACCAAATACACCATCACACAACACAGGCTTTGCTTTCAGCAGAATCAATACAATATTTATCTTAAACTTTTGATGTCGCCTACCCATTTCACAAAATGCACAAGGGTTGGCACATGTAAAAATTACATTGCAATTGCTATGAATTTATTTATTTTCATGGGCATTGATATTTGTGACTTTATACGAAAATGTACTTTGTGTGGGTAAACTAAAAAGTGTATGCAACAGGCTCATTTTTTTTATAAAGAGATTATTGCCCATCGGGTGTGTACATTTATTATATGTTATCCGCAACAAATTCCATCAAAATTAAAACACACTGAAGGAAAAAAAAAAAAGAAAAATGTTAGCTTTAAACAACTCACCTCATGGGTGGAGGCTGTTCAAAATACTGTTGATTGTTATCAGTAACAGGTTCACTTGAAACTACACCACCATCAGTTGCTTCAGGCTCTGAATCTGAAAAAAGTTCTAAATGTTGCATTGAATTTTAGAAGCTAAAACAGAATCATCTTACAGAAGCCTGTTAAGTAAAACTGATTTGTGTGCGTACAAGTCTATGGGATAATGCATTAAGCAGATGTAAATCTCTTTAAAAAAAAAAAATACACATTTAGAATACATGCATTATGTTCTCACTAGGGTTCACAAGCTGGAATGAAAAATGTACATTAATATGTGCTACTAACATGGTGGATTAGTGTCAGAATACAAGCAGAGCATAATAGCAATTGCATACAAATTTCCAACTTTCCATAGTGATAGAAAAATTAATCGAGAATTTGTATAAGCATAATGGTCAAGGTGTCAAGTTTTAAGTTCTATTTACAGGTAATTCAGAAATCTAGATCACATGGTACACTGTGCAAATTTCCAGGCAAACTGCATCTGATTTATTGAAATGTTCACAAGTCAAAAGGGTATCATTGCCTACGTATATAGTACCCACACCAGAATCTATGACTTTATACAAAAATGACAGTAACCTAGTATAATGCCTATCGAAGTGAAGTAGCTTGACAAGCAGGTTACCATAACTAACCAATGGCAAGTACCACCCTGCCAAATAAAACTACTGATTTTGAAGACCCAATGCAAATGGTATCAGAATACCCGAGCTACATGCAAAAACTTCATGTCGCTTATATTTCCACCACTACAATAGTAATCTCCATGTCTCTCACCTATGCTTCATATTTAAGACAGTCTGAACTTGGAGTAACCTACCAACAATTTCCTCTTGGTTCTCAGTGTCCGTGTCACTATCAATGAAAACCTCATCCTGGTAGCGGAAGATGTCATTATGTACATAGTATTTCTTTGCAGACTGAGGGGCTAGTACAAAGGTCTGCATGAAGCGACGCATGGGTTGGCCATTGTTCGAGAGCTCTCCAGTCACCTAGCAAGAAATAATACATAAATTGGTTAGTTTCCTAAAGGGGACTGACTAGATGTAATGTCTCCCCTATGAAAAAAACTCCCACAACACCCATCATGAACCTGGGCGTACCCACAACTCCCAAAAGAAAAACAGGATACATGGATATTTTATGGGGTAGTTTTCTGGCATCCAAATCTGTGGTAAGCATTGGTAAAATGTGTGTGAATTATTACGCAATATATTAAATTCATGATATTGAATAAATTCATTAACAGCAACTTAATATTAAATATTGTTCCATTCAAAGCTGGGGCATCGAGTAGCCAAGTGATCTACAGCACTAGCCTTAACAGGTCACTTGCATGTCGCACTAACTTGTCTTGTCTTGACCAACATGGGTTAAGTGAGAAGGCTTGCCAGTAGTCAGTGGTACTTCACTAGTTCATACCCCATCAAATGTACTGACCACCATAGCAAGTGCTGAAAAAGAAGAATACTAAAACACTACAAAATCAAACTTTACATTCATAACCCAACATTTGGAAACAGAACTGATATAAAAAAAAATATTGTATAAACTCCGTATGTCGTGTATATATACCTGAACAACAACAGCACTGCCAACAGTACCCTGGCTGTCCACCTGTCGGATTTTGGCATGGCAGTCACGGAAATTCAGAGACATAATCTTCTTATGAATTTCCTGTTTAACAAAAATAAACATTAAATATACATTAGCAGAGAAAAACCATGCAGCCAATTTGGTCATACATGAAGTGAAGTGAGTACATATCTGCACTGCTTAAAGATAACTTCAATTGTGAAAGGCTATCCAAATATTGGATCGAATCTCAATTTATCTCAGTAAATGCTATTTAAAGCATTTAAAAAAAAAAAGGAAAATATAATTTTATGATTTGTGATCATCAATGGCAAATCTTATTACAAAATTCAATATGGGCAAAATCATTTGTGACAAAAGGCTATCACAGGTGTATATATTCCATGAATGCTCCTGCCATTCTGATGCCAGTAGACATTCATAATATAACAGTAACTTGATAAAGATACGAAGCCCTTCTAATATTTTGGAATCTCGGTTCATAGTTGTATTCAAGGTACACCTATGGGGTGGGGGTGTTAACATAATCAAAAGTTAACTGCATTTCATAAATATGAAGACATTTCCCAGCACCTTTTGTTATAATTCAAAGCAATAATTATAAAAGTAGACTTCTGGGACAATGATTATTTCAAAGATAATAGAAACCCAGAAAAAATGAATGCTACATTGTTAATTTCGGTACTAATTTGATGATTAATAATACGTTAAAGGTTAAGCCAGTATTTTTAAAAAGGCTAATAAGCTTGGAGATTTAGAATGATATTGGGGATTATTCATCTCCAACTTCTGGCCAATGCCATGAATCCTTCATGATTGGGAACGTTTGTGAATAGGAAAGTGGCATCGGTAAATTTGGTAACTTGCTGAGAATTTTAGTTTAAAATCTGTTCTTTAATGGGGAGGGGGGGCGCGTGAGCTAAATAGTTTGAACAAATGGTTTGATAAGTTCTGCTATGAAACTTGTGGGGCTTTTTAAAGTAGAATTATATCCAAAAGGCATTAGCCAGGCAAGCTTTAAAAAAAAGTCAAACTTTGCAAGAAAAAGTTACCGCTTGTCCCATGACAGGGGGCTGCTCTTCACCTGGCTTCTCGACACCGCCATGCACAAAACTGGAGTTGTTACTGTAGAATCTGTTGGAGAAAATAAATTTTTAATTAATCACAATTGCTTTGAGAAATTCACCTATGCATTTTGCTTGATATGTGCACAAGTCTACATGAAAAAGAAAGATTTTAGATAAACATTAACTTGCATACAGAATAAGAACATCATTTAAATATCACAAATTTAACCGAGTGCTCTAAGGAAGCGACATCATCGTCCAAAAAAGAATTCCCATAAATTTAAAAGGCCATTTCTTCATTTAACCACTGAGTGTTGATATCATGTTATTCTGTGACACTATTGCAACCATACTGGCGACAGGATCAGCATTTTCATTCAGGACAAACCAGACACCATTGAACGTCTAGTAGTAAAAACTAAGTTGATGTAACCATCTAATTATGGAGAATTAAATGATTTTCAGTATGTTTATTGTAACAACTATACGGGATATCGGCAAGCCTTTGGTGAAACTTCAGTTGAATATGACCATCAATTCTGGAGATGTAAAAGATAGAACAAGATATTTAAGATAGCCATTATGGTCACACCATATTAGATGTCAGATCAGTATTCTTTCATAAAGGACAAGCTCGACAACATAACAGTAGGTTCCTGCAGACTTGAACAAATTCTACGACTTTTTCAGGGTCAGTACATAAAACTCAAAGACCATACATCTTACACTGCAAAGTAAATTAATCGTCGTGTTCGCAACAAGAAATTTTCATCAGTGCTCGATTGTCACATATTCCAGGACTCTTCCAAAACTTTCCAAGGTTTTGAGAAATTCGTAAATTCCCTGTACTTAATAAAAGTTCATATATGTACTGTCAGATTTGGATTTTTTCACATAGCTTTAACAATTATTCAGTTATATTGCTATAATGTCTTCAGTGTGACAGTTTCTAGTGATGTTTAGCACGAGGAATCATGCCGCCGACATGTAGCATGATGTCCCAACCAATCACATTATCATGACACAAGGCAGAGCAGTCGTAACACTAGCCTCTTAATGCTGAGCGCCTTTTGTCGTCAACAAGGTAAAAATAACTTGCGACCTTGGCAAAGCCCACCACGATCCCAGAGTATCCTGCGAATATGTGAATGATCTGAAGCCTGGAAACAGTTGATCCATAAACTTATTTCACTGGGTATTTTTAACAGGTTTTTCAATAGGTATTGATAATCTGACGTTTTCTCGAGGACCCATATTTTTTCTTCACATTTCCCATCACACAGGCTTAAAAAGTGGCCAGTGAGGCAGGTTTTGTTTTGTGTTATAAATGACATTTTATGAATATTGCAATGATTAGTAGACAGGTCTCAATTAACTTTAAGTAATGGACAAAAATTGGCTTATATCCAAATTTGTGATATAATAAAGCACGCAACAGTGGGGTTACACAATACTTCAGAAGTAGCAGGAACAAATTTGTGATGTTGGATAGATAGATGACCAACGAATTAACCATCCAATTAGGTCTTCTGGGCCATGTAAAATTTAAATGCATAAAAATGTCATGGTAATTGGAGATGGGTCACCCATGACCAAGACCAAAAGTGGGTTACTAATTTTCAGATATCTTTGCATGAACATGTATTAACGCTGGACTTGTCCCATCTTTTACAGACATGACTTTGACCTTAAAAAAAAAAAAAATGAAAATGTGAAAGGGGGGGTTTGGGGGTACTCAAGGTACAGGGTCTCGAGAGGCAGTGCCCCTGATCAGGGGGTTCCAGGGGTCAAAGCCCACCACCCCCGACTAAAAATGCATTGTTCACGCATGAAAATCTGCTCCTAGTGCAACTTGTGACCATAATATGTAACAAAATAATCATTTGAAAAACTAACAAACTTACCAAAAATTTGAATAATTGTACAATATTTATTGTCACATGAATTTGTTCTCCAATACTATCGGTACTTAAGTTATTTCATGTGCATGTCAGTGTTCACATCGTAATTAAGTCAATAATTAGGCATTTTTGCTGCCAACATATTATACCGCTCTTTTCATAACAAATATGTAAAATAAACAGCCAAATACATCATCTATATACAAATAATCCCATATATTCACTTAGTAGTTTGTCAACTGAACACAACCCGTTGATATGCTGAACTATTTTTGCGACTTTAAGAAAGATTTCTTTAGTCCTCCTTTATGTCACCAATGATTTTACTGGCTCAATGTGCAATCATTTCTTTTACTTCTCAACGAGAGCTTTTTTCCTTTCCAGTTCGTATTGGCGACATTCAGTGCACATATTCCGACAGAGGGCTTCATTTTTTCCGTATGCAGCCTTATTTGTAGGTGCGGTTCCAGACTATTTCAAGCATGACTTCTGTAATGTATATATTGCAGAGGGCAGTCCTCGAGTGTTTAGTTTTCTTATAAACTGACCAACTAAATTTCCGTCTACAAATATTCCAAACATTCCGTTTTTTTTATAAACCTTTATCTAATTTACTTTTCGTGTCATCATCTCTCTTAACAACTAAGGACGCCATTTCTTTGCAAGCACGCTTCTTTCCATTGCCATCAGTTTCCTTTACACGAAGATTCATTGGAGGAATTTAAACTTTTGACCAATTAGAATATCCATTACGAGAGTCGTGGGCTAACTAATATATGGAGAGAATACATTTCAAGGGTTGTTGCAGATGGGACTGAAAAGAACAGTTTAAAAACCGGTGAAAAAACTGATCGGACAGTTTTTAAATATATTTTAAAATGGACTACATCAAGAAAAATCGGATTCAAGTCAGGAGAAAAGTGGAATTCCGTTTTAAAAAGAAGAAAAATCATTTCTGCTTTTAACAAGTAATAACACTAGACTTGTCCATCTTTTAACAAGTCTGAGAAATAGATTCTTTCAATGGAATTATTTCTTTTCATTCATGTTCAGGAAGATACATTTCAGTACACCAATTGGTACAACTTGACAACTGGAGAACCTGTCGATTCAATGGCAGTACAGTAGAACCCGTCTTGAAAGACCACCTCTTTTGCCCAAAAAATATGGTCTCACGTAACAGGTCACAATGCTACATATCAATAAATTTGTACACTATTTGGTCTCTTAAGACAGGTGGTCTCACATAGCAGTGGTCTTTCAAGACAGATTTTACTGTACCATACTATGAGTTGGGGATATAAATGAGTGCTTTTCCGTCTCTCCTTGGCAGTAGTTAAAAATGCATGATGTTCACAAAGTGGTTACTCCAGATGTAGAGAGTTGTGCAGTCGTTTTGTAAACCTAGTCATGTAAAAAAGAACCTTGTAGCAAGGTTGACAAAATTAATATACTTACCTATGCAGATGCAGTGGGGCCTCATGAAGCAGAGTGTAGTACTGCCTCACGAATTCACGGCCAACACACTGTGGACTAGGGGTTTCCATGACCATGACTTTTATTTATTCGTAATCTGAAAAGGAAAATCATAACTCTATGGAAACTTGTCAACATCCAAATACTTTTATCATTACAACTTTCCCATGCAACGAAGCTAAATACTGAAACATAATATGAAAATTCAACAAGAGGAACATTTGAAAACAGAAGACAACTAAGCTGCAGATGGAATTATATATGCCAAACCAGGAATTTGCTGACAGTACAATATGCGGCAAAGGAATTTTTGCCGAAACTTCCTGCAGAGCATGCCAACCAAAAATAATTTCAATGCTTAAGTTTTGTCTTGTCAGCAGATCAACTCATTCGGCTTGATTACATCAATGCGCATAATAAAATTACTGCCATGCATCAAAATTTCTTGACTGCATTTGAAGGCCGATCCAGTCTTCATTAGCTTTGAATATGTTAGAAACAACTTCTCTGATTGGCTACAAATGGGGCTTTTCCAAGAATCAGACCAATATTAACCAATCAGAAATGATTTGCTTTTCTTTGTGCAAACTGGAATTGTTCAGAAACCAAGGGTTACTAATTGAGAGCAGTTTCACTACACGTGTTCTGTTCTTGAAAAATCATAAATGATGGCAGATGCAAGCAAAAATGACTAGTTTTTCAGGTTTGATCCTAAATATTGAGGAAGTAAAGGAAAGATATGTTCAGCAGTTGAATAATTTACGATATATGGAATTGGACATTAGAAGAGGATGCTGATAGCGAAAGCTTCTGTAGATCTAGCAGATTTGAGCAATTCCCTTTATTTGAAATCAATGATTTAGATGACAGATACCCGGACCTACAAACAAACATTGACAATAAAACAGAAAACTTAACAGACATTACAGAACCAATCTGTATGCACAAAAATGCATAATGTATTATTGACATCATCAAACAAAACGTGGTGTCGAACCTGATACTGAAATTTCATGCAGGTTTATCTTGACCAGAAGCTGTTCAAGTTTGCTAAGCTGGTTAGAAAGCGGATGACCCTATGCAAACACCACATGGTGTTGCCGAATACAACCTTTATGACAGGCAATATACTATGACCATATACTCAAACATAAATGTCCAGATATCAAAACTGGCTGGCTATGGTTGCAAAGAACTGATTACAAGAGCTCTACTGTTGTCAACATGGTAACTAATAGAGATTTAGCACCGACTGGATTTCTTTTACATTTACAATATTGGATCATTGGGCAGAAATGGATACTTTTAAAGTTTAGCTCAAAAAAAAATGCAATTTTAACGGTTCAATGTTGACCATGTCATACTGGCCTAAAGTTAATGTCTTTATATGACTATCCAATATAATTAATTGCAATTGCAATGGAGGATTCTATTTGAAGAGACGGAGTTTGATCTAACGTCAGGTTATCTACTTTTTTTCATTTAATAAATGTAATCAGAATGCGCCTCCATTCATAACCTGCTTCATAATTGTGTAAAATTATCCCACTACAGCAAAAAAAAAAAAAAATTAACTCAAGTCACGGAACAAATTTACACCACTTCCAACTACCTTCTCTCCAGTAGACCTTCTGGACGTATTTTCAAATTTCTTAATTGAGAAAATAAAAACCATTACGCTTGATAACACAACTTCAATTGATTTGTCGTCACCATCCAGTTGTGATACAGAATTTCAATGACAACCATTAGGTGCATTTAAACATGTCTCTATGTATTTAGTACGGAACATCATCATGAAGATTGCAACAGTCATGTGAACTTTATCCATTTCTAAAATCACTGCTGCTCGAGTGTTCAGACCCAATATTGCCTTCACTAACTAATGTTATCAATATCTCTCTCATCCAGAGAATTACCATCATTTTTCAAAACTGCCATTTTAAAGCCTCTGCTGAAAAAAACAACACTTGACCATAACGATTTAAAGAACTACTGTCCAGTTTCTAATCTCCTGTTCATATAATCTTTGAAAAAGTTGCTGAAACCAAACTTGTATCTCATTTGAATTCAAACAGCCTTTTTTGCAATGTACAATCTGCATATCGCCCATGCCACAGTACTAAAACTACTCTTTTGAAAGTATTTAATGACAATCTCTCTGCTTTGGATAGTGGTAGATTAGTCCTCAACCTCCTTGATTTGTCTGCAGCATGTATTTGGCATTCACAATACAGGCTTAAAGTGGTTGAAGTCCTACTTAGTCAACAGGACACAAACTGTATCTGCAAATGATCTATGTTGTGTTCCATAAGGATCTGTTCTTGGACCTGTTCTCTTCATTCTATACAATCAGCCGCTCGTATCATAGATCATCAAACAGTGTCTCACCAATTGTACGCTGATGACACCCAAATATACAAGTCTAACCACCCAACTGAAGCTGATGCTACCATCCAAAGACTAGAGGCACATTTCTAATGTGAAATCATGGATGACATGTAACAAGCTGCAAATGAATGATGATAAAACCGAGGCCATTCTGATCACAACACAAAAACGTTCTCATTCACATACTTTACCTCAAGCAATAAATATCAGCAATACCAACTTTAATTCAAACAGTCACTAGAAAACCTAGTTGTTACTTATGACAATACTGTCACATTGCACCATGTCATGAGCATTTGCAAGGCTGCATATCTTGAGCCGAGATGTATCAGCTCCATTTATAAATATCTTTCAATTGATGCCACTAAAACACTTGTGTGTTCATTAGTACTTTCAAGACTGGACTATTGCAACTCAGTTATGTCTGGTTCATCTCAATATCTACAACAGAAACTTGAAAACACAGCTGATTGGATCATCCTTACAATGGCTATCCATTCGATCCAGAATCAAACACAAATTTGTTCTTTGTGCTATGAATCACAGACGGGCTCCAATACGAATCTGGCCTCATCGATGTTCATGCACCAATAAAATACTTACGCCCCTCTAATGACAATCATATATTCATTATTCCCACTATGAAAACGAAGTCATATGGACGTTTTCTTGCATACCAGCATTGAACTTAAGAGACAAAGACAGTGATCCCTTTCAACAGTGGTCTTAAAATGCACCAAACTTAAAAGACCTAATAATGTCTCATACCTTACATATTTTCAGTATGTTTTATAATTTCATGTTTTTTTTTTTGTATTCATATCATTATAGATGTTGTAAAGCACTTTGAGCTTCTAAAGATTAGGTACTATACATTATTATTATTAAAAAAAGAAAAATGGTTGTAAAACATCTACTACAAAAACACAATATCTTGATTCTATTGCAATTTACAATTGAGCTAAATGTGCCTACCCATTTTCAAGTAGGTTATACCAATACTAGCCTGAACTATAATGATGACCCTGTCTTTCTAAAAACAAATCTAAACATTACTATTTCTCTTAACAATACGCGCCAGTTTATTTTATCTTACTGTGATACATCAGACCTTTGTACGTATATTCACGACTGGAAGCAGGATACAACCATGTGTACATGAATTCAGCCATTTCAATGCCTAATAATTCCGTCGCTACCAAATTGGTAATAGTGCACAATAAAACGACTAATCACTTTATATGACCCATTTTTTTTAACCAAACACATCGCGACCAGAGTAGTTCCTTATTCATTGATAACGAGAATCTTCCAAGTCTATAGTTTTAAAAAACGCAGTTTCTGAAAGTCATATATCAAATAACCTTCAACAAGCAGCAGCACCAAAATTGTGTAAATTATATATACTGAAATCAAGTTACCAAGACACAAGTTTACAAATCACCAAGGATATAAACTTTTCAGTTACGACAATAACGGTTCACAAAGGCTATAAAAATAAGGCACTAGTTTCAATGAGATAAATGGAATTCCTGCTAAAATCTTATGATATATTAGCGAGTACATTCAAAATTTAAGCAAAAAGATTAAACTAAATGACCACTATTTGTCATTTTGATCAAAATGATTTTCTCTGGTTTCCATTTTCACTTCACAGTTCACATGGAGGCAACCGGCCAGCCAGTCACGCAGAAAGACGAAAACCAAAAACGCCACGCGATACTGTATATAAAACTCACCTCAACTAACAAAAATGTCAAATGAAATAGAACTTATTACAGAAACATGAGAAGTACAATTTCTTAATATCAAATTTGTAGAAAGATCGTGAAGATTTTGGTCACCGATATTTTTCCTCCACATGCACGTTTGCGCAGAAGTGGTCTGATATTTTTCTTCTCTGCGCATATAGAATCCTCTTTGACTAAGTGCGTGTAACCCCCAAGGTAACCCGCTTTTCAATCCACAAATATTTCAAGTACGTTGCTCAGAAGACACATTAAATACTACAGAATTGGTAGTAGTTCCAGCGTATTATGCTAACAACATACCAAACTAGTTGATTAATTTTCTTGCTAGAATGGACTGCAATGTCAAGATCTTTAAGAAAATGTTTTGAACATACTTGTTACAGGGCCCAATGGGAAGAACTTCTTTTTAGTTACGTACTAAACAAAAACTTGAAAGACATCAATATCGGTTTATATAATTGAAAAATGGGAATATGTAAGAATTTTCAACTGCTTCTTTTATTAATAATCTGTTTTAATTGGCAGAGTTTATGATGATTTCTACGATGTTTCGTATTTAGAATAATGTCCGCGCATGCGCGTATCTATTGACAACGTGAATACTGTTCAGTGTTCACTATCACTGCAGTTTAAGCAATTTATAGTTCTATCGTCTTATAAATATAACCTATATCTGAGGTTATAATTTATGGTAGCAGCATGGCTACTGCATACCACAACGAAGCACTACGGAAACAACGGGTGATAGAGAGAAAAAAAGAAGCTACCAGACGATTCATAGATCAACACGGACAGGTAAAGTGCAAGCTGCAGTGACAGTAATTTATAAAATCATTTTTGCCCGACGACCATGGTTTTGTTTTGCTTGGTTTTTGTGTTGTTGTCACTTTAGCATATATATATATATACACACATCTCTGTTTCGAAATGTAGGCATATAAGACCTCTTACCGCTTTACAATCCTTGCTTCTTACATATCACCGATGCTATGGCATCATGGTATTCAAAGATATCGCTGTTTTTCTGTATAACATTGCCTGTATTCTACATGCCTTATATAAATTGGGTGACCAGAAATTAGTTGGTTCCACACATTAGTTGTGCTCAAGCAAAGTGGGGGTAACTCCAGTATGCTTTGAAATTAGACCCAAAGATCGCAACAGATTGGTTGGGGGGGGGGGGGAGGCGCACTATATCCTATGAGCATATAGTAACCTTTTGCATGGAATTGTGGGTATTTATGCAAAGCAGATACCTTAAGTTTTGCATATCTGGTCTCATCATTGTTCTAGTGTGTATTTTTTGGTGAGTAAAAGAACAACAAACTAAAGATAACATTTGATTTTACATATATTTTTTTTATAAAGAGCAATATTTTATACATTTTTAACATGTTTTTGAAATTTTGAACTGTTGCACAATGCCTGAATTTAAATTTTAAATTCAATTTCAGTGCTTAAGACCTGTATTAAATTTTCCAGGCGGATTTACGTAAACCATAAATTCTTATATTATAGAAGCTTAGGCAAACTTCAAACAGACTTTAAATGAATTTCACGCAGAATTTTAGGCAAACAATGCAAATTTGTTGTCTTTAGATTTTGCTTAAGCAAAATATTTAAGATTTCCATCTGAAATAAATGCCCACCTTAAATAAAATCCCATATAAGATTTCTGCCAGAACTAAAATCCTGCCTGAAATATTGACATAAAAGTTATATCATAAAAAGTCTGCTGCAGTTATCTCTGAAACAATCTACCGATGCAAAGGAATTATTGGGAATCAATCATAAATACTCACAATAAACTTGACAGTGGATCATAAATTGACAGTCATTATCTATTAAGATTAGGTTTTTCATCTCATCATTTAGTTTCTTGCTTAAAAATAACATGTTCCATGATGGCATCATTTGTCTTTCATTTCACTGAAATTTTGGTAAGACTTTACAAAGGTTTCACAAAACATAATTTTGGTGTTATCTCACTGAAATTTCACTGAAAATTTGGTGAAATTTCTAAAAACAATTGACAAAAACTTTCACTGAAATTCTGGTGAGGTGTTGCTAAAATTTCACTGAAATGCTTGTGAGGTTTCAGAACAATTTGGTCAAACCTTTCACATAAATTGTAGCTAGATTTCACTACAATCTCATTGCAGGTGTGGTGGGATTTTACTAAAAGTTTGGTTATTATATGTACATGTATTGTAAATAGTATTTTACATAAGTTTCAATAAATTTTCCCAAATTTAATAGATTTCAAATGAAATAATGCATAAGAATTATATGGCACTTTATTAACCACTGTAATGTTTCAATATCTATGAAAGTAAATGATACAGCTGTTATAATTATTCGATATCCACAAGATATGGGAGTTGTACTGCAGACAAGACTTTTGAGTGTACGAACTTTGATGCTGTTATGATTGCTTTAATAAGCCCTTGATCCATAAGCTTTCATTACAAATGTTTTTTATAATAATATAACTACACTGATTTTTCTCAGAATTCAAACATAGTTATAATTATTTAGTAATTTAACATTAATACCACTTATGACAATGAAAGATGCTTCTACATGTGGGCCATGAAAACTTCACAAAGATATGACCATCTTTGATACATATGACTATCTGGCAACTATATCAACACTTCTCCACCGGTGATCTATATTGGTTGACCCTACTTAAATTTTGGATGTGAATCAATTTCGAGTTATATAACTTCAAAATCATCTTGGTTCAATTACGTCTTATTCTTTAGAGCTGGTAGTAGTAGTTCAATTTTTATGGCAATAATCACAACATGCTAGTTTTTTTCTTAAGATTGACCAATTATATTCTTAACAACTTAATATTCAAGCCATTCTCACTTCTGCACATTTTTCAATGGTTATTCAAACTCGCATCCTGCTCGAAAATTCAAATGCCATATTTTGCAAGCATGAGCTTCCATTACACAAAGATTCATTGGCAAGAATAAATTTTTGACCTATCAGAACGTACTTTACAGCGATCATCCGTTAAATGATATACAGAACAAATACTTATTATAGCGATAACTGTGGAATGGGGCAGGGCAGAGTTTTAAAAAATACAGTTTTAGAGACGATATGCAGAAAAAAGGCCTATATTAAGGAAAATTTGGTTTTGGTAATGAGAAAGGTTGAATTCTGCTTTAAAACAGAAAACAGTCTTGTTGTTTTAGAGCAGTTAAATCCAATTCAAGATATACAAGTTTTAAAAAAATGAAAAATAACAAGGAAAGATGCTGAAAGAAGTTATTGTTTCCAAAAATGAAGAACACATGCTATCAGATATGGGAAATATATATTTTGCTGAAAATCATTCAGAATATACATTAAACGAAAATTATATTAAAATAGAATATAGGTTCATTTTTTTGTATCAGTAAAGTAATGTTTCTTAATGATACATTTTATTCAAATTTCGATGATATTACAATCACAAAATTTCACTGATATTTTCAGACTTAAAGTAAAATTTCACTAAAATTTGGTGAGATAATAATTTTGGCATAAAAGGACATTTTCGTGAATTTAACTTGTTTTACTAAGGTTTCACTGAAATTTCAGTCACATTTTCATTCAAAGTATAATTTTTGTAGAAGAAGGAAAATAAAATTATTGATCTGACTAAAAGTCAGATCAAGTCCAAAGATCAATCTACTATGCTTGTAGTTCTTTTGATAAAGTTCAAAATTACACCTAAGATTTCTTCTAAAATGAGTCTAAGTCCAAAATCAGTCTTACATTAGGAAAATGTTCTGGACAATAAGAGATTTTCTGTAATCCCTTATGAAAAATAGTACACTTATCTATTAGACAGATTCAGTTTTGTCACCTTAGCCGTATTCCCACTTCCAACATAAAGTCTGTTAGAAATTTGAGGTTTGTAAGAAGAGGAATACACCCTGAATCTACCTAAACTCCAGGCAGAATCTGCCTAAATATTTAGTACAGGAACTGTCATTCAAGGTGGAAGAGACAATGACAGACAACACACAATAAGTATTACCTGAATATTTGCAGGACAAACAAAAAATAGTGAATTTTGGTATATCATGTATTTATTTGGGGGCAACATGAAAGAAACATTGAAGAAAATAGCCTAATCTGATTTTTTTAAATTTGAAACTTGCCAATGAAAAATTCCCATGTCTGATTATGTGGAGTATAAATGTATAACTGCACCAATGACATTTCTGTTAAAGATCTGGCTCCTTTTTAAAACCGGTCTTTGCACATCATTTAAGATTGTTCTTGAAAAAGTAGTGAAGTGCCTTAGAAAATTGTATTTACAAAGTGAAAGACAGTTAAATTTATTGTTAAATTATGAATTCCTGAAGTCCTTGGAAAAGAAAACAAATCCAGTTGGTGATGTTGTTCTTATGGACTCGAAAATAAGTTACACTTTAGAAGTATATCAAGTATTGGACCAAAATCAGCAAACCATATCATAATTCAATAAATTTTCAATCACCAGTTATGTAATTTTATAAAAGCTGATACCAGCTTAAAAGGTATGAACTTCTGAGCTGCTACTTTGGTAGCTGTTAGCACCAACCTACAGTGTTATAAACACAACTTACACCTTTCACCATCTTAACACATTGTCCTAAAGTAAAGTCTTAAATCTTTAATATAGTACTCAGTTTATCAGAACAAGGATGCATGATATTGAAACAATGGACAGTGACACATTTTTTTTATTTTCCCGGCTCGGGCTTCTGTATGGAAGTAAGTCAAAGTGATGTGAATTCTAGTGCACAATTATAGACAAGAAATGTTTCCACATTTTACAGTTTTGCAAATTTGCTTTTGTTGAGGAGTAAACTAGTGGTCTGGACTTAAACGTTGTAAATGTTAGGATGGGTTAAATTTAATTTTTTTATTTCTTGACAGCTCCTGGGATAATATTTTAGGGTTTACAATTTTAAAAAAAACACATAAATATATATGTAAAATAATCTCAAAATCAGTGTTACTCCTTGAAAATGCATTTTGAGCTAAGCTACACACAGCATTTCAGATTATATCTTTGTCTGCTTTTCCACTGAACTTTTATGTCAGCATCTTGAAATGTTGCTTTGCCATGCTTGTTTTGTGCATGAATGATTTAATCATACTTTATATTGACATTCATGGCAACACCATTTATGTGATACTTGCTTGAAAAGACTGGATTGTGAACATGTAATTTGCCATAATTGTCCGGGAATTATCAGATTTTGACATTGCAAATACATGTAAATCAAATAACTACATTATGACTAAATAGAAAAGCTGATTACTCAATAATAAACAATCAATTTTTGCACAGGTTTTGGTGAAATCGAAAAAACTGACTTAAACAGTCAACCCTGTTTTAGTATGTAATGAGTAGCAAGTGTTAAGGTTGTTTATCAATAGTTTATGTATGAAACAAGTAATTTCATGTACACTTTAAGATCCTGAGGTGAAAATTGACTGAGCTACAGACATGGATATCATTTGTGGTGCTATACTGCATCAACATTTAATTTCAGTAAAATGTTGATATTTTTTGGTGAGTACATTTTTTTAAAAAATGAATATCACTCCTTTCCAAATATGGCCATGAAAGGTGTTGACCTTAAAACATATTTTACTGTATCTCTTTGGACATTAAACATTAATTTAAAACAGATCTGTTGCATAATTTTGATTTCAAAAAAGACCATTTTGTAAGCATTAAATTTATGACTTCCAAGCAATTGACTTAAATAATATGTTGTGCTTTTTCAAATAGTGTGTGTATGTGTGCATGTATGTGTGTGTGTGTACTCCTGCAGATCATAAATCTATAATGAAATTTTACCAGAAAAATGCTCTCAACACAGTACAAAATCAGCATCAGAACAGACTTCACTAACTGTACAACAGTATATGATGTGAGAAACTCTGTGAAAGAAACCAGGCTACAAGTAAACAAATTTGGACTGTGGCATTAGAGTCAAATCTTTGTTTCTTTTGGACAGAATTATTACAACAGCCTTTGTTTAAAAAACAGATCATTGTTACATTATTTCTAAATATATCTGAAAATCTACTGACGACGTTAAATAATGATGTTCTCTGTCTGATGGAATAAGTATCATAGTAAAAAGATAAAACTGCAGCCTACGAGAAAGAAAGAAATGTTAGTCACAAAGAATCTATTCTTAGTACCTCACAAAGCAGCATAAAGGAAGAACCCACTAATTTAACATTCAAAGAAATCAAGTTTTCTCATGGTGTTTCATATGATGAAAAATGCTGTGCTTATCATGACTGGCAGCAACAGGAAACAAGGGGATGTAACTTCTGTCCACACTGACCTTGTCTTAATTATTGTTCCACAAGTATTTTGTTAACTTCAGAAACACTCATTCATGTTAATATGTAGGTAGATTTATTAATGTTTATTCTCAAAGCCATTCATTTGTCAAATAATTTTTTTCAAGTTTTCAAATATTCTTACATTTCGTATTAAACTTAATAATTGTTCCTTATTTGAGTCTTTGTGTCATTTAAGTACTTAGGTCACATGCATTAGTTGTGTGCCTATATGTGGCCAATTTTTTTTTTTTGTATTGTTATGTCATATCATAATAACTTTAAACATACCATGGTATAACATTAAGCTTTCCAGCACAGCAACATATCTAATTAATATAAAACTCTCTATACAGTGTGATAAAAGAATCATAAACATGTAAACATTTAATATATTAAAATTTATGAAATGAGTTGTATAGTAGAATATGCCACTCGATACAAGCATCTTTTGGCAGATAGTATTATTCAACAAATTTCATAAATTTCATAGCAAAGGAATACTTGTTTAAGCTCCTGTTTTAAAAAAATATAGCATAGCTATCAACCATGAAGTGCGTTAGTTTCTTGTTTGTCAAGAATCTGACATGTTTTCAGACTCCTAGAAATCCATCCTATATAATGCTTCTTTTATGTAAGGGACAGATATATAATTCTACCATGTCATTGTTTTTAAAGACTATGCATATATACATGTACTTCAATATATTTCAATTTCAGGTTGGTCAGAATCAGGCTCCTGTGGATGCTGCACCAAAGAAAGACAAGATTATGTATTCTGAGCCAGGCCATTATGAACAGAACAGGTACAGTTACAGTGTATAATGTATAATACTTTTTTCAGTAAGTGTTGGCAATAGTTTGTAGATTTAGCTCCAGAATCAAGAAACTTGCTCAAACCTGGTGGCCATGAAGCAATTCAGATTGATCAGAAATTCTGAATTCACACATCTAACCTGGGTTTAGTAAAATTTTATATTTTCTTTGTTAAATCAAGGTATTTTGAAATATCTTTCCATCAGCTTTGTCTGCTAAAATCTTGTACAGATTTATTAAGTAAAGAACATAGTGCCACAGGGTTGACTGTAGAACTGAAAGTTTAGGAGCGAAATTCACCTTCTTTTGAAAATGGGGGTGGGACGATATTCTGAGTATTAGAGTGATTTAGGGAAGAAATAAAGGTATATGGCTAGACAATGTGATGTACATTTTGTGCACATTCGTTGATTTTGTTTTTTGTGTTACAATTTTTGGAAATATAGTGTGAAATCACACATTCTAGAATAGACACAATGCACACCTAGTCAAAAATGAGTAGCCACTTGCATTATTGTCATGGGAGAAAAAAACCTACTTCATTGGTATTTTTAAACAATCTCCTGCCCAAAATATTGAAGAAAATGATACTTACAAACATTACAAGCTTTGTAATTAAACCCTTGGCTCTTACCACAACTAATGTAATCTCACAGGTATGGAGTCACACAGTCCTGTGGTATAAGATTTATTGTGAGAGTCTCAAATATCAAGAACAATATCAATGATATCAACTCCAGGTTTAAGTTCCTGCTGTCTTTTGTATACCATATACATGTATTCTCAAACTACAGAGGTCCAAATGTTTAATGACTAGGTTGAGCATTCAGTTTTTAAAAAATAAATTTTCCACTGTTTGTTCTCCCTGTAACATGGTCCAGTCACTTGTACCCTGAAAGGACATGTCCCCATTTGGAAATTATGTTGCAGTGGTTTAACAACAGAATTTTCTGAAGTTGCTTATATACATGCAAGAGTCAGCGTTTCCTTCAAACTGGGGTCAGATTTTAAGTATCATGACAGGTAATGCACCCTTCATCCATTATCAAAATAATCTTGAATTACTGGTGTGCACTGTACAGGCATAAACACTCTGATTGACATTCATTATTGTGTTTTATGTAAATAAATACTTTGACCATTCAAAACAACTTAAGTTTGATCACTAAAACTTATTCTTAACTGCTGGTATTCAGTTACTGTAGTATCGTCAATATTTATGGGGACCAATTTTCATGGTTTTCGTTACCATAAACCACAAATTTAAATCCCCAACGAAAAATGATCCACTTAGGACGATGACCACCCCACTCCACCTGCTTTTTTTTTTACAGTGTTTCATTCCTTGAGATTAACACAGCTACTTGGTAAATCAAGGTCAATACTGTAATTAGGTAATTAAATATTAGATTTTTACATGTGTTTGTTTTATATTTTAAACCTTTTGAAGCAAAAATTTTAAAGTTATTTATATTGTTTCAATATACAAATTTGATAAGGTATTGTATCTGATAGCTGTATTTTTATACTCACTGCGTTAAATCGATATGTGAGGTAAATAAGAATACAGATAAAACAGAAAAAGCAAAAGGTATTCAAACATAATAATAATAATAATAATAATAATAATAATAATAATAATAATGAAGACTTTGTATAGCGCCTAATCTTTCGAAGCTCTTAGTGCTTTACACCATCTATAATGATATGACTACACTGCAGAACAACAAATGACAAAAACAATGAAATTGGAAAACATAACAAACATGCTGAAAACATATAAGATACAAAACATGATTAGGTCGCTAAGTTTGTACCTGCAGTCGAAACAGGTGAGCCTTAAGAACAATATTAAAAGGGACCACTGTGTCTTTGTGTCTAATTTCAATGGGCAATTCATTCCACGTCGCAGGGCCCTGGTGTGGAAACGAACGTTGTCCATGTGACTTTGTTCTCACCTTGGGAACAACGAGTATTATTAGAAGAAGAGCATAAGGATTTAGCTGGTGTATACACATGGGTGAGGCTGGATAGGTATGTTGGACTGGAGTCTGTCATTGAAACATAGCACAGAGAACAAATTTTGTGTTTGATTCTGTATTGAATTGATAGACAGTGTAGGGTACAGAGCATTGGTGAGGTGTGCTCTGATCGAGGTACTCTAAAGATGATCCGTGCAGCTGTGTTTTGAACTTTTGAAGTTTCTGGAGTAAATATTGTGACAAACCAAACAGAATTGAGTTACAATAGTCCAGTCTTGAAATTACTAATGAACACACAAGTGTTTAAGCGGCATCAACTGAAAGATATTTACGAATGGAACTGATGCGTCTCAATTCAAGATATGCAGCCTTGCATGTGTTCATGACATGTTGGTGCAATGTGAGAGTACTGTCTAGAGTAATGCCTAGGTTCCGTACTGACTAAGAGAATTTAATGTTGGTGTTGCTGATATTTATTGTCTGATGTAAAGGATGTGAATGAGAAAGTCTTTGTGTTGTGATCAGAATAGCCTCAGTTTTATCATCATTCATCTGCAGCTTGTTACATATCATCCATGATTTCACATCAGAAATGCACTTCTCTACTCCATGGATGATAGCATCAACTTCAGTTGGGTGGCTAGACCTGTATATTTGGGTGTCATCAGCATACAATTGGTGTGACACTGGGTGATGATCTATGACACTTGAGAGCGGCTGAGTATACAGAATGAAAAGAACAGGTCCAAGAACAGATCCCTGTAGAACACCACAACATACGTCAGCTGGGCTGGAGTGTATTCCATTTGCAGATATAATTTGTGTACTGTTGACTAAGTAGGACTTGAACTACTGTAAGGCTATATTCTGAATGCCAAATACCTGCTGGAGACGGTGAAGTAATATATCATGATCTATTGTGTCAAATGCTGCAGATAAATCCAGGAGAGTGAGGACTGTAATCTTTCCACTATCCAAAGCAGAGAGAATGTCACTAAATACTTTCAGAAGAGTAGTTTTCGTACTGTGGCAAGGGCTATATGCAGATTGTACATTGCTAAAAAGACTGTTTGAATTCAAATGAGATACAAGTTGAGTTAGAACAACCTTTTCTAAGATTTTTTATATGAATGGGAGATTAGAAACTGAGGTGGTAGTTCTTTAAATCGTTATGGTCCAGTGTTGGTTTCTTCAGCAGTGGCTTTACGATGGCAGTTTTGAAAAATGATGGGAATTCCCCTGATGAGAGAGAGATATTAATAACATCAGTTAGTGAAGGCAATATTGGGTCTAAGCACTCAAGCAGCAGTGATGTCGGAATTGGATCAAGTTCACAAGACTTTGGTGCACTTTTCGTCACGACTGTTCGTACTAGTACTACAAGAAAGAAGATTTTCTGTAGGCCATCTGTTTTGAAGAAGTAATTGTCATGATATTTATTAAAGTTTAGAAGGTCAAATTGACAATTTAATTTAGGACCAACTACTTAGAGTGAAAAATGTTTTTGGTGAAAACAACATATCTGTATGACCAAACCTTCGAGAGGAATTGTGATACAAATTCAAGATGGCCATCACATCATAAGTATTTAATGAAACTCTCTTTCTTGATACTACCATCCAGCCGGGAACTACCATCCGGTAGGTATTAGTATCTATAACAAGATTTCCACAATGTCACCATGGCAGACATATTGGATGTTCAGTGATGCTTCCAGGCAATGCAAGTACATGTATGTGAATCATTCAGAACTGACTGTCACACAATTTAGTATCAGCATGTGCAAGAACTCGTACATTAAAACCTAAAGTAAATTGATCAGTGATGTACAAATAATGTAAATGAAGTGAGGCTGCATTTTGCTTAGTGTAAAGTTCTCAGCTCTAATCATGATTACACAGGTGGTTTTTTTTTTTTTGGCCTGTAGTTTAACTGGCATGTACAAGACAATTGTGAGTCACAAGTTAATAATGGATTACTTCATACATTTAAAGAGTTCTTTGGTAACTTCACTTCACAAAAAAAGTTCCAATTAATGGTTTTATTACTTTTTCCATAATATTTCTTCAATATTCATATGAAAATGAGTGGAAGTTCATTTTTCTTGTTTATTATCGAGATTCTTTTTCAACTACCATGAAAACTTTTGTAATTTAAACTCTTATTCAGACATTTTTAATTTTTTAAATTTTTTAATTACTACGGTAATAATACCAGACTCTAAAAACTTTTCTAGATCATGCCCAACTTTCACAGAACTGATCAAACATATGGACACAGCTCTTGTTTGTCAAAATATAAGCTGTCATTTGGAAATTAAAACAAAAATACTGCAAATAGCCTAGTTTTTAAAAACAGTTGTCAGGGCCCTGAGTGGCCGAGTGGTCTAAAGCGCTGTCCATTACGGACCAATGCCATCTCACCTCTGTCTGCGTGTGTTCAAGTCTAAGTTTCGGCAAATGTAGTTATGTGAGAAAGCTTGCCAGTAGCTTCTCGTGGGTCAGTGGTTCTTTTCAGGGTTTGTCCGGGTTCTTCCACCACCAATAATACTGGCCGCCATGTATAGCCTATATTGTGCTTAAAAATGGCGTTAAACCATAAAAAAAATCAAAAAACAAACAAAAACAGTTATCCTGGCATTTGCTGGTCATAATATGGTATGGCAATTGACATGTTTATACATATATGTTTGTCCAATGCAGGAAAATAGTTTTGAGAATCGCTCTCAAATAGTTTGCCCATTCTCCATTATCATGTTCTGTCACTAATTATGCAGATAGAATAAAGATGAATTCATTGAGGAAGAATTGTTCTGTATATTCAGCAAATGAAATCATTTTTAACAGTTTTCTTAAATGTCATCCACTCTGTTTTATCCATAGATAGGTTATGTGGTTTAGTAATTCGGCTACATCAAAGTACAAGACAGTTGAATAGACAGATGAGATTGGTTGGAACTGTTTACAAAAAAGTGTTTGAAATTATGTTTTTAGCATGTGTTAATCCATGTTGGCAGAGACAATAGTAAATAGAATATTCAAATATGAATTAAATACTAACCTCCAATTATTTGAAAATTTCAATCTGATATTTGTTGCAGCACTAATTAAATGTTTGCACAATAATTAAAGATCCACGTATATGTAATAGTATAAATATGTATATAATGTGATAGTATATGAAGATAGATACATTATGTAGATGGTGAAAAAGGAAGGTTTTAAATTGATTACTAGAATATAATGCATAGAAGAGCACGGATAGAATTCTGACAACTAAGATATTCATCTCTTTGATGACAGCAAAATTAAGCAAAATTTAACTTTGAAATGAAAGTGGGCTTGTAATTTTTTTTTGTGTGTGCACACCTGCATGATCTGAGAACACTTAGTTCTATTTATGTAGTTATTTCCCAGACAGTAAGCATGCTGCCATTGGTTTCATGTGCTTACTATATAGACAATAGATTAACACTGCTTTTTAATGATTTGGTGTCACAATTGTGCTGTGCCTTATCGTCAGTGATAAGTGTCTTTTACACCCAAGTGCACTTGTAACATAAATATTGCGAGTTATGTCATTAACAATTAGCACCAAATTGGCACCATATATCAAAATAATCACACACAGGCTATCTTTTGAGAATCAGTAAGAGTGTCTTATCTAATTGGACCAAAATATCAGCCAGGAAATATCAGTGTCCAGCATAATGATTAACATATTAAGCCCTGGTGACGCATTTATGGGGCAGGAGTTAGTAACCTACTTTCAAGCTCTGTAGCTTCAAGGTCACGTATGATACACTAAAGTGGGTTGTATTATAGAAAGGTAGACAGATTTAGCTCTACAATGATACCAAATAATCTGGACATTTTAGTTAAACTTCAAAATACAAAGGGAGAAACATAATTTTCGTTTGCGTTAGAATCTGCTTTTGTGTTCATATTTTAGACTTTTTGGCCTCAGATCTAAGGCAGACCAGTCTGAACTGCACACAGACAGGTGAACCTGTGCAAAAAGTAGGACAATGTGCTCAGTTGGAAGAAAGAGTGGTCTCGATACAAAAGACCCTTTCAAGCAAAAAATACAAAGAACTCCAACCTTTACCCTTCTGCTCATGTGTGAGCAAAATAACCAATGGACAACAATGTCTCCAACACAGCTAGGCATTAGGCTAATGGAAAATAACTTGGAAGTCAGTGTATTAGGATGTAACCAGAAAAAGCCCTCCTCCCCCATTGTGTTTCCTACTCACATTTCTTGTGCAAACAACAAAAAACTCCAGGGGCTAATGTGTTAGGGAAGAACATATTCACCCACTGCCTGTAACTATGTTAGGAATTTAAAGTCCACAAATTCCATGTATTTGCAAATATTGCAACTGAAATTTGACCGATACCAGGCTAAAATGTAGATATTCATTAAAATGGTGCTTATAATTATATATGTACTATGGAAAGTTCAGAGTATAAAACTTGTAGATCATAATGAATTGCACATATGATCTCGATTTCTCTCTTTCAGTTTTTGTACTCAACAACAGGCAAGCAAACTTTAGTTTATTCTAATCCGATTGGAGGCAAGTCCTGTACATTTTGAAAATGAATTTGTCCAGCCCTGCTTTAATCTTTAATTTAGACTGGTTCAAGAAATATTGACATTGACAGACTCATTATAATCTGCACTCATTATAATCTGCGCTCAAGTTCTAGAAAGATAATCATGGGTTATCAAAAACTGCAATGAACAAGATGAGAAAGTATATGATCATTTTGGTTGTGTTTTGGTTAACTACCATGTCTCTTGTTTTTCTGTGAGTCTCATTCAGTGAAATCTTTCAAATAGTTTTGAAATTTGGAATGCAATATTCCAACTATTTTTTTCTACCACTAAAACATTTTTTTGGACTATTGTATTATATAATCTGCTTCAGTGCATTTGTCAGTTTCTGGCCACCAGGAACCATATTTTCTCATCACCAAGGAGGTTTACATAAAGCTCTTGCTACAGAATGTACAATTTCAGGCTACAGTCAATATTTTCATTAGTGCATGATGATAAAATTAAGCTTTCAGAGTAATTCTTATTAAAGCAGTATTGAACCGAATGATGTTGACCTTTTTTTACGCTGGTTACTACTCACTTTTGACAATATGGCAGTGTAGAATTTAAACATTGTTTGTGTATAATTTTGTTTAACTTTCTGAACAGTCTGGCCTATTTGCTATTTTAGTCAAGGATATCCTCAAATATGAAAACAATTCTTTCTTAGATATTACATAACTGCTTATGATCCAATTTTGATGTTGAAAAGTCTTTCATTTTTGGTGTCTAAACATTTTGTAATATTCCAGCTTAATTCAAGGTATGAAAGATACTACAAAATATTGAAAGATGACATTTCTTTGATAAAGTAAATCAAAGTTATGGCTCATTAGTATACTGTAAGCTAATTAAAGATTATATTCACTAATCCTTTCCAGTTGCAAGTCACTCTGTCATCATTAAGATTTCCATATAACAACATGACTTTAAAAGGATGAGAATTTAAATTTTATGTTCTTGGAGTTTTTCTTTCATCCTTAGATAACATCACTGTTGTAATGTATGATCAGTTAAGAATTAGTTTTTCATCTTTAGGTTTTCAGAGAAGTTGATTCTCAAAATTAAGAAAACATTCTACACTTGTTTTTTTCCTTGAATAACAGCACAAGGTACATGATCATACAAGCTTGTTTTTTCATATTTAGATTTATCAAAGGGGTTGCTTAGCATGAGCAAATTAATGACGTTAGGTGAAAAATAGTAAATTTTAGACGTATTTTTAATGTTTTGTTTATTGATTCTGGAGCTGAAGTTTTGTTTGTAGCTGATTGCCTCTGCAATGCATGGAGATACTATGATTTTGTTTCACAAAGAAAAAATAAGTGTGGACTTGGTAACCCAGCATCCAAACCAGTAACTATACACTGGAAACTGTGACACAAATTATCATAGGCTGGATAAAAAGTAATTAAAACAAAATAAGTACAGACCTTCCTATTTCTTTCATACATCAATACTGGCAGCACAAATATGTTTTTATTTTGGCCTTACAAGGATTTTTCATTATGATTGGAATACAATTCTCTAGAATACATTAAAAAAATCCCTATGTTACAATTTTGTGCCAAGACTTTTTTAAAGTCATGTTAGTCATTTCACATGAGTAAAAGTTTTCTGTGAAATCTATTATTTTGTTAAATTTAAGATAAAAACTGCAGTAAGATGACAACCTTGCAAATAAAGCCTATCGTAATCTTACAAATGTTTCTCCTTGGAGCTGCAGCTATGTGTAGTACATAAAAATACAATTATGCAAGTAGATCTTTACATGGGTCAAGAGAATCTTAAAAACCACTTGTCTTTGTAACATCACATTAACTTTAACAATGGAATGTGAAACAAAGGAATGTGTAATAGTAACGGGAGGTAAAATTTGACCATTTTTATTTCTTTTCCACACTCTATTAAGGTAGCACATAATGAAAACTATGTCTAAAAATATGTATTTTTCCAGCACGATGAAATCCTGAAATGAGGCAGTGAATTTTGAATTTGTTATAATGATTTGTACATATAACAGCCTGATATAATTTTAAGAGACTGCATACTATCATTCTGCCCAAACATATGAGTGACTGGATGTATTGAGATGCACGGTACCATAAACTGAATGTGCTTGCTTACAAGTCGAGTCAGACTGCAAACAACAGTAGTCAGCAGATCAGGGTCATTGCTGTTTGTTGTACTGATTACTCCTAACAAACTGCACAAGCCTGGATCTGCTGGTGCATTATGTGGGGCCAGGTCTGGGTATATGCAGTTATATATAACTTATAAACAAGTATATATGGTATACCTGTACTCACTTAAAATTAGAGTCCAACTGCAAACTGCACAGATCCATATCTGATGTTGCATAATGCACTGGCAGATCTGGTTCTACGCAGTTTGTTAGGAGCAATCAGTAAAACAAACAGCATAGACCCTAATCTATTGGTGCATGATATATCAGCAAAGTATTGGTCTATGTTGTTGGGAGATGGACTTGATTTATAAGTGAATATATTTGGTAAGTATGGCCTAAGATTTTTGTGGCTATTGAATTACAGCTGTAAACAGTCTGCATGTGACTGAGTTCAAGTTGCATCCTAAGCATGAATTATGATTTTTTAGTGATCAGCACCAAAGCATGAGCAAAGGTAATAATTGCTTTACATTGATTTAATTAATAAAAAGAAAGTTTGAAATGATGTCTTAAATTTTATAAATAAAGAAAGAACTTGACAAAACATGTTGTTCATTAAATGCTTAAAAATATTGTTGTTCATGGCAGGGTATAATTTTTAACCGTTACTAATACCTTTGTTTCTTAATGATAATATTATGATACATCCTAACAAGTTTTTCTTTAAAATAATTGTCAGTTTTCCATTAATATATTTTTTAAAATATTGTTTGTTCTTAGTGCATCCACTCTATTTTGCTTTATTAACTTCTCAAGAACCAATGTTATAATTTCATCCAAACTTTCAGAGAATATCTGAACATGAAGTGCTTTCAGGCTGGTAAAAAAATTAAAGATGATTATCAGATATGTCCATTATACTAAAATAAAAAAATAACTTCTGTTAAGAATCTGCTTAATCAAATGTGATCAGATTTTACAAAAAGCATCCAGGCATACAGGGCTGCCATATTTTGTTCCATTTTTTTTACAGATAATGCTGACCTACTTTTAGGCTACTATCAAATATAGCCACCATTACTAAGTATAGTATAGTAAAATGTTTAAACAAAATCTCAAAAACCACTGAAGAGAATTTGACCAAATCTGATAGAATGCACCCAAGCATAAGATTGATTTTTACAACAGAAGTCAGTTGACCATCACAAAATTTTACTGGTACTGAAAGCACAAAAACCTTTACTAACTACTCAAATCTAACAGATTTTGTTACCAAATGTAACAGAAGCAATCCTAGCATAATGGCCTTTTAAATCTATTCCTAATGATTTCATTTCATGATTTCATTCAATGATCATATAAGGCCACAATTTACTAAAAACAGATTAACATATAAAGAGCTTTATATAAATAAATTAAAAAAAACTGCTAGGCTGGGGAATAGTAATTACATAAGGAGTGCATTATTCTCCAGCCTGGTGAATAGTAATTATATAAGGAGTGCTTTATTCTCTAGCCAGCAGAATAGTAATTACATAAAGAGTGCATTATTCTCTAGCCTGGGGAATAGTAATTACATAAAGAGTGCATTATTCTCTAGCCTGGGGAATAGTAATTACATAAAGAATGCATTATTCTCTAGCCTGGGGAATAGTAATTACATAAGGAGTGCATTATTCTCTAACCCGGAGAATAGTAATTGCATAAAGAGTGCATTATTCTCTAGCCTGGGGAATAGTAATTACTTAAGGAGTGCATTATTCTCTAACCTGGGGAATAGTAATTACATAAAGAGTGCATTATTCTCTAGCCTAGGGAATAGTAGTTACATAAGGAGTGCATTATTCTCTAGCCTTGGGAGTAATTGTGTAACAAGTCCCTTTTTCCTAAAGATATAGCTGACCAAATTGTATTTATAATCCCTTTAGAATCTCTTTTTTGGCAGGACATTAGTAGCAGTTTTAAATTTTTATAGTCCAGAGTATAGTCATTCTTAATGTTTGAGTGTCAGGACATTCTTAAATATTAACTATAGTGGAGTCTGTGCATATAGTTAGATAATTAAGGTTGTCTGTCAAATAGATATATAGGAATCAGCATATTTTTATTGTTTGAAAAATGGTCTGTGTCAAGCATTTTGTCACATTACCACTACAAACAGAATGTTGAATATTAATGTTGAGAATTAGTATTTTCTATTGTTGTATTGTGCATCTTTTCTTTCTGGGGTTTTATAATGGAGAGTATCTGATGATCATTCGTTTATGTATTAACATTTATGAAATTAAAATTCTTTGTACAACACTGTATCTGCTCATGATTTACTCTCAACAATCAAACAATACAGATGCATTTCTGTGGTCACTTTATGCACCTACAAATCATGGTCAGTGCTATTCATTCTTAGATTATAAGGGATGATTAGAGGTCTATATTTCCCCTTTATAACCAGTTTTTTTGTAAAAGGTCTTTTAAATTCCTTTTTTGCACAAAATATTTAGGTTGTCTATGATGGAACATAAGTTTCTAGAAACAGTTGACTTGTGTTTTTTATGCTTGGACTTTATTTGCGATATTACATCGTCTTATTTTGAGACAAGGTCAGTTTTCCAAGGTGCAAGCATAATCATCTGCTTCAACTTTTCCTGATTTTTCTAAATTATGTAAAACCCTGCTTAGATTTCCCCAAATTATTTAATATAAAAAAATAACTATTCAAAGTTTCACATGTAAGATTTTCTGTAATTTTCTGTTTTATTTTGCTTCCAATTTCCAGTTTTAGATCAGCTCAGGCAGAAAAAAGAGAGCGAGAGCTGCTTCAGAAGCTTGCCAAAAAGGAGGCTGTTATTTTCGAGGAGGTGGTTCATGACCCCAATTTTAATTTTAGAGTTCTGCGTGAGACTGGACAACCCCTGATACATGTTGACAGAATTTATCGAATCATGTATCCCAGTCCTCAGAAATCCAGTTCAAGATAATTTTAGTACATGTATGTGTATTTTCTATCAGCACTTCTTTGTTTTAAAAGGAGAAAAAAGGAAATTTTGAATTGGCTTCCTTGCTTTTGTTTTCTGATGAAATCCATGTTATGCATTGAAAATTTTAACTTTGCCTTGACACTAGTTGTTTACTAGTTCAGCAGTTTTATTTGTCTTGTGGTCTATAAGAGGATAAAATCAGATTGCTATGCTTCGCTTGCATTGCATTCATGCAAAGAAATCAATATTAATTTTGTTTTTCAAGTATAAAATCCAAATGAAATCTTTTGTTTGACATTCTCTCCCTCAACATAGAATCTCCATCTTAAATTGATGTTTGACTTTGTTATCAGTATGTATATTAGCAAATAACATTTGAAGGCCTTTACTGGTACCTGTTATTGGAATGGAAAAATTGCTCCAAAATTGAAATATTACCATTAAAAGAACATTAAATGATGCAAAACTAAATTAAATGTTTTCGTGATATACTAACAGACTTTCATTAAGTCTTGCATTTGCTCAGTTCAGAAAAGTTTGGAAAGGCAATTTTAAGATATCAGAAAATCATAAATTATTACAAATGTTTTGGAGTAGCAATGTTTGATTTTTGAGCCTACACATACTAAACTGAGATCAGATAATTAAATTTACTTGTAAAAATCCTGTTATTTCTCTGGTCTTAAAATACATTAAAACATTGTTCTGAAAACATCTGAACATTATAAAAATATTGCCCATAGTTGTTTCTGTATTGAGGGAAGTCAGAAAGAAAGAATAAATAATGCTATTTCAATTTGATGAGAAAGGCTATAGAATTTTCATGAGGCTGACAATGATGCCAGTTGAAAGCCTAGTTTGTTTTTCATATTTTTGATTGAAAGGACGTTTGGATTAGAACCTAAATTTTGTAGGTGTAATGACTAATGTTATTGCTTTCTACTCACTTCCCCACCTGTGTGTCCATCTGATGTTTTTTAATCAGTTTTTTTGTGTTTAAAGACATTCAGCCAAATAATCTTGTTAAAGAAACAATAAAACTAATGAGATAAAATGAACATGTACAGTCAGACCTGTTCAAACAATTATCTTTGTATAGAACCTACATGGTCTTAATTGCTTTTCTAATCCCTCTCTCCAAACAAATTTCCAGTATAAATGTCATGTATATAATGGTCACATGCTTTCAACATTCAGCAACCAGGTGTTTACTTGCCAATTTATGGTTTCTCACTGCTTTAAGCAGTCTTTGAAGGATGTCTACAGTGAATGTGCAACCTATCAAACTAAGTGTTTGCTTCATGTGGAAGACATTGTCAGGATCATGGAATATCATGTAAATCAGTGTGCAAATATTTATCTTGCTTGTACTCACTGTACTCCAGTCACATTGTCAATGTAACTCATAGGTGTCAATATGTCAAATTCAAATGCATGGTAGATTATATCATTATCATGGTAGATGGTCAAAGCAATTTATTTGCTGAAGTGGGGAAGGAAATTAGTCTATTATCACAGTAAAAATGGAAGTGTCTTTTTTTGCCATAATGTGACAGGTGTAGTTTCAAGCCTTCATGTATTTGCTTGTGAATGAAAGCTATCTTGATAATAAAGGTTCATCTTTGAGAAGAAATATTAGTTACACCCCTTTTCATTAGGGTCGAAGGTTATTAAATACTTAAAACTTGTGAAGGCAAGCCAAATGTTGGATCTCGTGTCACAATGGACAGCCATGTACATTACTTTCGGGATTCTCTATTCATTACAGGCCTATCATGTTAGCCAAGTGTCTTTTGATCTGGGCAAGTTGAGGGATTGCCTAATTTATACAGGCAGGATGATTAGAAAGTCAATTCGTTTGTGTTACAGTGTATGTAAATTTTAAGTCAGTAGTGAAATCAGCGTTTTGTCTTAGTACACAAAACAAAGTCAGTGATGGTCATTTTTTATGTAAGGGATTAAAGGGAGTAGAATACAGTCATCATGTGTTAACAAACTTAGCAGAGTAAAGCATAAATACTTATTTTTTTTATTTTGTTAAAACAGTGCATCTAAAATAATAATAATAATAATAATAATAATAATAATAATAATAATAATATTTGGTGCATATTATGTATTCAAAAACCAGTTTTGAAAGGTGAATTTGGAGGTCATCTGTGTACAAAATCAACTTTTGCATTTTCCCATGTGTGGGTAGCATTGAGAGGTCTGACAATGAATTATATATGCAGTGTGCCTTTTAGCAATTATTTTCCCTTTATACTTCATGTCAAAGATATCCTTGAAATTGTTTTTAAAAAAATCCTATGACTGTAAATATACTATTTTATTATATTTCCTTGGAATTAGGTAGCACTAAACAGTATTGTACGACTGGTTATGAGGTGTAATTTTTATTATAAAGAAATCAGTATTTCGTTTCCTATTTTTTCCATCAACACTTACAGCTGTTTATCAGAAATGCATAATTTCATATAGTTTATCTTGTATGGAGATATTTATTGTACAGAAACACATTTGTGACAATAAGTTTTAGGATTATGTTTTGTTCTTCAATCTGCTAGGATGACCACCCATTTTACTCCTTGCTCTGTTTTTACTTGTTTGTGTAAGTGAGTGATTTTAAGGAAAATTGATTCCCTCTTGATCCAGTTTCCTATTCATAAAAGTAAAACATGTAACTTATTACAGTTGTCATTGCCTTGTCAATAAAATATCTCCTATTTTGCTCAGAATAGATTAATTTCTTTTGGAGTTGAAATTTTCAAAAGTATTAGATATTTTAACTTGCGGGGTGGAGAGTTGATGTGATTCTCAAGATTGTTGCCAAAGAAGGATTGCATTTGCTGTTCCAGTCTCTTTCTACAGATTTGGCCGCTTCATTTTGTGATGGATTTTGAAAAATGTTGACATGCTAATGGTGATAGAATTTTACTTTGATAGTTGGTGGCTGCAGAGGTGAGAGACCCATGACACCATAGCCAAAACTGTTTAGTGCTACCTTAAGAAAAACTTAAATTTATGGTAGCTTTTCCTTTCCTAATTAGCACTTTCACAGATTTTCTTTTGTTATATATCTTTTAATAATGCTTCATGGTGTTTTGGTTTACATTTGAGCTTCTTCATAGATGTATTCTTTACTTTATGGATAAACATGTGATTTTGATCCTTGAAATGGAAGATATACAATGTTTATTAAATTTAATCTGCGTCCAGTTTCATGTCAAATTGGGGAACCCCCTCCTCGAAAGCAATGACACCATACCTGCAAACTTCAGCATTGCCACTTTATACAAAAAATGTTTTTATCCTTTGTACTCTTCATGAAAAGAATAATTAGTCTTTTTACAGGTATTGTCATGCTTGCATATACATGTACTGTGAAACTTTGCTGTATCAATCCATCAGTAATCCAGTTTACCCTGGCTTGTTGTGTAATCAGGTTACCTCCATAATCAGTCTTCCTCAGTAATCAAACTTCCTCTCCAGCAGACTGGTCACATATTTTAGTCCCCGTTAAGGAATTATAATACTCACTGTAGGAGTCAGTATTATAGCATTGTGGACTAGCAAAAATAAGGGTTCATGTATAATGTTGTATAGTTTCATGCCATTTTTCAGCACAAGATAGGCTATACATGGCGGCCAGTATTAGTTGTGGAGGAAGAGCCCAAGAAAACCCCAGAAAGAACCCCCGACCCACGAGAAGCTACTGGCAAGCTTTATCACATACCCACATTGGCCAAATCCAAGACTTGAACACAAGCAGACAGAGGTGAGATGGCAGTGATCCATAACGGAAAGCGCTTTAGACTACTTGGCCACTCGAGGCCCCTGGGTCCATGTTGGAATCTTTCCCAAACCAGGAAAAATGTGCCAGTGTTATACCTGGAGCAAAGAACTTGAATCCACTTACCGTGTCATGATAACATCTTTACATGCATTCAGATACAGGCACCTTTAAACATCGAACCAAACCAAGCCAATGCTAATTACACCTTTGCATACATGGCCACCTAGAATAAACTGAAGGGGAAAGGGAATGGAAGTGACATTCTATTTATAGAGGTGTCTAGTATGTAGGGTTTGATAGGTATTAATGTTAGAATGCTCATATTGGGATGAAAGTATGTGGTTAATTGGCAGAGAAAGCAGGATGTAGAAAGGGCTATTACATTATATATATTCTAATCTTAATTTTACATAGACCACTGGTGTAAAAAATCTCGGATGAACCCTGGCATTGGGTAAACTGGTTTGACTCTAAAAGAATTAAAAAAAAATATAATAAATTATTCCTCATGTCAGCATGTTGAAGTGACCTTTGGATAAACAAAAGCCAATTGATGAATGTAAACTGTATTGTTAAGTTATTTACAATATCACTTAAACGTAATAATGCTCATGGGGATCATACAAGCATCCTTTGTTGTACTTGATGTTAATTGTTTTATATTTGGGTGCTTTAAATTAGTATTACAGATCTTTCAGAGTAGTTATTTCAGATTAGCTGATTGTCCTGCCCACCACCCAACTTTGAAAAAAGATACCCTGGAGTAGACTTATCCTAAAATCGATACTCTAAATCATATTTTCATTGGGGGAATCATATTTTCACTGGGGGAAAAAGAACTTTATATTCCCCATAGGATTAGTCACTTAAGGCTTATTGGATTATTTTATTTTTCTTTCCGCCATAAGCAGTTGTATATCACCTCTGGCAGATTACACTCAGGCACTTAACATACCCTCCTAAACTATAAACTGGAAGATTCAAAAGAAGTTACTAATACGGACTGAATAGAATGCTTCTTTTTTTTAATTTAGCCAATCAACATGCAAAACAAATATCAGAAGCTTGAGTAAACACACACACACACACACACACACACACACACACACACACACACACAAATATTATAACAATGTTTAAAGCTTCAAGCCTGACTACAGTGCAGCTGCTACATAACAAGCAACATGCACACTTCTCATGAAGAGATATATGTGTGAGTACGAATTCTGTAAGGGACCCAGAGTGGCCAGAGTGGTCTAAAGTGATCTACATTATGGATCACTGCCATCTCACCTCTGTCTGTGTAAGTTCAAGTCTCAGATTCTGCCAATTTGGGTATGTGAGAAAGCTTGCCAGTAGCTTCTCTTGGTTTGGTGGTTCTTTCTGGAGGGTTTTCTTCGGGTTCTTCATCCACCATTAATACTGGCCGCCATGTATAGCCTATCATTTGCTGAAACATGGCATTAAACTCTACCTCAACAACAACCCACCCACCTCAACCCTACCCCAGGTTTAAAATTTTGTGTACGTGATAAAATGTATGCAGTATTGTAGTGATTGGCCGAATCCTGAAAAGCTTCATAGCTCTTATTTTGGTACTGAGGCACAATTACAACACAATAAAGTATTAATCATTTTTGCATCCTAACATTCTGTTTCAATGCAGAGGCGAGGATGTAACTTTTATCAGTTCTTTAAATTTTTAAGAATAATTCTGCATAAGGGAAAACAGAAATCCTAGAGCAATAATACTTCTTTTTCACTAGGAAATAATCACTCTAGAGCAGAATTTCTCTGAAAATAGTTTACTCCAGGTCCATGTTTTGGATTATGCATGCATGTAGCGGGGGTGGGGTGGGTGGGGAGGTTATCATTTTAGGTGGAAAACTATCTTGCATAGCTATATTAAGAAAATATTATAACAAGGTCTGTTACAATTTGATGTCTTGGAAAAAAAAGCTTTAACATTATGCTGTTTTTCCCACAAGAAGGAAAACAGGTTTTGGGAGTTTATGTACCAGGGTATAAATGGTTCAGAGATGTGAGAAAGAGACTTCTGAGAAATTTCCCTGAAAATGAGAGAGGATTGTACTCTGTATGCTATGTGTCTGAAAAGTTTGTGCTTCTGAAAAGATTCCTGTTATATAAGGGACACAGACATAAAAGATGGATTTCTTTACAGCTAGAATAACAGGCTGAAGATAACATTAATGGCCTTAGGCTTAGCCATCAAGGAAAAATATGCTTGGAGGGAAAAAATTATTTTTTTAAACAAAAATGAATTACAGAATGAAAATTTACAATTTTCAGGACTGGTTTGCAAAAATTCCGTGTCAATGAGGAGGGCTTTAACAATCGCTATCGAAACCGCCAGAACCATGTTCCCCACTGTGATGTAGTCTACTCTGTGATTTACCCAGGAAATGATAACAGTGATTACACTGCTGATGAAAATAAAACCCATAGAAGATACAACAAAAACATGGACAATTATCAGATTTCTGCCAAAGTTAATGGAAATTTTCATGTTGAAGTTCTCAAACAGACACCTCCTTAAAACATTTGGCAGATGAGCATTTGTATCATGGATTATCATCAATTACATACACATTTTTCCATTAATTGTACCTTTTTAAATATTGTTTACTCCCATTGAGATTAAGTTCTAGTGTAAATGCGACTTATTTTGATGTGCAGTGTGTTATGGAATGGTTTAACTTTACATGTTTAATAACTTTTGATTTAATTCAAATGTTATAATGACCAGTTTTTCATGACCTGTTTTGCAGACTAACAAATGGGGTTGCCAGAGAGGAGCAAAAGAAATTTTCAAGGAAAATACGACCACTGTTGTCTAACCAACCCAAACCACTACCTGCTACCCTTCAAAACATACCTAGGGACAATGTTTATAGAATACTACATCCCTACAATTAAGAATTATTCTGTTTTCTCATACTTCTGATTGGTAATCCTTTTCTAACCAATCTTTTTGATATTCTGAGCTTTTGTGTGTTTTGTATTATTTCAGTTACATGTTTGGTGCTTTTTGCCTTGTTTTTTGTCTTTGAGTGCAATTTTTTTTAATGTATATATTCAGCCAGATGCTTGCACAGAATTACATTTGCTCATGTCTTTAAGGCTGTTGATTCACTATCTCTAAAAAAAAATCCTATAAATGCTCGGTGTGCTGAACCAGTCTGAAAGTTATCTTGTAAACATGCTAACTATCAGATTCCCCATCCCAATGGATTATGTGGCATGACATTGTCAAAATCCAGGTAGTTTATCATAACATGTAAAACATTCTTGGAGGTTAGGTGGTAGGAGACTTTGTTAGTTTAAATGATGGGAACAGGCAACCATCAAAATTGTAGTGTGGAAATGTGTATCTATTGTTAATTGTTTCTTTCAGTTTAATTCAGCAGCCAAACAGAATATATCACAGGCGATGTAGGGCAGAAAATGAACCAAAGGACAAAGTTTCTCCTCTTCTTCATCCACCTGAATATAACTTCGTTTTACCATATGAAGAACTTCCTCCTCGAAAACCACACTTTAAAGTGTAGTATTTTTGGCACAAGGAATACTACTTATTGTGGATGTTGGTGGTTGATTTTAAACAAGTTCACACTCTATTCAAACAAAATAAAGTCCCCATTTCTAACTTATAATACGTACAGCATACTTTTCATGTTTTTGGTCACATTTCTTTAAAAAAAATATCTAAAAGTTTAAATAGCAGAATGCAACATGTGGACAGTTTTATTTCCTGTTACAAATGGGTGTATGGATGACTGTTTTAGAGGTCCCAATACATGTATTTATGTTTAAAAGATTAGAATAGATGTATAACATTTATGTAGTACTATATATATATATATATATATATATATATATATATATATATATATATATATATATATATATATATATATATATATATATATATATATATATATATATATATATATATAACCAACCTAGTAGCATTTTTCATAGTTTTTAATCAATTTGAAATGAGTTCTGAACTTGTTTTTTTTTTTTTACACAATAACTGTTAAATGGTTTGTAGATTGAGGTTCGATTTTAGAGGTTCATTTTTAGAGATATAATTTCTTGATATATTAATTTGTGTAATTTATATTTTTCTGTGTTCTATGCCTTTTAGTTAAATTAAATAATGGTCCAATTATTCAAGGTTTGTAATATTTACTGTCACCACTGAATTATTTTTGTTTTTATGAGAAATTAAATAGTATAATTCATTTGTGATAAATATTTAGACTGACACATTAATATAGAATTGTGCAAACCTGTATTGAGTTTTGAAAACTCCTTACTTTAAAACTTGTTTATATAATACATTTTGGAACCAATGAAAAGTTTTCATCAGTTGCAGGAAATATAAAAATATGTATTAGATTGATGTAAAGAAAGGTTATTTACCATGGGTAAATAACATCAAGCTTCTGAATAGTTGGACCCCACATGAAAGAAAAATACTGTAGACTGTATTCACACTTGAAAATCACCATATATTGTATTGGCTGATTTCCGCAATTTATTTCACCCTAACTCTAGGCACCTCTACTTCCGCATCGGGGTGCAGCGTGAACGCCGTCAGTATGACCACAGTCGAGATGGGCCCATTCTTGGCAGTAGCCGCTATCAGTTGAAGAGAGAATTTAATTTTATCAGCAAGAGCACCCCAATGTTTAGATAGATCTTTCTGGGCTTCAATTTTCATTTGCAATAATACATACTGTTTAATCTTTTCATTGTTCTCGTGTCCGTATAGATTTTATCTTTTGTGCATTTATTGTACTTGTTAGCAATAGTGTAAAATCTATTTGTACATGTACATTGGATTCATTGTAGTACCTCAAGTACAATATAAACTTGTGAAGGGATTAGCAATAATTTATAATAAAATAGACTTGATATAGTTTAAAATAAATATTAAGCAGCCTTGAAGACATTGAGTAAATGTTTGTAATATGCAGCACCTGTTTTAGTGGGATTCACAGTATTATTGTTATTAATTATTATTATTGTTATTATATTATTATTATTATCACTTTTTTAAACCTATAATGTTGGCTGTTTTGCACTTGTTTGTTGACATAGGGTTTTGGTATATTTTTGTTCTACCACATACTTAGTGTCATTGTTTGCCAATACTTAAGTACAGTATTAATATTCATTCAGTATGGATAAAAGTTTTTCAGATTCTTGTTCCAAAATTTCGATAAATAAATTATAAATCCTGGTTAAATTTAATCTGTATGTTTTCTTGTGACATATTGGGTGTTTGGTCCAGGGAAATTATGGCAAGTTTAATTGTCATATATCAGTCAATAATAGGGGATGATTCAGGCAAAATAGTTGCCCCAGTGGCTGTCATTTTACCCAGATATGTAGAGAAAGTAAAGTTGACATTACACCTCTTCTCTCTCCCCCCCCCCCCCCTTTTTTTTGTGTGGCCCTTGAGAGTTTCTATTTTCTGAGTACAGTATTAACTACACTATACTTTCATGTTTTTAAATCAAACTTTGTGTACATCTAATAATTATTTATATCAATGTAGTTAAATACCATGCATTTGTAACCAATGTGAGAGCAAATTTTTACTCTTTGCAGGTTTATAGGCTGATTGATAACAAGTGTACTGCATATTTTATATTGTAATGTATGTAGAGATATTGTATCTCAGTATCCATCACACATTTTATATTATAAGCTATTTTCAAGGTTACCCTCTTTGGCAGAACAATGCAATTTTGCTGAATTAGATCAAGGCCTATCTTAAGATATGCAATTGGTGGATTCACACATCTTTCATTAAAAGGCACTCCAACACTACAAAACTGCACCAGAAGGCATGTATAGTATTTTTAAGACCAATGGTTGCATCTCTTACATTTATCCAATTTTGTCTCGTGAACTTCTCCTTTTTTCAATTCTAGATCCTGCAAACTAAGAAATACTTCATAAATTTTAATGAGTATTTCATTTATTTTTATATAATTTGGTTCATGGCCATAGTATAAGAGCTTTTTTTCAGTGTGTGTTTCAAAGATTTAGAATGTTTACCTCACTACACTCACTTCCTGCTTTTCCAGCACTTATGCTATTTTGACAGGGGAGAGAAGTTACGTTACTTTGCTGTAAAATGTTAGTACAGCTTTTACCCCATATCTGTGGCTTTTATTTTTCTACTGGTATTTTTGCAAATTTAAGAATGCCAGAAATATAAATTACACAAAAGCATTAGTGTCGGGAGCTTCTTTGCTCTTAATTTTTGGCATAAATTTTCCATATGCACTGTAGAATATAGGCTTCATTGCAAAATGTTGGGATATGCAGTAATATATGGCATTTCATTTGTGTGATATCAATATATTGTAATCAAGTATTAATGCATAATTAAACAAGTGACATAAAAGCTCTATAGAGTTTGTTTTATAATAAGCATCCACTAATTGCTCTTAGAAGAAGCAAATGTTGCAAATATTTTATGTGTGATTCTGTATCATTGCAATACAGTATAACACAAAAACGTAATTTTATGTGGACTTTTTTTTACAGTTTCGGTACTTAACTTTAATTTTGATTTAATAAAGGGGCATCAAAATTATGTACAGTAAATAACAAAGAAAGTAAATATGCTTAGTGAGTACTCTTTTATGTACTGACATAACATTGCTGATTTGCATTCAAATATTTTTTGAGGAATTTATCAAAGACGCTGTTTATAGTTTCACATAATTCATATTAAATGTTTTTTTTAAAAAGTAAATTATCAAAATTTTCATGCCAAATCAAATGTATTTAATAACATTAGTTCATGCCGGGTGATATTTCTTTTATTTGCTTTGTACATTTGTACAGGAGAGAATGTAAATGTAAGACATGACAGGTTGCATTATTTTGAAAACCTATTGCTAAGATATGCATTTGATGGTATGTATGTATTACCTTGAAGACAACAAAGGTACTTTATTCCTAACAGTTAAATTCCCCCAACTAAGAATAATTGCATTGACTAAATGAGTGATGTCTGTCACATTCTACTCTTGTACAAGAAACTAAATGTTTTAATGCAAGAATTCAGAATCATTGTGTCATTAGAAACGTCTTTAAATTTTGTGCTTATCTTGTTATCAGAAATGCAGTATTTTATTGTTTGTTAATTAAGCTTATCAAGTTTATTTACTGTTCAGTCCAGGAACGTTTGCTCAAAATCAGTTTATAATTAATAGATACACAATAAACTGTTTTTATTATGTATTTTTCTCTCTTTTGTAATAATTGGTCCATTTTTTTCTTTCTTTTCATGGTGTATTCATGTATTCATTCTTTTGTTTCTACTTTCTAATCCTCTTTATAGGGTCCATTTCCATAACCCAATTGATTGCTGTTTATGTGTGATGTTAGCAATAGTTGTGTCTAACTGGTCCATATATTTATCCATCCATAGAAGGGGGGGGGGGGGCGGTATACCTTGATGTGAGTTTGTTTCATTTTTTTCTTGACCCTCATTGGATGAAAGAAGATGCCTATTGATTTTGAGATCACAAGAAAATCACAAGGTTAATGCTGTTTTCAATTCCAAAGAATTTGTCATGTTTCTAGTAGGCCTTTTTCATCAAACATAGCACAAAAATAGAGACAGCATGCTGTTTAATGGCAAAGGAAGTTAAAAGATAAAACATATCTCGAACAACAATGGTTACTTGAGGTATGCATGATCAGACACTCTTCTGTTAATTCTTTTGATCTTTCTGCAACTGTATTGTGTATTTATTGAGAAAATGTTTTTGGTTATCTACCCTGAACCTATGGGCAGAAATTAAGCATACCTTCCTGGATGAGGTTCATCACTCATTACTGTTATGTCTATGACTAACCTGAAACTACTACTGATTGGAAACTCCATACATAGCCCAACAAAGTATCATTTGTTCCCTATTGTTATGCAGTGAGGTTGCCGTATACCTAGCCAACCAAATGACCCGTTCCCAATTATTATGCAATGAGGTTGTGGCCTGCCAAGCCCACCAAATATCACCCTTTCCATGTCCCATGCATTAGTCAGATCCTGATACACCATTATGAAGCGCTGCTTTTGATTTGGAGTGATGCTGCTTTGTACTCGTGCATCAGCATTTCAGATTGATTTAAACAGAAGCCGAATACACAGGTGTTCTGTTCTGACAGTTATTAAGGCTAAGAAAGTGTTCTAAAGGATTTAACACGATGGATCAACAGAAGAGGGATTGTAATTACCATCTGGATACAAATGTTTGTTGAAATAAATTTATTAATTAGTAGCTATCAGCCTGATAATCTGAGTAACTAAAATGTAGATATTCCAGCACTAATAATGCTTTCACTAAATTGTTCCCTAACACAGTCATGACAAAAAAGGTGGAGAACAACTTAATGGTCAAGAAATAAACGAAAAGGTAGAATTTTAAATCAAAGCTTCATATACTACTTTTTTTTTCTTAACTGTAAATTCAGTACACTTGAGAATATTATATATGTCTGTGCAAAACTGAGTTTATCTGGCCAATTTTCGTATTCTTTCAACAAGTCTCTTAGCCCTTGCGGGGACTTGTTTGTACCACTGGCTGCTTTCCATCTCGATTGCAGCCTTGGACCAGTCCTGTGCATTGACAGCCTCTCTAAATTTTATAAACTTTGCGAGCTTGGTCTCTCCAAGGTTAAACATCATATTAACGATTACGAGCATAGCCTCTTCTGGAAGTGCAGAACTCTTTGAAAAGCCTTGAGCAGCCCGCCAAAGCTGTTTGGATGTCCTTCCCAAAAACTTCCTCGACTCTCTCCTTGCTGACAGGAGTGCCTACTGGCTTGCCGTATTCTGGGTCACTCATGGTAATAAGATGACCTATGCCAAAAGTCGGGTAGCCAAGGTGATCCTTATAGATTTCGTACTTGACTCCTTCATCCCTCTCGAGGTCAACTCGTACTTTAGCCAAAAATTGGGAGTTGAAATGTGCAGCCATTTTTCAAGCTACAAGAACAAATGTAATATTATTACTACTTATTAGAAGACACGATGGAAATACTACAAAACCGTTTGTCACATAAAACAAAACAAAAATGATTTGATAGGGATATCAGAGGCAGATCCGATAGCTCTCCGCACACACATACACCTACCTACATGCGGGTGCAGAATAGTTAGTATCTTTCCATGAGTGAGGTTTCTTTACACTTAAATGGTTAAAATTACACCTAGTAACACAAAGTGCAGGGGCTTTACCCCATGGGTCCCCACAATGGTTCTATCTCGCATACTCCTCGCCTACTTGTTTATGTTCCACCTAACTTTACTTCTAAAACAATCACTTTGTAATAGTATTATTACTGTTGTCTGTCCAATAGTTAATTGTGACTAATGCGGATTAAATAGAACACCATTATTGGAAGCTTCATGTACCTATGTGTGTCAGTGTCGGAGTCCAACCTGTTCTTGTCCATAGTAGATCAACAAATTGTTCTTTGCCACTTTTTTATATTCTGACATGACTGGCCATGTTGAACTGCTAATAGTATAGTTAAATCGATGAGACACTTTTCAATCATGACGGAAACTAAGAAGACAATGAATTGGGGTGCACCAGCCATGGAGACGAGAAGCAATGATGTGTTGTTTGAAGTAAACTATAATTACAATGGCGCGTACGAAACAGACAGCCAGGAAGTCAACATAGTGGACTGACTTTAGAAAAAGGTGAGCGATACTGAGTATTCTTCACTTTTGCTAGGGCATAGTGATCCTACAAATTGTTATGCTATACTACTTGCAGTACGTATACATTAGTAGTATTCATTTTGTTTAGCTGTATTATTATATTATTCACGTAAACAATTTTATCTTGTTTATATCATTAATTTATATACAGTGTCAGGTAAATTACCCAGACACTAACCTAATATTGAGTTTAAACTTACTAGAATTAGTTAAAAGATCCCAACGTTTAAAACGACCCAGTCGAATGGAAGATATCGAAGCCATGGAGCAAAGGGGACTTGAGGAAAGACAGGTCGGAATAGAACGAAGGCATACTTTAACACTGTTGAACAAGGAAACTAGAAACTGATTGCCTACCATTTGGAGGGCTGTCAAACCCTGGATTTTGGAAACGCGGACGCCTTCCCCAGACAGGCAGTCAGCGTGATAAGAGTAGACGTCAGCGCCATAGAAGGGCACCAGTATGCGGGCAAGAACAAATACATTATATACTCTAAAACCAACAGGAAGATAATTGACCAACCTGAAATCACCATAAAATGATGCAGGATGTCTGTAACAGACACGGCACCAATAGTTCAAGAGGTAGAGGCCAGGACAATATATGTATTTGCCTCATGACTCCCTCTCGAAATATCAACTAAAGTGGTGGTTGACAAATTAATTCGGAAACCCAAGATCCAAATTAAGAACGAAAAAATGGCGACCGTCTACGTCTTTAATACAGTGAAGACGGGAGAACGGATCAAACAAGTGCCCAGACAAGAAGTGAGAAACATCCAATCATTCTTCTGTGTGATGGTTTTTTTTCTGGAATAGCGGAGAACTCGCCCCATGGAGAACTCGCCCTGGGAGAACTCATCCCAGGTGTCAGGAGAAGTCGCCCCATAGTGGTTGGAGAACTCGCCCCACTTTGCCTGGAGAACTCGCCCCACTTTGCCTGGAGAAGTCGCCCCAAGGATAATATATAATAATTCTGAGATTTCGCCACATGTTTGTCAAGGCTTTATTTATTGTTGGTTTTTTTTCTTCAACTTAGTAACTTATTAAATCTATAAAATTTGCAATTTTTTAACTTAACCTACCTAAGTCATCCTGAGATGACGTTATGACATTGACTTTTATAACCCGAAATCGACTGAATTGGTGCTGACCGTCAATAAGCCAAAGTGTTATGTTATTATTTCTCTAAGTGAACAATTTAATCTGATTTTTCATTGAGATTTGCTAACTATTAACAAATGATAATTAAAATAAATTTTAAAAAAAAAAACAACAAACCATTATTGATGCCTATGCGGTCGCTATCGCAATAATCATCATTACTAATGCGTAGAAATCGGACGGTTTCTGAAAGATCAGTTGTACTACATCATTTAGTTTATTTCTTCTTCTTTGTCAGTGTTTGTAATTTTATTATTTCTCAATAATAACACACTATTTCAATTTAAAAGAGAACTTTAAAAACTAATTCGCTACTAAATTACAATTGTAAAATAAACAAGATTACATTATTTATTAATATATAATAACACAATGATCACGCGTACTAGACCAAAATTTACTAATGAGGCACAAATCAATGTCGTCGACTCGTTAACTCATTATATACGTTTCTTTCCTTAATGCATACATTTTTGCTGTATCAAACAATATACGTCTATCATTCCAAAAAGGTACTGATACATAGGTAACCCTTTTTATGCACAACGGTGGGTTTTTTTGTGTGTGGAAAACAAAGGGTTTTGTGAGTACAAAAGGCGCTGAAAATTTACTTGTACGTTTATTATAAATAAAACAACCAAATAAATGGTTATTGTTGATGCATATAATTTTTTAATATGGATAACTTACGTTACTTTGTCCTAATAATAGGAAATCAAAATGATAGGATTGAATAAACCCATCTGAAATGTAATCATGTTTCATATATCTGAAAATTAAATCTTGATAAATCTGTCAAGTAATATTTCGACTAATTTTAGCATAAATAATGCTTAATAATACGTATGTTACCGATACATACGTGATAAAGATATACCACACTACGGAACACTTGATGATAGCCGGCCAAGTTAGCATGACAAAAGGTGTCATGCCGCCATATTTCATTTCTCACTATAAAAGAAAAACATCAAGTACAACGAGGACAAGCCACTAAAGTTATATTATATTCATTGTACTAAACACCACATATACGTTAGGGGGATTTAAATTAAAAAAATTGAATGACACTTACGTTTTTATTGGACATTGAATCAGTGATTCATATAACATTCTTACCTTTACGTTTGCATGACAAACAATAAAATATAATTAGTATACAGGTGCAGCATATAATCTGGCACATTTAGTAAACAATGCATTAACACTTAGTTCATCGTTTTGGAACATATCCCACAAATGAAAGATTCGTCCTTGTTTTTCTTTAGTTTTTTTGGGTCTGTCTTCTTTTTAGCTTCCCTTCCGAAACCATCTTGAGTTGACTAGGAAGAGCGTTTGCCTCCTTGTATAGAAGAGTCACTACCAGATACAGTGACAGCTTCGATTTCATTGCACGGCGATTTAAGCGGTTATGCCAACCTTCAACGTCGTTGTTAGTTCTAATTGCCCTCTGGAATACTGACCATGTTGCTGGAAGCCATGTTGGATTTGTTATCCATATGTTTTCAACATACTCCATCAGTTGTAATAACTGTTCAGTAATGGCCTTTTCCTTCATTTTGTAAAATGTATGGTTGATCAGTTCTTCAGGAAGGAATGGCAAGGCTAAGACTTTTCTAATGAATTTATATACTCCATCTTTCATGTTGTAGTCAGACTGAAATATTGCAAGGAAATATATATAAAATGTGTGTGTGTGTGTGTGTGTGTGTGAGAGAGAGAGAGAGAGAGAGAGAGAGAGAGAGAGAGATGAGTGTGTATTTTAGTATTTTAGTATATGATGTTATATGATTCCGACGGAAATGTGTATACACTTTATACATAACGTTTAATGCTTTCATCTCTAATGTTTATTTAACATTCGTATTACATCGTCATATTATTTGAGGAGCTTATTAAATGTTTGGTATAGAGGTAGTAGTAAGGGGTATATACCTGCAATCCAAGTGACTGGGCTTGACGCCACACTTCTTGTCCCCAGTGAAAAGCACAACCATGGATTGGTTTTTTGAAAACTTTGTGCAAAGCAAGCCAGAGACCGTGCTCAAAAGCTACAACCATTTCCCTCACTTCTGGGCTACTGGGCAGCATGGTGAGGATACTGCGGAAAACCTGGGCAAATATGAATAACAGAATAATAACACATTGTCTTACTATACAGTATACCAATGATATGAACATGATGTTGTCTAATTAATTTAAACACAATTTTTATGAAAACTTTGCATAAGAAGTGTAATACAAATAATACCTTTTTATAGTCCTTTTTCTGTCTTCTAGACATCAGTATGAAAGCGCATGGAAACTGCTTAATTTCACCCGATGCTTTCACAAACGCGTGGATGGACAGCAATTGATGAAACGGCTTCCTCACTAGTTTGAATGTCCCATCAATATGCCATGTTTTCGCATTGGCCATCATTTGCAAGCTGTTGGTTTGTTGCGAAAATAAGGTGACGGTGTCCACCTACTCTCACATCAGCCTTGAAAAAATCATCAGATGTGTTTTGCTCAATGAATTCGTTGTCCAGCTGAAGAAAAATACAAAAAGGGTAATACATGTTACTACTAGCTGCATCGATTGGCGCTAATACGACATGATGCAACAGTACTAGGCATTACTATAAACTGCCACACTGCAAACATCGTCGAGATATGACTTAAAAATTGTTAAATCTACGTTAAAAATCCAAATCTCTCTCTCTCTCTCTCTCTCTCTCTCTCTCTCTCTCTCTCTCTCTCTCTCTCTCTCTCTCTCTCTCTCTCACACACACACACACACACACTATAAGTAAATAACTATGATTTTAATTGAAATAAGTTCTAGTTCAGTAACCATTTATTCTTGCAGCATTCAAAATGTTTAGATATGAATATTAAATGTCATACCTCAAATTGTAAATCTGCTGGCTCAGACGGTCTGTTCCGCTGTCCTGTGTATTTAGCAACTCGTACAATGTTGTTGTAATTTGGTCTTGAATGTTCAGGCAGATGGACATCGACATGCTCATCCATAACTCGTGTAACAAATGTCGTTGCCGGCGCAAACAGATCTCGTCGTGCTTCTTCCTTGATCTAAGATATATATATATATTACAATTAGATGGGATAGATGTACATATCCTGGTAGAGCGTTGATACAGGTGGTTGGTAAGAGAAAGATGAAAGGTGTGTGATGATATTGTTTTGTTTAAATTACACGGCGGTGTTTTACATTTTCAATATCATGCTTCGATAAATTATAATAATGTATCCATGACTATAATTCAATCATGATAATTTATTGGGCATGAATAATTGCTATTACCCGTCAATTTCATTGCAACAATGGCTACATGCAAAGACATGTTTCTAGTAGTTGTTAAATCAATTACCTTTTTCTGCATTTCAAGAGATTTTATAATCCCTGGCATCCCTTTATGAGTGTGCTGCCCGTCGATTCGACCAAACCCATCAGCAGTCTGGCGCAACGTTACAGGACAAGCTGTTCTTTTATTCCTAACACTGCACCGCCAATTTGTGTAGTGCCTATTTTGACGCTGTAAATGGATCATACAAATAATATAAATATTTGCATGCATAGAAAAACTAGTTATTATCAAATATATATATTTAATAATGGTGTTGTTTACATTACTAATCTATATAATAGGCTCAAAACAAAATTATGTAAATAGAGAATGAATGCTGTTTAAATTAGTTCAATTAGTGGGCATACACCAATCATATGTGGGTTTGCACTGAAATTGTTATTATGTAGTTATAACACCTTACGCTACAAAAGATTAATGAACAAATAAACCAATACACATACCTTAACAACGAAGGTGAAGCCGTCACTAATGACTAGCTTACGCTTTCCTCGTTGAGTTCCCACGTCAATAACTTTAAATGTTATGTTACTTTCCTCCTCATAAGTTATCAAATTTGATGTTATGTTTTCTTCAATGGAGTCCTCTTGGATTTTCTCCGGTACAGAAAATGATACTTTTGTTATATCAAAGGAATCATTCCTTGTGCTGCTCGCAACGGGCATTCCTAAAGTGTCAGCTTCGGTACAGTCATGACATGTAAAATCTATGTCCGTTTCGTTCTTGACTGCCGTACGATATGCATCCCTTGTGATACCTAAAATGGAGAAATTATAGTATGAAAGGACACAACATGGGAAATATATAAATATCTAAATTGAATAAACGATTAGTAGTATGAAATCGTAAAACAATCAACTGAGCCTGTTACAACTTAAATTCTTAAGGGTCAAAAATGTTCAATTGCACTAACATACATTTATACACTAACAACAAATATTGACTTGTATGTGATTAATAATACTAATAATAATAATAATAATAATAATAATAAGCACTAACTATACAAAGATACTATGAAAATTAAATGCTGTACTAGCTTATCATTATAAAATGCTTACCTGTGCTACACTTTCTATGCGTCCATTTGCTGCACTTGTCACACATTATCGCTCCTTGAAGTGGTCTCACTTCCAAAAGACATTTTACACATATTTCTGCCATTCTCATTACTACTATGATAAAAATTGTGGCCAACACGGTTTTTATATGCCCGCAATAAACTGTCTACAAGCAAATGTATGTGTTGTCATAATAAATTCAGTTTTGAATAAAATTAATCTTCAAAGGGATGACTAATTTATTATCAAAACTTTTAAAGTTGTAAGTAGCTTGGATGATTTTTCTGGTCGTAAGTGATAATTCTTGTGAGCATAAGTGCCTATTTGTTGTACTCAATTTTACCCCGTAATGGTCTTCTTTTCTCCGCATCGAATGAAAGACAATGGCATTGTGCTAATTCTTGTGAACATATGTACCTCTTTGATATAGTATTTTGTACCCGGTGATGGTAATCCTTCCTCCGTGAGCAATATAATACCATTGTATTATGTCTGTATCTAAGTGAAACCATTTCAGTATTTCTAACTCCGGTTTGTTTCTATTAAAAAGAATACTCGCCGATATAATTTATAAATTACTAAAATCAGAGACATATTGCTGGATTTTAATTTCCTTGGTATGAATATTTGCAGAGATAGTGTTATCAATATTTTATATCACATTTACATCTGAAAATGAAACATGCGTACTAGATGCAGTATAAGTAAAATGTATTGTCGGGTAAAATTGATTTAGGCGATCAACTAAATTTTACATTTCTGCTGTTGACTGCTTCCAGATATAAATATGTCATCGAAAAATCTGAACCAAAGAGATGAATTAAACTTTTCGTTTTGAAGAAAGTCCTTTTCAAATTTACCCATGAAAGGAAAGTGTATGAAGGAGCCATATTAATACACATTGCCGTACCCATTATGTATATGTATTTCGTATTATTACATTGAAAATAATTATTTTCCAAGATAAGTTTTAATATTATAAAAATATCTTCACAAGATAGTGGGCTATTATTAGGATTGTAATCAAGAAAATTTGAACACGTTTCAATACTAACTGCATGCGGAAATTTGGTATATAGTGATGTTACATCTAATAATACCAGGATTGAAATCCTATCTGTGGAATAGACTCCAACTTTTTAATGAAAGTTTTTGTATCATTATGAGTTTTGGGAAACATCTAGAATTGAAGTGTACGCATGTTAAGAGAGAAAGTATCAAATTCCTCATATACGGAATTATTTATTTTACCATCTCATTAATGCATGTTGATTTTTTAAAATTTAATTTCCATTGACGGATCTTCGACAATATGTTTGTAGTAGTTTACATCATTTAATTGACGTTCCACTTTTTGAAAATAATCTTGTTGATTCATAATAATATTAGTGTTTGACTAATCATCATTTGTAATCACTATACTGTCGTCAGTCATTACAAGTTACCGATAAATCATCGAAGTGTCTATTCCCAAACATAGCACATAACAAGCACTTCAATATCAACACTATACTGTCGTCATTCATTATATTATATACAAACTGAATTTCGTCTTAGAAATATTACTATAATATTGTGTTTTTTTTTGTGATCGAGTTTAAATAAAAATCTAAATAGGAATCACGTAAAAGATGTTTTAATTCTGCTATAAAAAGGTTATCTGGGATATGGGGCGACTTTTCCATACGAAGTGAGCCGACTTCTCCAACCACTCTGGGGCGACTTCTCCTGATGCGCTGGGGCGAGTTCTCCCAGGGCGAGTTCTCCATGGGGCGAGTTCTCCCAGGGCGAGTTCTCCATGGGGCGAGTTCTCCGCATACCTTTTTTCTGCACACGTGGTACAGAGGATCGGATCTGGATAGACCGTGCACATGATGCCGAGTAATGGGGCACGGTGCAAAGGATTGCATGGGGCAACTAGAGACAGGCGGACTCAAACACATATGCAGGGAAAGTGCGAGGGAAACAAAGAAACCAGTACCCCCACCTATAGAGTAAATTAACCAACTGGTAGAGATGCTCCTCAGAACAGGAGACTCCCAGGAACACCACCAAAGACAGTCGGAGCAGTTAGATTGTATAACGCCCTACAAAAACAGTGACAACTCGACCGCCAACCAGACCGATCAAAATACAGAATAGGTTCGATGTGTTAACGGAAGAAGATGAAGCTATGAGGAAAGGCGTAGAGATAGGAACATCACAAAGTGGGGAGATCATGGAAATTAGTGCAATGCTGCCGTTCACCTCCACTCTAATTCCCAAGACGAGGAAACGAGAAATATGCACGACCCTGTCGTGTTCTTCATCAAGTGGAAACGACATAGTCAATGGAGGATTGTAG